>NW_027020025.1:10176462-10257746 GCF_013076305.1 Rhopilema esculentum
GAATCATATACTATATTTATTTTCACTTTCGCCTAAAATTTTTCTTTAGCTTTGCAGAAGTGGGGGAAGGGCTACGGCCCTACCCCCGGTCTCGCCGGCCTTGTCATGGTCAAAGGAAAACACTGTCTTCGCTATGCAAACAGCGAGAGTTTTTCTGCAAGTAAAAAAACTACCAGTTTATCTGCCAGTATTATCGACTTTTTTTACTTGTCGGTTTTTGACGTCGCAAGGCTGCATACTCGTACACATCAAGCCAATGTCAACACAACGTCACATGTTCTTGTTATTACAACAACTACTAGGTTGCATTGCGCGCTTGGAGTAATTACGAGTACAACGCCCGGCATGATCTCAGTGTTTCTTCCTTTTTATTCCTTTTTTTACCCCCTATCAGTAATTGTAGTATATTGAGAATGAAAATTTTAGCACCTTTTGCTAACTGTCACATACCTAAACTTTTAAAAAACCCTTGGCAGCATCTTTCTCGATTCTCCTATCATTCACAGAAAGATCTATTTAATACTTCTTTGCACAGGGTAATTTTTTGCATTAATGCAGGGCAAATTTTGACGGTGTTTTGAAATCCGATGTCGTAAAATAATACAAGCCAATAAAAGTGCTCGAATAAGCGAAGAATTGTTCGAAAGTGATTGTTAGGAACGTAGAAATGAAGAAATGAAACCATGAAATAAAGTGGTGGAGTTGTGGACACCGATCTGAACATGATGTCCTCCAATTCTAAAAAATGTTATAATATCCAAAGAAAACTTTCGCTCTTTGTTAATTATTTACTGCTTATTTCGAGATAGCAAATGATATTTCTAGTTTTGTATCAATCATTGTGCGACGGATTGACAGTAAAATGAATTTCCCCATTGGTGGAAAAACTTTTTGCAGTATGAAGAGCCACTCAAAGAATCAGAACCAACGATGGATAAATTGAAGAAGCGTTATAATAGGAACGCAAAAAGCCAATTTCAAGCGTTTCCGAACATCGGACAGTAGAAAATGAACTTATTCAACCGCTTATGAACTGCCTATAAGGCAATGATGGTAGCTGCTGGAGCATCCATAGAAAGTAGCTTCTGGGTACGAAACATACAAAATCACAAAAGAAAATCAACATTTTCAACAAGTACAGTATTCCATGATATTTACTTCTGTTGCCCTGTCCGCTGTTCTACCAGACCAGAAGTACGTCTAAAGGCTGCCAAACCACAGTCTCTGCTTAAGTTTTTTTGGGTCAATCACACTATTGCTGAGATGTTTTCAAGGATTCTTTATACTTGCAAACTAAAAGCACTTTTGGGAGATTCTATTGTATAGCATTAGCAGGCTCTCTTGTATTGGTAGATCAGTCTGCTGTTGAAGTTCTCCGTATAAATTGATCATTCTTCAGTGTTATGAATGCTTCTGTTGTAGCTATAGTTTTCATTCTGCCGGAGATTTCGAGTTATTTGGTGATTGATCCTGTTTCACTGTTGATGACCTTGTACACATTTTCACTGGCTAGAATGTAGTGCCTCGTAATGCTTTCTTGTAGGAGCTTGTCATACTGCTCGTTCTCGAGGTAGTAGAGATAATTGTATGTGGGGGGTATTTTCTGCATTTGATTCAGATCTTTTCCTCTGCTGCTTGGATACCCGTGCAAGTTTTGTCCTTCAAGAAAAAGAGCCCTTTCGACATCATACTCTTGAAGACACTTTCAATTTTTCCGACCTCCTTTTCTTACAACAGTTGGCTAACAGAGATGGAGTATTAGCCGAAGGCCAAAAGAGAAACCTAGCTTGCTTTTGTCAGCAGAGAAACAAAGTGTTCCACCTTTTGGGTGTGTCAAACGAAAAAGAAAAGCTGTTGGTTGTTCCGTCTACGGACAGAACGGATCATAAAGAAATGCCGATTTCGACTGAAACTTTTTTCGTAAGTTGCTTTAAGCGTCTAGAGACGTCTTTGTTATGCATGCCTATTATAGTTTATGTCCTAGTAACAGGTTCTATCTACTTTTGTATTTTCAATCATCAGTTTGATAACACTTCTTTGTATTCTTTTATTTTGGGTTTCGCACTGATAAGTAGTGAAATATGTGCTCTGTATTTTATAGTTGATTTCTTGAATTGCCATTTTATCTTCGCAAAAGTATGATTAGTGTGACAATTTAAAAGCCATATTCTAACAAGCATCTGAGAAAAGCCTCCATTATACTATCCAAGGCTTAAAACAGGCAATGATTTTTTGTGTGTAGCAACATGAATGATAATAAAATCATTATCCTTTTTTAGGGGTGTAGTGCTACGATAGCCATCTTGGGAATGCTGAAAAGTGACCATCGCAGACGTAGGAATAAGGGGGCACGGGGGCATGTTTCCTCCACTGTTCAGAAACACAGGAAAGTAAAGAATTTAAATCTTTGGAGTACTGAAATTTAGTGCTGTAGTTTCACATAAGAATCTCTGATTAAGTATTCAATAGTGATGGAGTTCATTTATGTCGAGAAATGCTGATTTCCATTCATCTCTTTATCTGCTAACAATTCTTCATGTTTCCATAACATGTTGAAACGTGTTTGTTTTCTACCCTAGGATATTCAAGTGAAGACTGAAAGATAACGAATGGATTTTTCGAAGTCAATCAGGTACCATATTAATATGCGATAAAACAAAATGGCAGCTGTAAAGGATGGTTATAGCCAAGCAAACACTTGCAAGAAGCTTTATTACACGTTAGACTGTTAAGCTGGTAACAAAAATACCTCTGGCTTAATCCAAGAGCCACCACGGGGGAAAATAAAAGATCGGAACTAAAATTTGACGCATCTAGATTCAAAGGCTTTTTAAAAAGCTACAATGTTAACTTAACTGGTTATTGACAACCTCTAAACATACAATGATAAGATTTTCTTTCGTGTAAAAACCTTTCTATAATTTTTAGATTAAATTTTTTACCAAATTGACTCAAAAAGTCTGATAATGAAAAATGCAGATTGGGCAGAACACCATTTTATTACATATAAAATAATTTCTCTATGCAGTGACGCGAAAATTCTGGGCATTCAATAGTCTCAGAAATCACAGAGACATCGATCGTACACTGATAACAGGGCCGACGAAACCAGGGGGGGGGGCGGTGGGGCTATGGCCTCCCCACTTTTCTTCAGAGCTAAAGAAAAATTTTAGGCGAAAGTGAAAATAAATATAGTATATGATTCTGTAAGTAACTTTGCCTAGTATTCTCTTAAATGTGTCCTTAGCTTTACCTTTGTTGCTATGTCTTTATCATAGAAGACATACATAAAATTGAATATGGGAATTAGATTGAAGAAATCGGTCATTGTTTAAATTTACAACGAGTGACAGCTTGGCTTAGCAAATAGATCGAGAAACCTAGTCCAGAATAACTTGGTGCCAGCACAAATTGACGGAGTTTCGTTTTTTCCATTGCCTAAACTTGGCACACAGGGTCTATTTGTTAACGAAAACTTTCTCAGAAACATTACAAAAAGAGAGAAATCAGCTGTTGAAGGAAAAGAAACAGCTGGAACGAACTTTTTTGAGGATATGAGACATAAAGCATGAGCAGATTTGTTCTTAAAAAGTATCATCAAAAAAACTTCAGAGTTTGATCGTTTGAATAATCCATTCCTACTAAGAAAGAGAAACATGGACGCAATTATAAATTCTATTTAAACTCATTTTGACAGGCCAACTCATTTTGAAGGTTTTTAAAATTTTTGTTAAAGCACTTCATTTCCGAAAAAGTTAAGATCAGATGTTACAAAATTATATCTTAGCTGTACAAAATTGCTGAAATTTTTATTTTTAGTAGATAGTTCTTCTGTTGATATTTCAAGGTTAATGTTTTTATTAATCCGTGTTTCATTTATCTTTTTCCCTCATCTTATTTCGGGTAATTTTAAAATCTAAAAAAGGTTTTATCACGAGCTATATGATAGTGGTTATTCTAAAACTTTACAAAACTTTTCTATTTCAAGTCAATATCACAATAGACGCGACTATGCGACACCTTCAGTCAAAATTCATTTTAGATACAGTTTTCGGCCATCCCTAAGACACCATAATTCTAAAATTTTTCTTGCCGCCAACCATGGTGGCGGCCTTTCCTAAGCCCTTTCAAGACTTTGATATTTTGGCCCCTCCAATTTCCATCACGTTTCGCCCGCCCTGTAATATGATAAAAGAACTTCAATGTTCTGGTTGCAGGCCTCATCACCAGAGTTTCTAGTCATACATGGAAGCGCTTTCTTAATTCAATACGCATCTGTTTGTTTATTTGCAAGTGTCCCGGTTTACTGCGTTCTTTCATTCAAGACACAGACAAGCACCGCACACCATTCTAAAAATGGGTGGGCTAAAAAGAGCGTGGCCAAGATTTTTTAGATCACGCCCTTTATAACGCCGGAAAACGCCCCTATTAGAAAGTACTTACTTATTTCCACTTATACAAACGCTCCACTTTATACAAACAGTCCGATTCAGAGAAGATATAAAGTACTATGAAAATAGATTTGACAAGATAAGACATCAAGAAAATGGGTTCCCAGTCAAAACGAACTGCTACTACTTAGGCTCCGTTTAAGTAAACTTTCCACAGTTGCGTTAGAATAAACTTTCTAAAAATTGTCTAGCCTATAATTGTAAAAAAGTGGGGGGGGGGGGTGTCTCTGCTAGCCATATTACTGGGCGGTTCCTGGACACAAGCAAATTCATGTTACCAGTCATAGGCTAGAGTGTTGCGTGAACTAAATTCATATTTGTGGTAGCTTCGGACATTCAGTATTTATTGTATGTAAGAAATGTTTGGCTTTTCTACTCGAACAAGACAATTTTCAAAATCCTTTGTCCGTATTGCAATGAGAAGGAGACTTTCTTTCAAAAATTTTGGTCGTGTTTTTAGGAAAATTCCAGCTTTTCAAATGATGATATGAAAAACACTACCAGAGTAAGAATAAAAAATTACATTTAAACCTGTATGAACCATCATAGAGTAGACATTGCAATCCTTTAACAACATAAGCATCTTCTCTATGTAGAAAAGCATTTCAATGTTGTAGAGCATAAAGCATAGAACACTAGTACAGCTTATAAAAAAGAAATTAATAACAGCATGATGTACTAAGTGAGACTAGAAAGATTAATCATTAAGAAAGTTCTGAACTCCTATAGTTGTGAAGCTCTGGCGTCCTGCAAGGATCCGTATTAGGTCCAGTCTATCCTATATGGCATAACATTGAATCAACGAGCTTCAAATTAGAAATTCGTATTCGTGCCATATTAAGGTGATTTGATTCAAATTTCATGGAGACAAATCCACCGAAATTTCAGATAATATTTCTTGGCTTTATAAAGCAACAAAATCTGTATTTAGGAATTAAAAGAAAAAGCAATGACCAGTCCAAAGAGGTCAGGCTATTTGGTGTCACAATCGAACAAAGATTGAACTTATGGAAACAAGTGGGACAATGGCTCTCCTGCACCTACACCAGTGGTGTGGGTATATAGTGATAACATTTATTTGCCCCGTAATCTATGTTTAATGCTTCTGCCTAATTCTCTTATGCCACGATATTTCTAATTTCGTCTCTACGAATCTGTAAATTTTAGGATTTCACAATTTCTTCTAAGGGATTCAAATATTTTTTCCTACTACACATTTATCTCGCCTTACATTTCAAAGAAATCATGACATTAAGTTCATGTTGTTCATTGGGTTAATATTCCTGTTTTTAATAATCTAAAGCAGGATTACTAAGTATGTGCACTCATTTTGTATAAAAAACGAAGTTCAACCTTGAGTACTCGAGTTTCTTATTGTTTTAGCGAATTCCAATACTTATTGTTTCTTAAAGGTTTTTAACTATAATGTCATAAATTTTAACATTCCAGATCCTATATTTTCCAACAGAAAATGCTCATGGCAGAAAATATATGTCGAGGACTCGTTTCAATTCTAATCCTGTAGTTAACATACCTGATAACCTACTATGATTGCGATAAGATTTTGCCTATTTAACCACAAGTTTGTGTATAGAACAGTATGCCAAATTATCTGTCATTTGTTATTTATTTATCTTAAAAAAGCAGAATTAGGTAATGTAAACATCAAAAGCACATGACTCAGTATGAAAACTACATCACAAACAGGTACAGTTTTCAAAGATTCACTGAAGGTACAATCTATCAAAGTTTGTACGTTTCGATCATAAATTGCGACGTTTCGAGCATAACTTTTCATCAAGTAGAAAGTATAAGGAAGTAACGGTTAAAAAGAGAATAAAAGAGTGGAATCGAAACGTGAACTATGAAGAAAAACGCTGTAGAACGTAAGATGGGGTGGGAACATGTGAGGAGGTAGAAAGAGTATCGATAAGATAAGAAGGTAAAATATAAAAGGAAAGATACATAAATTGTATGGGATTCTGCCCTCTTCCAATATTTTAGCACTATAGACTTTGTATTGCATGTCTATTGCCATTGACCATGTCAAACTGTCTTTGCATGATTGATTGTCATCGGTTCTGACGGGCCTGTGCAATGCCCACATCTGCAGCATTGAAAAAAAATCCCCTGAGCCCTTTCCGTAGGTAAAATGTAAGTTTTTAATTCGTAGGGAATTGTGGCTAGATAAATAGAGTTGCTGCGTATGTTCGGCATTTCGTCGGCAATTGCAATGCGTTGTGTCAAGGCTAGATCCCAGATCTTTTCAGCTGTTCGCAACGCGACCTGTTAGGCCAGGCAAAAAGTGCATTTACTCTTCTAAAAATGAACACTTCCTTATTTTCTGCCACTGTTATGGTAAGTAAAAGTAAGCATGATTTGGCGATATAAAAAAATCCTTTATAGTTTTATTGTTTGAAAGATAATATTACATTGCTAATATAACTGTACCTCAGTAACATTATTGAAGTCCTAAAATGCAGGTGGTAGGTAACGTTACGTAACGTAACGTTATAACGTGCCCCAGCCGAAGTCCGGTTTTGGAAAAACTATGATTATTTATGCCAAGTTTTCCAGAAATGCTACTTTGGTTGCTATGTTTGTGCCAATTTCCTTCTGTGAATGTTCACTTTAAATTTTTTAAGGGTGGAATCTTTTTCATATTTTACACTGGTCATGCCAAACAGCTGCAACACCGCATTTTGTTACAACTAGAACTAAGCTTACACAACATGCAATCTTTGCCTTGAGCCTGGTTCTTTATAAAAAAGCATGTAAACCTGTTTCAAAAATAAGCTTGACATTCTAATTAGTATCAGAATGATGGTGTTGTATAGGTGAGCAAAATTATTGAAACACTCCCATGGGCTCCGACACAGGTTGGAAAGTGAGGGGGCCAAGAGAAACTTTAACAGCCATAACAAAAGATTTTGAAAAAAGCTCTATTGTTTTTAAGAAAATTTAGGTCCCCTATGTCGGAGGCCTAGCACCCCCCACAAAATTGCAGCACCGCCGTGAACTTTTTATAGCAAACCGAAATTCAAATAGCTAAAGTAAATTGAATAAAAGTTTTAAGATGACCGTTTGGATGGGAAATAATGGGAAATTTATCAAGTAAGAATAATGAAAATGAAAAATGCAAATATATCCTTTGATTCTTCTTATCTTTAAGCCATATCGAACACTGCAAAAACTTGAAAACTGAGCTATGGCGATAGCATACCTGTAATATATTTGCAACAAAAAAGGTTTTTCTTAGCACAAACCTGTATGATTTCAGTAAGGCGAACTTGGAAATACATACTTTTTGCTTGGTTGCCCAAAACTGTTAATTCTTCTGAGTGTTATCAAAGTATTTCTCCAAAATTTGGGTCACAAGTTTTTTGTACTGCAAAAGGCTTAATGTTGGATACCATTTCGTGACATGTTGCAGCAAAATACAATTGATAAAACATGGCAGAAGCCTTCAACTCCATCTCTTCCAGCTAATTGTGATGTTGTATAGGAAACAAATATTACAGCAATATATTCAAAACAGCTTGGACAGATCCTTTACTTCGACAGATCCAGTGGATCAAAAACTATCTGAGAAAACAGGGCATACCAAACATTTATGAAAATTGTCAACCAGAGAATAAGCGAAATAGCATTAAGAACATGATATCACGGGGTACAACATTAAAACACCAAGCAAAAATACTTCACTTTAATAGGGCGAACCCTTTCCAATCCTCCTCTGGTCAAAAACCTTACTGGGCTTTAATGAATAATATTCTGAACAAAATTCAAGTGCCGACAATTCCCCCATTGCTAGAGAATGACATCTTCGTTCTAGATTTTATCGACAAGGCGCAAACATTTAGTGATTACTCCAATGTACTAGCTTCAACTACCACTGTTTTGCAGAGCAAATAGAAATTCGATTAAGCAAATGAACCTTTATGACAGACATAAACAGCTGTAATAAATTTACAAAATATGATTTTACTTCAATATGTCCTAATTTATTTGAATTTGTTTGTAGATTAAATATCCTCTGTTGAGTTTTTGCTCCTCAGAATTTCTACCGTTGACATTCAAAAGGTGCTCAATTTTCAAAAGCAAAATAGAACAAATCAATGAATTCCATTTAACCTACTTTTTTGGTCATACAGTTTCGTGACTATTTAAAAAGTAATCTACAAAAATGTTACTCGTAGAAAGAAAAGTTATTTTGTATTGAGAAAGTAAATTTTTGTAGCATCAATAAAAAATTCAAATATGAAAAGGTTTTGGAAAACTGTTCTTTGGTGCACTAATGCATAAAAATAGAATGTGTTATAGTAAACTGGTTGTGATTTCAATCCAATCTAACCTAAACTATTGTTTTTTGCAGGGTCTCTTTGTATTAGCTGATGGGTGTAGCCATGCTGCTAAGAATATCATTTTCCCAAGGAAGGATTGATATCATATGGGCCATTTTTCTTCCGAACATGACAGAATATTGCATTCAGAATTACTTTCATACATTTTGGAATGAAAAAACTGTCACAAGGACATTTAAGTCAATTTGATTCACAAACAAAAGACAAAAATATAAGAAGGAAATTTTTTTAATTTATTGTTTGTGTACGAAACCAGTTGCAAATGCCTGGGTTTACCATCAAAATTGAATGTGCTACTAAAGATCTCCTTTGTACCCTTTGTCGTTTGTTGCTAAGACACCCAGTACAGACATTGTGTGGGCATCGCTGTTGTTATTCATGTGTTCAACTGAAAAGAGGGTAATTAGGATTTTCCTTTATTTTTTAATAGCTTCTGTAGACAGTAGTTTTTAAAAAATATTTTTTTGAAATTAACTGGAAGTTTAAATTTAACTGAAAACTCAATGTTACATGCGCCAATGGTGCAAAGAAATTTAACAAAAGTGAGAAAAATATTAGAAGGATGCAAGATAAAAACAAAATGACAAATTGAAAAAGGTTGCATGTATTGACAAAGTTGTCATCTAAGCACTCTATTACATTTGAAATATTAAGCAGATGGTTTGTACAAAGATAGTTGTTTTTTTTAATTCAAGAAGAAAAATTTATCTTGCTATGAAGATTGCTTTGTGAAAAAAGTATCATTGGTAAAGAATAATTTAAAACATGACAAATATTATAAATTGTTCACTGCAAACATTGTATATGCTCCATATCTACACTGGGGTCACAAAAGTATGGAAACGGTGCTAAAAATGGCGGCTCGCAGAAGCCAAAGGCCTAAGCCGACAGGTTTTTAAAACAGAAGCTCAGCGGTAAGTGGTTTTTGTAACGAATGCTTTTGCCACAAAATGACTTTAAATATATTACCAAGAAGATCATTTTGGCTGGGATATCAGGTTTTAAGTTATCAAAAGTGATATTGGGTGAACAATTTCTAAAGCTTGCGTTTATTGATCAAAATAGTTTTCTTGCTAAATAACATAGGCACTTTTGGTGTAGATGATTCTTTTCAATAATTTTAAAAGCAGACTAAACGTTGAACGTTTTGCTTTAATTTTTTGATTGTCATGTGCTTAGATAACGAGTAAATCAGAATCAGTGGCGTACCCAAGGGGGGGAATAGGCGGGTCCGGACCCTCGAGATTTGTCCAAAAGTGATGTAAAACTCATTGGGGGGGATGTAGTATACTGTATGCTTGTGTCAATAACAATTGTAAAATACTTTGCTATTTACCGTAGCTAACATTAATCAAATAATGGGGTGACATTTTGCAAAAAGGGCGTTTCCCCGCATTTGCGAGTGTATTAAGGGCGTGGTCTAAAAAATTCTGGGGCTCCGCCCTAGACCCCCACTGCTACAGCCCTGGGTACGCCACTGACAGAATTTAAGATAAACAAGTCATTATAATCAAATGTAGAGCAACTCACCTTGTGTCAGTATTGAAACTTTAAAATTTAAGTGCACTGCTAACGTCACTATCTCGGCTATAATCTTTTATGAAAAAGAAGCTTTAAGCAATTTACTTCGAATTTCAACATTTTTCGTTCACGTTTCTTCAACAAAGTGACACTTCGTGGTCATCTTTCATAAATACTCAGAGAATCTTTTACAGAATTGTTTTGAAGCAATGCTTCAAAGTTTTGTTGAATTTTTCCCTTCAAAACATCAAAGCAATCATTAAATTTTCTTTAAACCGAAATTCGAAGAAATGGCTAATTCATTTTCCCACCATAACCTATCGTTTCCAAGCCCCTTCGCCTCATAATTCTGATTTTGAAATTGGTTGGCTTAGGCCCGTTGTCACTGTGAGCCGCCTTTACGACCTACCGTTTCCATACTTTTGCGAACCTAGTGTATATTTTATAATCTTTTCTTTTTCTAAAAATATAAAAACCGTCTTAGCTCTGTTTATTTTTATTGTTTTTGAGATATTAGTTTCATGTTTTTTTATTTTTATGTCTCAATCAAAGTTTGTTTCATAACACAGGAATAAGATATCTTCCTTGTTAGAATATTTCTTTAAAAATTGGTAACCAAAGATCGTAACAAAGCTTTTGCATTTCAGAAGCTTTCAGATCAAGCTTTACTACCAGTATTGTAGTAATTCTTACACAGGTATAAGTTAATCTTCTTGTATTATTAAAATGTCTTTTGTTACACTCATTTATCAGGGCGGCTCCCCCAAACATAAAGGTCATATCACAGTCCTTGTATCATTCCACATGTACTCTAGAGCCCCAATTTTAATTCAGTTGTAAAATTTAAGCTCTAAAAATTTCAGTCACCTCATGTTTGCTCGCTTGTTTGCGAAGTAAAATTAAAGAATACAAAATGATGATAAAAAACAACAAAAATTAAAGAACCCCCTGGCATACCCTGTATTTTTTTTTAAGATAAAGTTTTATTACTTTTGAGTTCTGCTCATTGTCTTCATTCTATTTTACTTTTATTCCCGCAGATCTTCCTCCAGTTTCATTTGCCCAGTGGATGGCATCGAAGTTGCTGAAGTAATTTTGATTTTTTGTCTATAATTGCTTCTATAGTCTACTTTTTAACTAATGTGGCAAAAAAATAATATATGAGCTTACCATGCGACCCTAAATGCCTCCCTGTTCTTGGAAAGTCCATGTTCTTGGAAAGACCCTTCCGAGAATACATAATCTCAGGCCGGTGAAAGGCAATATGGAATTTCCCTATTAACAGCATGTTGTTTTTGGCCAAAGGGGAATAACCCGTGCTTAAAAGCAATATAACAATGGCAAGGACTTCCCCAGTAACCGGGACAGCCCCTCTGCCTAAGTAAAGTGTCGTCATAACGTCCCCTTTACAAATGAGCACTTCCTCCTATTCAACATGGTATTGGATGGAGTCAAATGGGGAATGGATTTTTCCTTTTAAACACAGGCAATGGGGCTGGCTCGGTTAATCGGGGTGTTTTGACTTGAAGCGCGCATGTGGGGTGTTAGAAGAAGCACGCTCAGCCCGGCTAAACCACTGGGCTAACCAGGCTAGCCCTCTTCAAAAAGTCTTTTCTGGTTCAAAAATTAAGAATGGTTTTGAACAGTGGCGGCGCCAGCAGTTACAGAGTGGGAGGGTAATGGGCGTGGTCAGTGTGACCACGCCCTGTTTGCCTCTTTCCAGTGATTCGTCCCTTTCCTTGGGAAATTTGATCTTCCCCTACCCAGCGCTTTTTAATCTATTTTTAGAAGAAATATATAGACCATATTTTCAGAAAAGTGGAGAGGTAATTACCCCCCCATACCACCCCTTGGCGCCGCCGCTGGTTTTGAAGAAGGCAGACATTTAGAAGGATAGAGTTTAATACGTTTGCTTTTTTGAAGCTTCATTTATTAAAGCCGGGATAAAATCAATCTTGGCAAAGTGAGGTACCCCGCCAGGCCACATTGCCTAATAAAAACATAACTGGGCTACCTCACCTCACTGTAAACACCCCCCACCCCCCTATAATTAAACAAGCAATTAGTTAGGAGGGATAAGAGACACTGTTTAAAATGGTTTTTATTTTCTTTTTGAATTTTTGAAGACTGACTGGTTGTTAGCCTAGCTCTTCACTGTAAGCTCTTTACTATATTCAGGGGAGGAATAAGGAATGGTCCTGACCCTCCCCCCCCCCTCCTACCCAACATCTAAAAGAGGCCCTTCGGATTTTTCTAAGAAATTATGGAGGGTCGGACATTGAAAGATGTTTGATTGCAATCGAAACGGACAGTTGGTTTATTCCAACATCTTCAAATAGGCGTTGCCTCCTTTAATTAGAGTCCAAGGGCGTGGCTACGCCAGATTATCCTTTGGGCTCCTGCAGCTCGATAAAATCATTAATCATTTCAGCTTCTGCCCTGTATTGAATATTCTTGTACCGTTATCACTATTTCTGGTAATGTGAAAGTTTTTTCACTTATTTTTCAGGTATTTCCCGATAAATTCATAGAGCGCGAGATATTAAACGCAACTGGTATTTGTGAAAACAACAGTGCTGGGTGTCCTTGGAATGGTCCCGTAAAGGACTATGAGGTCTAGAAACATGAACTTTGTCATTTTGTAATCATGATAAGTTTATTTTTGCTTAAAAGATGATTTGAAGATTGCGGAAAATGGTTAGAGAGAGAGTAAAAATTCCGTCATCAATTCTAAATTCTAAATGTGACTTCAAGGTCAAATTTGGACTTGATAAACATTGTAAATAAAGCATAGTGCGAATGGTGAATTCTTACATTAAACATTGTAATATGGCGACACTGAACGTGTTTGTCCAAAATTTAGATTTTAGCCAAATATGAAAATTCTGCAAATGTCGGATAGCGACATACTAAATATTTTGGTACGGGAACACCTTTTTCTTGAAAGACTGAAAAATTCTTTATCACTCGCAATTTGAGCTGCTTTAAAACGTTAGAATCCCTTGCTCGTTTTTTTGATCGCTTTTTTATACCCATTTTGAAATTTTTAAAAAACAATGGGAATGCCAAAATAGACTATCGATTATTTAACCTATTTCTGACCCTATCCGTCCATGCTTACAACTTTGTTTGTTTCAGGACCATATTTCGCAATGTCCATACATTAATATTACCTGTGCCAACCAGGGATGTGGTGAGCTTGTCCCCAGACAGTTTTTAAGTCAGCATTTGGAGACAGAATGTCTGTACAGAAAAGAACCCTGCCAGCTATGTGGGGAAATGGTTGTTGTTGCAAATACCAAGGTAGGTTTATTGGATCAAAGAATAATTTTGTGTTTTCAAATAAGCTTTCCACGCTTAGCTAACGTACATTCCAATTTTCTGTTGGCACTGACTGGAAATATCTAATCTAATGTCTTAACCATAGAGTTGAAAATATTGTCGAGCTTTGTTAAGAAACAGTGGCGTGACGAAGGCATCTGGAGCCCTTGAGATAAAACTTTGACGCGTCCCTTTTGATAGACTACAAGAAAGTACCATCCAAGATGGCATGTCAAACACAATAGCAATATGTAAAATTGATGTTTTCCACGTTAACTAGGGACGAGCTTGAGGTCCTTTTTGATCGGGTGCCCTTAGTTATCAAACTATTGTGCCCTTAACTGCCTTACGCCACTGCAGTGCATGCTCGTTTATCCGAACGGCATGAATATAAATGTGCAGCGAACTGGACGGAATTTTGAGTCACCAATGTAGCTTATTCTATGTTAAAATTGATGAAAAATATTCTGCCGTCATGCAAATGACCAAAATAGAGACAAGGAAAATTCACTGTTTAACGGACATGCACCGGTTAATGAACATAGTTGTTACATGAAAAGATAACAACACTCAACATGAAAGCGTTGCCCCTTGCAATAAAATTCTGCCGCGAATAAACAGACACCATTATGTAAAGAAAGAAGTTTTTCACAAATGAAATTGATATCGTGTATTCTGCATTCCTTAAAGGTTCCAAGCGTCGCTATTCTAAAAGTTAAATTAACTTGGTCTTATTCTGGCTGAATGAAAGGGAAAAAAATGCTCAATGTTAAAATATTTCTCAATTTGAGGTTTACGGATAAACGAGGTTCGGATAAACGAAGATGTACTGTACCAAAAATACGTATATCGATCTATTGCATGTGGAGATTTAGATTCAAATTCCTTATTCAATTCGTAATGGTCTGAGCATTGTTAAGTGCTGGCATCACGTACTGCCATTTCAAATTCGCACTATGGTTAAGCACTTTGAATATGATCTTGATATTTCAGAGCTTAATTTTTTCTTAACAACGACCACACAGGTTTGTGTTTTATGTTAAAAATTGATGTATAGGGAATGTAAAAACATCATCTGGAGGCTCTATTTCATGCTGAATGTCTGTTTTGAGGAGAAATGATTTAACTATATTGTATATTGATCGTAGAAACATTGCCAGACAAAATGCCCGATGGCTAAAATCAAATGCAGTCAATGTGGAAAAGACATCTTACGAGGGCAGGTTTGTCTGATTTTTTTGCTTTTATCACAACTTGTCGAATTTAATCACATTGAGATAACTTGATTTATAATGGTGACAAGAACTTCAAGTGGACTTGCAATTTCCGAAGCCACAAAGCGTGATGTGGAAGGTTTTTCTTAAAGAATAAGGGAAGAATGGAAGGTGGGAAAATAAAAGGAAAAGGAAACAGGAGGAAAGAGAGGAAAAAGAGGAAGAAAAGGAAGAAAAGGATGAGGAGGAGAGGAAAGGGAGGTAGGAGAGGAAGAAGAGGAAGGAGAGGAAGGAGAGGAAGAAGAGGAAGAAGAGGAAGGAGAGGAAGAAGAGGAAGAAGAGGAAAAAGAGGAAGAAAAGGAAGAAAAGGATGAGGAGGAGAGGAAAGGGAGGTAGGAGAGGAAGAAGAGGAAGAAGAGGAAGGAGAGGAAGAAGAGGACGGAGAGGAAGAAGAGGAAGAAGAGGAAAAAGAGGAAGAAAAGGAAGAAAAGGATGAGGAGGAGAGGAAAGGGAGGTAGGAGAGGAAGAAGAGGAAGGAGAGGAAGGAGAGGAAGGAGAGGAAGAAGAGGAAGAAAAGGAAGGAGAGGAAGAAGAGGAAGAAGAGGAAGAAGAGGAAAAAGAGGAAGAAAAGGAATGTATAGAAGAAATGAAATAGCGGACATGACAAGAAGAAAGAAAAAAGAAAAAAGAATAAAGGAGTAGAAAAAATGAGAGCAGAAAAAAATATCAAAAAACGAAGATGAAGAGGGGGTATGAGACGGTGGAAAAAGAAGTGACGAACGAGAAAATGAAAAGGAAGAAGTAATCGGAAAAGAAGAAGGATATCAGGAACTGAAAGGAGCAGAAGATATAGACGAAGAGGAAGACAGAAGAAGAGAAAAAGGAGAAGTTGAAAGGAAAGAAAAATCGGAGAAGTAGAAAGATGTCAAGAACAGGAAGGAGCAGATGAGATGGGCGAAGAAGGAGAAGGCGAAAAAAGAAGAGAAGAATGTGAAGACGAAAAGGAAGAAGTAACGCGGAAGAAAAAGCATACCAGGAACGGAAGGGAGCAGAAGTGACAGAAAAAGAAGAAAAAGATAAAAGAAGAAGAGAGGAACGGGAAGATAAAAAGAAAGAAGAATCGGAAGAAAAATAATATCAAGTACAGGAAGGAGCAGATGTGAAAAGGGGAAGAAGGAGAAGATGAAAAAAGGAAATAGGAACAAAAAGGAAATAAGGAAGAATATGAAGAAGAAGGGGAATAAGCAATAAAGGGAGAAAAAGAGGAAAGTAAGAGGAGAGGAGGATAACGAAGAAGAAAGAAACGTGCGAAATTGCTGAAGGTTAAAGGAAAGGATATTAAGAAATAATTGCATTGAAAAATAAGCAGGAGTGGCAAAAAAATCTCAAATGATTAATTTGCATTTATAGAATACAGTTTCTGTGGTCATTGTTCAAAAACAGCGAAGAATTATCTCATGCAAGGGTAGTTCAAAACTAAATTCAACCAAATTGTTTAGTCAAATTATAATCTCTCTCCTCTCAAAATTGACGTTCCTGTTTTCGGGAAACAAAACCATGCAGGCTTTCTCTTTCAATTATATTTTTTTTCAAGTTCTCAAGTCCATGAGAGAGAAAAATCTATTTACGGAAAAGGAGCTACGATCAAGTGAAATTTTTGAATGTATAATTGTAATTTTCAAAAATGTTTCGCGTTAAACAAGTTCATTTGAAACTTTCAAATAAATGTGTCTCAGACACTTTAGTGTTGAAAACTTACCGATTATCGAAATAGGAGTTTGCATAAACACACATACAAAAAGTTTTTGTAAACATTGATAAGAAACGGACGTCAATTTGCAAAAGCTCCTAAAGCGATGAATATAAAAATTGTTTTGTCCACCACTGATGGTTTGTTACTATTCCTCTGCAACAGCTGGACACACATCAAAATTCGGACTGTGACGAAGCAGTGTTGGCGTGCCCATTCATCAAAATTGGATGCACATCAAAACGAGTAAGCTCTAAACCTATATGCTGTCAAATTATATTCATTTGCGATTTAGAGGGATATGATGGAGGCGATTTAAAGGGATATGTGAACACATGAAATAAACGCCATCTTGAACAGCACCGAGAAGCATAAGTAAACATAATTAACATAACAATACAACAAAACACAAGGAAACTTTTAGATCACAATCTAACACCCTCTCTTGATTTCATATAAATCAGCATATCAAAAGTAATTATAAAAGTCTTGAGTCTATCCAAAAATAAAATGTTTGATTTTTTTCAGTTTTACTTTCCTAGCAGCTTTAGCCGTCAAATTGGCAATCATGTCTTGTCTCGGACAGTATTTAATTGTCACTTTACCTGTCTCTTGTGTTGATCGAATAAAATGATAACGCATATCTATGTGCTTTGCGTGTTGACAGTTTACAGGTTTCTTTGAGAGGGCAATGGCACCTTGATCAAAGATAGTTGCTGACTGACAAGATTCTTTCAAGTCATTAAGCAGCTGAATAAGATATAAACTCTCCTCTTTAGCTGATGCTAGTGCAATATATTGTGCCTCACAAGATGATAAAGCAACTGTGGACTGCTTCTTTGATTTCCAAGAAATAGGTGGGCTTGTATCACTCAAACTAAAGCAATATCCGCTGGTACTTCTCCTATCTGATGAGGATGCCCTGTCTGCATCACTGTATAACAAATTAGTCTAAATTTTCTCTGCACTCCCCGTAGCATAACACATACTCCAAGTACCTTTCATATATCTCAGAGCATATTTCACTGCTGTCCAATGACTCTGTAGTGGATTGGATTAATTCTGTGATAACGTGGAACTACCCAACCAAGATCCGGTCTTGTGCAAGTCATCGCATATATTAAACCGCCAACAGCCTCTCTTGATAGCTTGGTATTGCACTTTGACTAGTCAGAGAAGTCAAGCTTCTGCTCTAAAGTTGTGGTCTTTGGTTTACAACCAGACGTTTGAAATCATTCTAGAATCTTTGTCAAATACTTCTTTTGTGACATCTTTACAGAACCATCTCCCTGTTCAACTCTGTACCTAAAAATATAACGTTTTTCCCAGGTCTTTCATTCTAAATCTTTCTTGAAGCATCAACTTTGTCTCATTCATAATTTAATTTCCACATGCAGCAATATTTGTATCATCCAACCAAATCAACATATAAACCATTTTCTTATCAGCTTCTTTCATATAGACACAATTATTAACTGAGCTCTGAACAAAATTGTTCTCTAATAGAAAGTTGTGCAGTAACATATTCCTTTTTCTACCTGACTGCTTTAATCCGTAGAGTAACTTGTTTAGTATGCACCAATCTTTTACTTTTGGTAGAACTAGGAGTCTCTCAAAACCAGCTTGATCCATATAGATATTACAATCGAATGGTGTATTTAAGTATTCTGTCTTGACACCCACTTGATTTAAAATTAGGTTATGCTGTGCTGCTAGCTGGCATAACACTCTAACTGATAATGTACTTAGAGTAGGAGCAAAAGTCTCTTGAAAATCAATTCCTCTTACCTGACTATGCTCTTTTGCTACAAATCTTGCCTTTTAGCTTTTAGGTGATGTCTTCCCCTGCACCCTCTTTTATGGTGTAAACCCAGCGATCAGCCCTACTAGTGTTCTTCCTTTTGGCAATGTTGTTACTATAAAAGTACCATTTTCAAAAAAGGAGCTTATTTCCTCCTCTATGGCACCTTTCTATTTTTAAGAGTCTGGAGATTGCAAAGCTTCCTTGAGGAAAAGTTGAAACTCTATAACAATAGTCACCCGAACTCATTACCTGATTGTTTTCAATTTCTTCCTCAGCGATGCAATCACCTAGACGAATTATTGGTCTCCTTTCTCTTATCTACTTTCAGATGGTATTCGATTATCAGTTGGCTCTAGCCTGGCCTCACTTGTTGCTTTCTCTGTTTCATCACTTAGTAGCTCTGGAAAGAGCATGGTCTCCTCATAATCAGATAACACGCTCTCTGTTTGTGTCTGCTGCTCAATCACTTTTTTGATTGGAAATTTCGCAACTTAGTACTTCATAATTTTGTTAGTTGCAGGAATAAAAACAAGATTAGAAGGACTGCTCTTATCATACCCTAGAAACATTACTTTTGTTCTTCTATTACTTCTTTTCTCCTTTTATGCAAAGCATTCAAATTCAAAGATCTTCATATTAGAGAGATTAGGCTTCTGCCCTGTCATAGCACGGTATGGTGCCTTCTGTAGAAGTTTGTTCTAGCACCTGTTGCGTATATAAGCTGCCGCCATCATTGCATGAGGCCAAAATTCTTTACTGGCACGACATTCTCTTGTTTCAGAAGACATCTCTCCATTTCAAAAAAAGGGTTCACCAGTGTTGCTCAGCAGTGCCATTCCCATGAGGAGAGTTGGGACATGATGTGTCATATCTAACTCCTTTTTTCAAAAGATAGGAATCAAACTCCTTCAAATAAATTCACCATGTCCATCAGATCTCATGTATTTGTCTGTGCCATAAGAAGCAACATCTGTTAAAATCCTTTCAGTAGCTCTTACTGCATTAATCTTATTCTTGAGAAAATATGCAGCTACTACATTTGAAAAGTCATCAGTGGAAACAATGCAGTATTTAAAACCACCATCACGAAAAATAAACGCCATCTTGAACAGATACGAGAAACATTAGCATAACAACAATGCAACAAAACACAAGGAAACGATGAGGTCACAATCTAACATATGCTACCTGCTTGATGATAAAATCTAATGAACATTGAAAGAGAAGATTATTGGGATGAAGATTGTTAAACTTTATGCTCCAAACCAGATTTTTTTGCAAATTGATTTTCAGCATGGCTATTATTTGCAGCAATTAGATGTTTGAAAAGGTCTTTTATTCTGCATGCTCAGATTGGTACTAATTATTCCACCTATCTTCATACATGCCCTGTTGTCAGCACGGAGGTTTGTGAATGGATTCCCATAACTGTCGCCTCGTGTACGTTGATATGAACCGCTCATGTATCTAGTGGGGCAACTCATAATTTTGCTGCTACTCAGCATGAATTCCGAATTCAAAACGCTTTCTCTAGGGACATTCGCTCGTACATCTTCAAGTATGTTTCCACTCCCAAGCAGAAGTATACATATAATTGTTCAGCTTATGCCCCCAAGCATTTAAATCACCGCCAAACTTCGTTTTATTTGATTTCATTTATGGCATGAAATTCGCCTGTCACTGTCTTTCAAGTGGTTCTGAATCACCCACAAAGTCTTTACTGACTTTACGATCTTTAATAATGTCTTTGACATGTTCACAATATTAACTTGATTGTTTGCAGCCAATGAAAAAGAATGAGAAACGCAAACACATGGAAAATGAACAGGTCAACCACAACACGTATTTGCTTAATTATACACTTGATGTTGCGCAGAAATTATACGAAATGAGTGAAGAAATGCAGCGTGGCTTTGCCTCAAGACAGCCAGTCGACCAGGTACAAAAGTTTGATGAATCAGGGTTTGCCATGAAGCACAAGCCAGGAAAAGGTCGGGGGAAAGTTGTACCTGATTCGACCCCGGACACGGCTGACAGCTTCAGACAGTCATTTTCAAGCCTGCCATCCGATTTTCAGATGTCTGGTCAGTCTACAAGCGACCAGATTTTAGATCTCGAGAGCAAAATAACAGCTGTTTCGTTCCAATTCCAAGACAGTCTGACATCTGAAGTTCAGAAGATTTCTCGAAGCATCGATGCAGTGAGAGATTCGATACGTAAAATGGAACAAAAGTTTGGGAATCTAGAAGATATCCAGCAGAAAACCGCAATCAATATGGCTGAGCAAAATGACAGAATCGAAGATCTTGAAAATGCATCATTTAACGGTATACTCGTTTGGTCAATCACAAGCTTCACTAAGAAGAGACATGACTCCATTGTTGGCAGAAACGTCTCCTTCTATAGCCCTTACTTCTATACAAGCCACTATGGATACAGGATGCGCCTCCGCATCTATCTAAATGGCGATGGCGTCGGAAAAGGCTCCCACATCAGCCTGTTCTTTGTCATATGTAAGGGTAAGCATGATGCTTTATTAACGTGGCCGTTTAGGCAGAAAGTCACAATGACCATTCTAGATCAGGATCGTGTAAAAGATGTCACCGACGCTTTCAAACCTGATCCTGCGAGCTCATCTTTCCAGCGACCAGTGAAAGAAATGAATATTGCATCAGGCTGCCCGCTGTTCATGAGGCTGAGCGCACTAGATACATCTGCGTACACCAGAGAGGATACGCTTTATGTCAAAGCTGAGGTTGATCTTACCAATTTGCCCAGATTCTGAACAATTCATTCTTTCTTTCCTCCATATTTATCACAATCGGAATACCAAGCGAATCAAAAGCTTAACGTGATTGCTTCAGAAAAATTGCGTACCGTAGAGTTAATGCGTTTAAGATTGTACCTTTCAGACGCCGATTGCAGTGGGAATTTTGTTCTTTGATCAAATCGAATGGCTGAAAAACTGATCGCTACAAAAATTAAGAGCTTTACTAACGTTTTGACGTACAAATCTTAAATCCATGTAGGCTGAGAAAGTCAGAATTTAGAAAGCATACTCCGTAAAGCATAGCGGTCAAATCTTTGATTGGCTGAGAGCTCTGTTCGCTACCATATTCTACGCCAATCAGCACACAGGATTTTCACAACAAAATCGCTTCGCTGAAATGGCGAAAATGGGCCTAATTCTAGCTGCGAAGCGATTTTGTTGTGAAAATCCTGTGTGCTGATTGGCTTTGAACATGGTAGCGAACAGAGCTCTCAGCCAATCAAAGATTTGACCGCTATGCTACCCCGTAATAAATAGATGTTTAACGAAATTTCTAAGTGTGGCAGAGATCGTATGTTACAAAGAGACATTAGTCCTTAGTAGGATAGACGTGTCGCCTTTTTTTAGGATAAAAATTGCATCCTAACTCTTAGATAGTCGTCGGCAATGTCTGGCATATTTAGGTACCTGATTAAAGGCATATTTAGCGACTTCAGACAAAAAAACTGCCTGATATATAATATAATAATAATAATAAATAATTTGTTTAAAGTTGGCGTACTAAATGAACGGCTGATAGCTATAAAGAAGCTAATTAAGGCCAACTATCTATAGAGTTAGTAGTGGTGGGGAGTTTACCTTGCATGTGCGAGTTATTTCAACTGAAGTCATTGACATCAGAAAAAATGTGAAAAACTGAGATAAAACAACTTATTAATTACACCAGGCTCTAGCGAGCAAGGTACAGCCAGGAGAGGTAGAGATTCTCAAATAGTTTGTCTAAACAAGTTTTTATGAGAAATCTGAATTTCTTGGATAAAAAGACAAATAGAGTTCTAAAGTGTGACGTCATCAAAAACCAATTTTTAGAATTTTTGAATTTTAACCACATAGCGTAAAAGATCACCATGAAATACTTTCAAATATGTAAAATTAGTCAATTATGTCTAAAATCGGTTGAGATATGGCTAATAAAAGATTTGAAGTTTGCTAACGAATCACTGTTATTTTGGCTCTGTTCATAAAGTTATGAACAAAGACCAAAATACAGAGGTTTGATGGGGAGAGAACCAGTAAACATGTGGCCATATCTCTGCCATTTCGTAATACACTTGCCTGATTTTGCACATTTAGAGGTATTTCATGATGGTCTTTCAGGTTATGGAGTCAAAATTCAAAAATTCAAAAAATAGATTTTTGTGACGTCATCACTTTAGAACTCTATTCCTGAGAAATTCTGAGAACGGGGGTAAATTATGCTAAATTTGGTAATATTCACGCCGGAGGCAATAAGAAAAACATGACTGGATTACAAGTGGTTTGAAGCAGTCAGAATCTCACACAAAATACGTTCAACCTTGAAAAATGTACAAAACAGAAGCTTTAGTTGCCATGACGTCACAATGCCTTCACGTCACTATATGACCTACTTACAAGACAAACGTGAAATTATCAATACAAAGTTGGAAAAGAAACAAAAGATTTGCGAAAATTTTTAATTTCAACAATGCATCTCAGCATCTTTTTTCCATTTTATACCCCCTGCATGCAAAATTCGTCGCACATGCATGTCGGTCATCTTTGGAGTCTCAAAGTCAGCTTGGCAGGGTGGTTGATAGCGGATAGACAGAAGTACACCAATTCGACTTACGGCCTCGTTATGAAAATTTCTCTAAACCTCATTATGCGACTTTTTAAAGCTCAGATTTGGTTTTATCACCACAATTTTAGGCTGGATTCAGTTTTTTCTATTGTTTGTGCTTGCGTTTTAGATTTTACTGAGAAATGAAGTTTGAAAACTTGCAAGGGGTTTGACCGCGAAAATCATTCCGGCTGAATCACGGTCAATCCCCTTAAAAATCTGTACCTTTATGTCGTCATGAAATCAATATCGTGAGCAAGAACGTAATGAAACTTCAAGTAGACTAAAATTCTCGCTCTCGTACTGATTTTTTTCCAAATGAGGCTGTAAGTTGAATTGGTGTATTTAAGAAAACTTCCTGATAACTCAAACCCCCGATAACTCGGACATTCGTTATCTCGAACCATTTCATTGGTATCGGGAGTTCAATATAGAACCATTAAAATGGTTAGAGCGGCTGATGCCAGCTGTTATCAACGATCGGTTAATTGGGAGAATAAAGAATTTCAGCAGTTCATGATAAGAGTACAGGTGAAGATCAGGTAGTCGTTCGGTAATTACCCTCCGGACTGTGACGTCATGGCAAACCGAAGCTTCTGTTTTGTACATTTTTCAAGATTGAACATATTTTGTTTGAGATCTTAGTGCTCCAAACAACTTGTAATCCAGCCATGTTTTTTTTATTGCAACTGACATGATTGTTACCAAAGTTCGGCATAATTTAACCCCGTTTTCAGAATTTCTTTGGAATTTTCCTTTTTACCTAAGCAATTCGGATTTCTCATAAAAAACTGATTTAGCAAAACTATATGAGAATTTCTACCTTTCCTTGTCGTACCTTCCTCCTTTAGAGTCTGATCTAGTATACGAGTTTATCTTGCATATGCACAGGTGTCCTGTTTTGTTTTGCTTTGAAAATCAATTTAACTATATTTCGTATTTTGAAGACTTTTCTTCGTGGCTTTGGTCCTTTGGTTTTCTTCGCTTTAGCTTGCAAGGTCCATTATTGCAAAGGCTAAATGTCATTATTGGTTGAAATTTTAAATCTAAAATGCCATTTTAATTCTAATCATCCAAATATATTTTTGTTGTGTAAGCAGTCAGGGCTGCAATAACAAATGCTAATATTCTTATCGTGCAAGTTTTCGTTTCTCTTTGTAATCGATGTCCTCATTTACCAACATTTCCCTCTTCGCTTGCGTGTGGTTATCGTTTTGTTGAGAATGCATAGGCCGTGTACATGTGATTTAATAACGTCTTTCACCCAGTTCATATTCAGATAAAATCGTTGGTTTTAATGGCGTGAACAGTTTTGTTTATTGTTGATGGTAGCATTGCCTCGTGTTATTAAAATGAACCCCCCCCCCCCCCCCCATAATGATCCAGCCAGCGCTCTGCGATAATGTCTCGTCACCACAGAAGCGTTGGATGAGTTAGAAAAAGGGCTATCGACAGGGTTACTATAGACATCCTATAGATATCAGCAGGCATCTTTTAGTCACGTTAATGTGCGATCTCAGGGCTTGATACGCAGTGATTCTCATACCAGGCTTCAAATACTGAAAAAAACCGCTCCAAACCAAATTTGTTGATGAATCAAAGCTAGTCTTCTCTCTTTTAGCTTCTTGATGGACTGAATCAGATGATCGCTAGTAATCTTCTATCAGCAGATCATCTAGGATTTTTTATTTCTTGTTATCGTTCGATTAAAAACACTGATGAACTGATCGTCAAATATTTAACAACTTCACAATATATATGCTCACATCTAGTTATTCTCAAATGCCGACAACTTATCATACCATAGCAGACTAGAGCATAAACTCGATATTTTCTATAAGCTCCTTCAAGCAAAGTAAGACTTGAAGCAAGTCTTTTTTGAATCTTTAAAGACTCTGATTTAGTGAATTGTACGCCTTTTCTTTGACTAATGTACAGAAAACTCATCTTAGGGCGTGGGATGTGATGGAGTTCCTCCGCAAGTCCCTTAGCTGACTTGATCAGCCTATCGACTCTGGCTTTATTTTCCTTACATAATCTTACCTTTGATTAAATGCATTAATGACAGCCGTTTCATTTTGATACTCAAATCTTTTTTCATGTATCTGCTTCATGAAGTGATGATGTAATATGGATTGAGTAGTGACGATTTCAGCAGCTCCGATTTCCACAGCCCCGATTTCCACAGCAACTTTCCTTCATAGCATATGACATCAAGTGTGACGTCCTCATCCCACCGTTATACCATACTGATAATATATTCTTATATGAAGTTCAGAATACAGAAGGCAGATTAAGAATACAGAATAAAACGGAATACAGAATGCGGAATACAGAAAACAGAGCACAGAATAAATACAGGATACAGTATAAAGATTTCACAATACAGAAAATAGAATAAAAGATACGGAACATGAATAAACTTACCAGTGGCCACGGAATATCGACTAGATCTTATATAGAGTCAATCGAATTACCAACAGAAAACCATTCATTTTAAGTCAATCGAGATATGGATAATAATTCTAAATATGATTGATGAACTGATTAACACCTGCGGTCTATTTACTTTATTTTGTTCGTATAAGAGAAATTTTCAAATATTTGGTAGAGATTTAAAACGCTACGCGCTGGTCTTTAACCATCTTGGTTGTTATAGAAAGTCAAGGGAATCGTTTTGTCGTCTTGTAAATTCCCGACTAAAAAGCCTTATCAATTCTTTGATTAGCGTTAGATGCGTCGTAGTCGTTCAGCAACGCTTTTCCAGTAGGCAATCGCTGAACTAGTTGAAGATATTCAATAAATATATTTCTTTTCCATGCCGAATTTAGCACGTTTTCGCACGTTCGTACTTTGTCGTTCAAAACTTACAGTTCTGCTGGAAGTGATATTTCAAATAAAATGTGCCTGGATCGCAACAATGTATCGGCAGATATGACTGCACTCGCTTTTGCCACACTACATGTACATAGTATAATTGATACGTATAATAAGTATAATGCGATGACTACTCGTGCAAAGTAAAATTGCTAAAATGTTGTAGAAGATCAGGATACGTATGATATGTTAGTTTTTTGTTATTGTCAATGCAACGGAGATCATAAATCGCAATCGAATTTGTCGTGTTGTGAACAATAAGTCTGGACACTTACAGTATGTAGCGTTGAAATTAAAAGGAAACGAATCCATGATTCTTCTAAGCTCGGTTAAAACTGTCTTCAACCCCCGTCTTTAAGGTGATGAGTCAATTTAAATGCAAAAGCACAGAATAGAAAAATTATATGGCAAAAGCATTAAACTGCTGACGTATTGCTGAACAATCGCGCCAATGATAAGCACATTTGATTGGCTTACATTGCCCATGGTGCAATTGATCTCATCACTTGTAAACCCAATGCCCCATGGTAAATACAATTTGCGTTGTTGCAAAAGAAATAGCTCAATTTTGACTATAGGGTAGGAATTAGAGAGAGGAATTTCTAAAATCAATACGGCTGACCAGCAGATAAAGGGTCACGCAGTTGTCTCGACGATTGCTGAGTCATCTTTTGCCTTGCTAGTCGCTGGAGTTCTGTGCAAGCGTTTGTTTGATAGCTGAGCTGAAAGATTACCTCAGACAATTGTCTTGTTCTATTTACTGATAGACATATATTGATTTAGTATCATTGAATATCCTATACTTTTATCTATTAACTCATATTTGTGCACTCGCTGCTTTGCTGTGTTGCAACTTGTTTCATCTTTAATGTTTACTAGATAATGCTAGCTTTGATCAAAATTTATAGTATTCAAAACTTATGCAATATAACTTTCTTCTGTCAATTTTTAATAGTTATTCCATGTTGTGTTGAATATTCCCGAATCCTGAGATTCTGAAGTAAGTTTGTACGGCGTCTTCGACGTATTTGTTAGTTTAGTGATCTGTTTTTCGTGATTTGCCTGGACATTGGCGTCAAATTTCCATTAACATGGACATTAAAAAGTTTGAATTGATTTTAGTCAGCATTCCATCGTGTGTGCTGTTTGTCTTCGCTTATAGAGTTTTAACGTTGTAATTCAGCTCTGAAATTTTTTTTTCCCCGTTAATGTAAAGTTGTTCGTTTGTTCTCGTTCTGCCTGCTGTGTTTTGTTGGTCACATGTTTTATACCTAAGGTTCGTACAAGTACATACTCGTACAAGTAAATTTGACCTAAATATTTCACCCTGCATGGTTGGATCTCTACTGGACCGGTCTGACTTCACAAAACAATCCTGGCTCAGGCTGAAACAGGAAAAGAATTTTAGTCACACCCACCTGAGAACCCACAACTGCCAAACATACTTTAATGTGATGAGGTCAGCAAATATATTCAAGAACCATGCAATTGAAACGTTTGTTCTTGTAGCATAATGATAGTTTCTCTATGATAAGAGCGCTAAGAGCGTGTAGGTATACATATATCACTTGTTATTATAGAAATGGTTTATTTATCGAATGTTTGACCAAAAGTACGTCAATCTCAAAAAGACACTTTCCGCAATTGCTCTTGCTTAGAACGTTGCCAAAAGCAATAGCAAAAGTTGCCTACTTTTCGGCATTAACAAGCCCCCTGAAGCCCTCTAGTACTACACCCCTGGCTACTGTTTAATGCATTTTCACTTTGTTTATGTTCCCCTTGTGGAGCAAACCATTTGCAAAGTCAATTTTGACAGCAAAAACCTGGTGGCAATGCTTAATTTAAATTTGTTTTTATAAAAACGCGCATTATAAGGACACCAAGGCTCAATTTGCCAAAAATAAGGACAACAGAAGAGAAGAGCACAAACTGCCTCAGATGAAAAGTAGAAGAAGAAAATCAGTGTAAAAGAAAATATTTTCATGTTAAAAAAAACAGAACAGATTTGATTAGCTAAATTATGGTATTAAAAATATCATGCCATTTCAGGGATGCCAGTCCTCCAATGTGTAGAGAATCAGTTGAACCTTGTACAGGTTGGCTGATATACAGCCACCCTTGAGGCCTCCAACTACCAAAAAGTCTTACAGTGGCCCTCCTTTAAGCAAAATATTGATCAGGGATAACCCCTCTACCCAAAGCATTCTCAGTTAATAGGTTATTGTTTCATTTGTATATGAAGAAAACCCTTTCTATTTATACTTGCAAACTCAGGAAAGTGGCCAAGTATGGATAAACATGTTTTTGAATTTTGTGGAACCAAGATCTGTGATTGTCTTTATTCTTATCATAATTATTAAGGTTCTATAAGAAAGAATACTGAAAAGTGCTCCAATTTCTTTACACTTGCAAACAAGTGCAGGCTTGTACTATTTTTGTGAGTCTATTTCCATAGAATTTCAATGTTAATACATTATCTGTAGGCGATGGTGAATTATTATTATCATATTTTTAACAGTTTCTTACTGGGGATAATTGTTAATTGAGTAAGTGTTTGTTGCAGCCAATTTTGCACACAAAAATAGTCTTCTGTGTTTTAGAATGTCAGAGAGAACTTGGAATAGCAAATAATGTCCATTACCAGAACAATAAGTTGCCTTCCTATCAGATTACAAGGCTTCATTAATAACTTTTTATTCAAAAATTATATTTTCATTCTCAGAATGCTGTGTTACATATAATGTTAACAATAATTGATATCTGAGTTTTTGTATGTAAAAAACCAAGTTCTAAAGCATTATCTTTGACAGAAATTTGTCTCAATCAGTTACCCAATTCGTTTTGAGAAATTGCATTATGAACCTGAATAGAAAATTGGAGTTGACATTCAAGCATGTAATACATTGATTCTAAACCACCATGTAATTTATTTCGTTAGTTGATGACTAATACACTACAGTTTCACAAGGATCTTTATATGGAACTCAATCAAAGGATTATTATGCTGTTGCATCCTAAAACCAATAAAACTGGCTAGTGCAAAACTGCAGATTAAGGCCTCCTAAACGTCTCAAATATTTTGCATTGCTAGTTGCTGTAGTTTTGTACAAGTATCTGCTTGACAGCTCAGTTAAAGACATACTTGGATACATACTTTGTTCAATTTACTTATAAAATAACACTGGTATTCTACAATATGACTATTCAAGCAAGACTACAGTGACAATTGACTCTTAAAGCCCCCTCTCATAAAAATAACCAACAAAAGTGATTCAAAACTTGGAACCAGACTATGCAAAAATATTCAACAAACTTATGCTTACAGTTAAAACTCTGCTTAAAGTTACAACAGCAAAATTTGAAGACTAGCTTGGAGACAATATTAGTAAAATTAACATCTACAGTAGCTTTTTCTTGATTACTTGGACAAAAATATGCGAAACAAATGACTCACCTAACTACTAACATGGCCAAGATAAAACTTATTGTTCATATTATTACTGAATTACTATGTTACAATTATTCTATTGAAAAATGAGCAAGAGTACAAAATTTACTATCTCTGGATATTTACCAATAACTACTTATTCTAATCAAGCTCAATCACATCATAGTCAGTTAAAGTATCTTGGCAGTTTTGTGAGTTTGTTGAGCTATCTTTCATTTGAGTTTGTTGAGTAGCTTGCTGTAAAGGATTTGTGTCTGCAGCTTGGTCAGTGTTACTTTTATTCAGAGAGCAACAGAAGACAATTCAAAATCAATTTCTTCAATACCAACCAAGCTTGTGTCAGCACTGTCAGCACTTCTATCTTCTTGCGCTTGGCTTGAACAATTTGAAATCCCTAAGCTGTCTGAAACAGGATTGTCTGTGGCTTTTTCAACTTCCATACTGGCTTCAACAATAGCTCTCTTCAGCTCAGCAACTAGAGCTTCTGATTTTGGGCTAAGAGCCATTTTGTCAATTGATTCTTGCTCATTTTCTTCTCCCACTGTTTCTTCTTTAATATCATTCATAAATTCATTAGATCCAACATTACTTTGAATTAATTCTACATTTCTTATCAACTCTTCTAGTAGCAATTTGATGTCAAATGATACATTGTCATTGCTGTCCAGGCATCCTGAAACATCATCTGTGATTTTTTTAGTATATTGGTCATTTGATTCAATGTTTTCATCTTCATCAATAGGGATATCATTTGGGTTGTTGATTACATGTGACATTATTTGGTCCTGTTTTCGTGTAACATCATTTAACCCTTCTTCTTCCAAATTAAGACTTTGTATGCTTTCGCCAGAAGATTTTGATTCTAGTTCTACAGAACATGCAGGGTTTTTTGCTATGTTTTCTTCTAGTTTTCCACTTTTATTTTTTTCTTCAATTTTAACTTCTTTGTCAGTCTCTTCCTCATCTTCCTCTTCCTCTTCTTCTATAGTCATCTGAAGATTTTCCCTCCTTGCATGTTCAATAAAGCTGTTCTCTAACTCCTCAGGTACAGGCGACAACATGTGGTGGAAACAAAACTCACCATTAGCCCTTGGACTTTCATGTGGACTCTGAATGTTCAGTGGTAATGAAATATTACGATTCCTACTTTCATGCCCAGTGTGTCCGGTACTCTTATGGTCATGAAAGTCCATATCTAATGGGAACTTTGCAATGTAACTATCTTGACTGGTGCTTTGATCTTGAGAGGAATGCTTGGTCAAAAAACAATTGTAGCATAGACTATTTGTCTTCATCTTGCTGTGAAGAGAACTGATAACATCTTGCAGGATTTTGATTTGCTGATCTTTTTCTATGAATTTGTGCTCTATATCCCTTTGTTCCCTTCGAAGTTCATTTTCAAACTGCAGCATTTTGAATCCAAGCTGTGTTATATTGCTTTGGTTATTTCTTTTTTCTTCTTTAAGGCTTTCCTCAGCCTCTGATGCTCTCCCCTTCCACAACTTTAACTCATTTCTAAGACTCCTATTCTTTTTCTGACAGATACTGAGATCATGTTGAGCTTTGCTGAGACTAACAATGAGTTCGTTTATTTTTGCATATTCTGTAGCTGATTGTCCAGAAATGCTGTCTTCTGTCTGAGCATCTTAAAAATAAACAAAATAAAAATTAGCAAGATAGTGGAACAAAGGGAATGATCTGCTAGACAGGTAGTTCTCACCAAAATCGATACAAAATGATCTCTACATCTTTATATCATAACAATTTACACCTTAATTATAAAATCATAAACACTGTCCGATTTAGATTACTGGCCGTAAACTTTGTTTTCATTGTTTTTGTGCAAATAATATGGAAAATATGACACTGAACACTATAATTTGAGTGAAATAAACGAGCCAGTTTTTAATTTCGAAAAAATAGGCCACAAATTAGGCCAAAATTTTTCCTGAGGGATTTTTTACCGAGAAAAACTAAAAACCCCTCCAAACTTGCAACAACAAAGACTTAAGCACTGTGCCACCTACCCATCCTTATAACACTGACCCAAATAATGAACGGCGATCGCTACTGCTACCTTTAATCTTGGTATTTTCCGAGTCTGGCCTCTCGACGGGCATTGTAGTGACTTCCCTCCGGTCAGAATGAAGGTGTATCATATCTATAGACACGAGAATCCGCGGTACGTCACGTTCCGCGGGACAATTCAAACCCAACTTTTGTTCAAAAACAGTAGAGAGAGCAGTTAGCCAACAAATACCCCTGCAATTTGCACCACTAATCAGTAGTATCAGGGTGAGCAAGAGGTAGGGGGTTAAGGAATTAAAAGATCTGGGTGCGTTAAAATGATAATGTTCCGGTAGTCAACACTGTTTTGGTGTGTAAGTTACATAGTCCGGTAGCAGAAAGGGTAGTATTACCACCAAGAGAGGACAATTTGCAAGACCAGAATATAATGGTCAATGTTGGGGTGTAGAATCCGAATTTTATTATTCTTTAGCCAGGTGAGGGGCCGTTTATGAGATATGGGGCTATTTGCCCCCAAAATGGGTGCAAAATGAAACCCTAGCAAAAATATCAACAATTATCACTAAGACGAATATCATTAAGAAAAACGCAATTTTATAAATTGTATTATATTTTGTAAGCTTTTCAATAGTTTTCTACATCATTTTACCCTTTTTAGGGCGTGGAAATGCCCTCAAATGGGGACAATGTTAATATTTGCTAAAAAGTTATTTTACAATATTCATTTCTAAATAATAGGGTGGACAATGAAGGGGAGGAGCTGATAAAGGGGTGCAACTTTATTATCCTTACAGCTTAAAAAATGTTTGGGTATAAGTTTTAAAGCTAATTATTGCTAAAAACCTTTAACAAGAAAGGAAAGCAATAACCACACTCTAAGAATCAACTTTTTAGCACGATAAAGCTGTGTTTTGTAGATCATCTTCTTACTATTTACGGAAATGATGATCTAACACACTATGTCAGCTAAGATCTGAAGAAGAACCGTAAATTATCATCATAATGGAAGAAAAAGATTCAATGAAAGATAAGAAAAAGATATGAAAGATACACCCCCCCCCCCTTATGTTTTTAGTCCAGCATTGGAAAAGTTAGAAAATTGATCTTAAAAAGTGGGTTGGACATGTCCATTATATGAATGTGCAATCGAAATGTTTTGAATCAGTTTGCAACACATTTGATGATATTATCTGTTTTGACTAGCCTGCGTGCAGACTCTAAAAATTTCCTACGTGAAATAGTAGAGTCCGCGCAACAAAATCAGAAAGCTTGTCCAGCCTCCCTTCCATTTGATGAGCCGCAGCCACAGAATAGGAAATAGGCAGAAGGGTAACTCTCGTCGGGTCCTTTCACTGATCTCAGTGGGTCCTTTGTTGTTTTTGAAGCCTGAGTCAACAAAAGAATTCCTTAATTCCCCTCTAACCTCGATTTCATTAGACGAACATAGCCATTAGAAATTATCAATAATTAATCAGATATAAACGAATTATGATATATAATTGAATTTGTTCGCTATCATGGGACATTTCTTCTCAAATAAAGTTGTCTATTTTCATTTTTTTTTAAATTTCACCGACAGATAAATTAAGCCTCGTATAAGTTAATGCATGCGCTAGATTTCCTATTTTGTGCCGCAGCGTAATGCCAACGCCCGCGTACGGTTTTATTTTTTGTCAGTTGTTTTCCTTTGAGCGGTGTTGGTAAAATTCTAGGCGCGAACTGATGGAAGAGGAAAATGTATTGTATCCTATGTTTTACGGATATCGACAAAAGTAAATGTTGGGACTTCAATTTGGTGGAAGGGAAGGGGAAATTTAATGTGAAGGAAGCATTGGAACTCTTGGAGGATGTTTTGATTCCATGCACCCCAAAGTCTTATGTCTGTAGGGTTTTCTTCGTATTTTAAAACACATTCCTTGTTTTCGAATGAAATTAGCTGAATTGCAGATTGAAGTTGTTGAGAGATACAAATCCGAAGCTTTGAAACGTGGATTTGTAGTTAAGGAAAAATCTTATAAAAGAGCACTCTTCGCTGTTGGTTTTTCTGGTGAAGAAAATGCTGAGCCACGCCCCGCAAAATCAGCTGCTTCTGAGAGTCAGTTCAACGCGCTCCGTCACAGTTTTTCGTCAGAGTAATCGTTTGTCCCTACAAGCACACCAATAGAACCTTCTGGTATCAATAGAAATATCTCTTACGCAACTGCTTCTGTGGCTACACCTGAAGATGGAACTAGAGCATTAGATAAAACTAGACCGACTGTTCTACCTTATATCAGTTGGTTCTATGCTGTGCCGTGGAACATACAAGCAGTTAGCTGGTTCTGTGTGGCGCCACCAAAATTTGTGAGCTCACTTGATTGAACTGGTTTTTAAAGAGATTGATAAGGAGTGCGTTAAACAGTGTGTTGCTAAAGAAAAGCCTGACAAATCAAATCGTGCTTTCAAGATTTCAAAAGAAAAACCTGACTGTAAACAAGCATCTGAAGCGGCTAGCTCCCTTGGACTTACTGACAAGGAAGCGATTTGTAACTTCTCACTTGAAGGCCTGGACAACGAGCTGCAAGAGAGAGCCCCTCTAACAAGATCCATGCTGATGACAGTCAGTTGGTGTAAAAGTAAAAAGAAGGGTGATGACCTCTTTTTCACTCCAGCTGTCTGTATGGCAGCAGCTGTTTGCCTGAAAAGCAGATCCAGACGTATGACAGCAGTACAACTGATCATTTCATTGATTCTGAAACATTCTGGATTCATGGTATGCTATACCACATTACAGTATATTCACATCAAAATCCCAAAGGCGTTTTGATTAGTAAGGCTATTTAATTGCTAATTAATCGTTACTTATATGATTTAAAACAACAATACTTTTCTCCGTTCCGGGTTGACGTCATTGATTTTGTATCTCGCTATCTATTGATCTTTCTCAGAAATGGACTTGAGAATTGAAATCTTCATCTTTAAATTAATTTATCCTGAAAAAATCATGTTTTTTGGACCGTTCGGTCGCGAGCTACCTTGTTTTGAATAATTAGATATTTCTTTAGATTTGACCGGAATTTGCTGCTGCAGTGAAAAAATTTCACTGCAGCAACAAATTGCATTGAAATGTATAGGAAAAGCTAAATCTTAAAAATGGGTTAATTCGGTATCTGACGGCCCAAACAAATCGAAATTATCAGCACAGACTAATTTCAAGATGAAGATTCAAATTCTATGATCCATTTTTGCCAAATATGAAAATAAAAATTGCCCGGATAAGTGAATTTAAATTTGTATTAATTTATCCTTTTTGGGCTGTATTAATTTGTATTACTTTTCCCATAGCCGAGACTGCACACAGGCTAGTTTTGACGAGCATGTTGTTGCTTAACTTTACAGAGGCTTATCGCTCTTTTTGTTTTTGTATATTGGAAGGGCATGGTCACAGAAAATTTTCATGAACAACCCCGAGACCAGAGCTGGCTTTACGGCGCAGCAAAGTTCTTTTGATTCAGGATTACGTCTGCTTGTGATTACCATATTGTAGCAAGCCTTAATCAATAAGAGAAAAATACGGAAAATAAAAGGTGGAAAATATAAACCCGATTGTGGATCGAAATTGGCCAATTAGAAAAATGGAAGCACATGACCGGTATGATAAAAGAGAGGACATTTGTGACGCCAATTTAGAGGTTGCAGGGATTGAAGTAACTCCCAAGCACGCAACAAATTACATCGTGCTTTCCACCTTCGAGGCTTTGGCAAGAATTATAAGATTGTTAGACGCAGAAGGCATGGAAATCATACTTGTCGATGACACAAATTATGACTGTAAAAAGCTAAAAGACTGTAACACAAGGAAACTAAAACTTGTCTATTCAGAATCTCAATTGGACCAGCTAATCACAGAATTTACAAGAGTAGCGACTACCATAAGCTCCAGTGGAGACATTAGTACAACCAAAACAGTAATCGATCACTTTTCCACAAACCTACCAAATAATACACTGGCGTCATAAAAATCGGTATGACAGATCATTATATGATCCTAAGCATAAGAAAACTTAATATCAATTTTCAGGCAAAAATGAATCAAACTGAATTTCATAACATTAAAAACAATGATAGGGAAGCTTTTCTATAGGGTGTCGATTGGGAAATGGCTGCGTCTAGCGCCTGTGTTGACCACAATATAATGGCAAATAACTTTTGCGATCTTTTTCAGTCGATATTGGATGTGCCTGCTCCATTAAAACACGGAAAGGTATCACGAAGCATGCACCCTCTCCCTGGATCTCTCCCAGTATCAAAAATTTGATACACGAGGGAGACCGGGGCACCGGGCTAAGAAAAGAGCAGAAAAAGACCGCTTAATATGGCCAGAATAAAAACGACTTAGGAACAAGGGAACCAGTGAACTCCGAAGAGCTGTCGAATGCTACTATCGCAACATGATTGATGAGAATTCCAAGAACCCTAAGAAGATGTTGAAAACGATTAACAAAGTCCTCTACAACCCCCGAAACCATTATGTTCGAGTATCTGCTGGTTGAAAAGCCAAATGAAAATGCGGAAACATTTAATATGCATTTTAATACTATTGGCCAAAAACTTGCAGAAAAAAATAGAAACTAAGGAATCCGATGACCCACTAAAATACTTAACTTTAAGTGAAACATATACATCCTCTTGCTTCGAATTTCAGCCAGTTGACCCAAAAACTATAGAATGAAATAAAAAAGTTACAATGCTCCAAATCTGCAGGATATGACAAAGTCTCTGTAAAGTTACTAAAAGATGCAGCAGAAATTTTAAGTCAGCCACTAGCCGCAATATTCAACTCCTCATTTGAAATGGGTAATCTTCCAGATATATGGAAGATAGAACAACATGAATAATTATAGGTCAATATCTATACTATCTGTATTCCAGTGAGTCATTTGGTACGGTACACCACGAAATTCTCCTCTCAAAGCTAAATAAATACGAGATAGCAGGGACTCGTGACCAACAGAAAGCAATACTGTCAAATAAATGACTAAAAACCAGCCTAAAACCTGTTCACTGTGGTATTCCACAGGGCTCGTGCTTGGGACCTCTCCTCTTCGTTCTGTATGTCAATGACTTCGAACAATTTCTTAACAAATGCACCTCAAATATGTATGCGGGTGATACCAGTGTAACTTGTAACGCCGATATCGAGGACCTCTCTGCAATGATCTAAAAGCTGAGGTTGAATATATTGCATAATGGTTACAGCAGAATTAGTTTAGTTTGAGCACTGATAAAACGGAGTATATGGTAGTAGGTCACAAGCGAAACACCAAACACACCCTTAGACCAATAGACATAAGCATAAAAGGAGAAGCAATCAAGAAAGCCAAGAAAGTCAGATACCTTGAAATTACTGCCGACAAAAACCTAACATGGAATGAGCATTATAAAAAGCTCAAATGTAAAATTAAAACTGCCCTTTCGTCCCTCCAGAAACTGAAGAATATTCTAACTCAGTCTAAACACGACCAGGTTTATAAGGCACTGTTTAAAAGTCATCTGAGTTACAGTGACGAACTATGGGGCAATTTATCGAGCAATTAGCTCCAACATCCTCAACGTCTACAAACTAGAGCTGAAACTTTGATAAAGAACTCTAGCTTAAAGGATGGGTGGAGATGCAATTGGCTGTCAGTCTCAAATATATTGCAATATGACAGAGCAGTAATGATCTATAAGATAGTGAATGGTCTCTGCCTGGACAGTCTAAAAGGGAGACTTATTCCCAGATTTCTGTTATCGAACTATTCAGCGAGAAATTTGTTAGATCTGAAAATCGGTTGAACTAAGAGTTCTCCAAAAAAATATTTTATTCTGGAGTAAAGACTATTCTGGAATAACATCCCATTGCAGAGGTTGATTGGGTTGAATTAATTTCAATTTAGGACCATTTATCATCCACACATATTTCATAAACCAAAATATACATTATCGCAAAGTTATGTTGTTTATTCTGAAAAGGTATCTGAAATTGTTGTATACAGTGTACTCTCGTAACCAGTTTTTGAAAATTTTTCAGCGCCCCCACTTCCAACTCCCTCTCCTTCAAATTCGCTCTTGATCCGCGCCTGCTTAAATATACAGCTAGGTTTTAATAAAGAGATTCATACATTCTTAAACTTTCAATCACAACCCTTCGGAAGTTTTCAATATAAGACCCCCCCCCCCCCCCCACCTACATTATTTTTATTCAAAGGTCCTTCGGTAGGCCTTTGATCAAGAGTAACTTGAAATGAAGTAAAATCGTTCAAGGAACGTTCAAACAGCATAATCAAACAAGTAGATCATTTTAGTGAAACTAAATAGAGGGAAAAAAACTTCTAATAGGCATTGAGTTAAACGCAAACAGTACATCTTGCCACAGGAATGATCCAATCCATAGACGTAGGAGCTGAGGGGACCCAGAAAAGCTCTAGCCCTATCTTTTCCAGATTAAAATAATGCCCATTAATATAAAAAATGTCCCATTTGTCAGAAATGTGCCCCCTTTGTCAGTAAGTACCACTTTGTCAGGAAAAGTGATGTTTATTCCGGATTTAAAGCCTTTTCTCTATTAAGAAGCCTTTTTCTGCTGAAGGTCTCTTTCAAAATATAAAAAATAATAAAGAAGAAGAGGAAGTGCAACAACCTTCTCTTCATTCTGGCATTTTCGAGGTATTGAAAAAGATCAGCTTTTGTATTGTTGATCCTTCCAGAAAAGAAGGAAGCAACTCTTGATGTTAATTTAATTATGCAGTCTGTGGTGCAGGCAGAGTTAGAGCAATAGAAGGGGAAAATGGGAGCAGTTTTCATCATTTTAGCGTGATCTTGTAAAATGATAGTGCTAGCCACCCTAAGATTAGAGATTTTCTCTGGACCACGCTCTTTTTAGGCAACGCTCTGCTATAAACTGCATGGTATGTACCCGTCCAGATCAGTGTGATTTATAAATCAACCAAATATTTGGACAAAAGGTACAATTGACATCAAATCCAGGAACGAGTTTCTGTAACAAATAGCAAAATTCAAATTCTTTTAATTCAGCAACACATTTTTGATTACAAGGATGATGGCATAGCATTGAATATATATAATGAAATAGCAAAATTTATAATGATAAATGACTTTTTATAATGATAATATAATAATATAATAATATATCTCGCCAAATCTCCGTTTCGGAGCAGTTACTTTACCACAAACACAGAATTGCCAGGAAAGACGTCATGTGCAGTATAGTACCACAGGCTAATTTTCACTTAAGTTTGAAAAAGTTCAACCAATCTTTCGATTTCTATCAGACCTTTTGCTTTGCTTTTAAAAATTTGTTCCATTCCTGGAAGGTGTCTTTTGAACTTTTCGCATTGCCATAAATGTTCTAAGTTTTCTTTATGTAATCTACACCTTCTGCAACTTATATTATCATACTTTCCTTTGTAATTAGCTTTTAAATAGGTCATGTTTAGTTTAAATTTTAGTAACGTTGGTCCATTTTTATGTTTTATATATTCTTCCAAATCCAAAACTTCCTTTCTTAATGAACCTTATCTTTGTTTTATCGCTATTCTTAACGCGCTGGACGCTGAGAGAACCGAAACAGTTTTCGAGCTCAGCGCCGTGTTATCGACAAACAAGAAAGATTTTACAAGCATTAAAAACTTTAGTAATAAGAAATCAATATTGATATTAGCAAAGCATTAATGGTAGCAAAAAGAGGAAAAGGAAAAAGTAGAAAAAACTTGAAGAAAAAAACATATTGATATGTAAAGAAAAAGAAATATTGAAGAAGGGAAAACACGGAACTATCTAAGGGCTTTGATATGTAATTGCCTAACATGCCCAGCCTCAGAAAAAATTGGTCGAAAATAATGTGTCTTTAAAAATTTACTCTCGTGTTAATAGAATAGTACGCCAAGAATAAACAACAATAAATACACGTAAATCAGCGAAGGCTAATATTTCGCCCCGGCATACGGGGCTTCATCAGAGCAAAAGTTTATGGGCTAAAAATGTACACATTTAAAAGAGGCGATGGTGGTGTCGGATTGGCTTATGTGGAATGGTGTGAATGCAGCGCAGTGGTGGAGGAGGGAAGGGTGGCGAATGAGAGAGGGTGGATGGTGGTGGTGGAATGAAAATGTAATGGGGATGAAGTGTGGATGGTGCTTGAGCCCCCCCAATAATTGTCAAGCTGTAGTATATTTCCTTTACAACAGTGTACTGAATGAGAAGGAAAACAATGGGCAGCCCCCCCCCTCCCCCCAATATGAATTTCGTTCCGATGACACTGAATATGTTGATGGTTTGTTTGAGGATGGTAGATAGCTGTGGCAAAGAAGGGGGATAGGTGACAACAAATGGTGTTCTGTGATTATTACGTTGTTTTGTGGTTTTCAGGCAGTCCTTCGTATTTGTTTGCGTGTCTGTTTTGTTTTGTAACCTCGTTTTGTCAAGTATTGTAGTAGTTGTCTTGTTCGGAATTTGTAGGTTTCATCTTCCGAGCATATACGTCGTAGTCGTAGGGCAAGAAAACGCAAGTACCAAAGTCTAAAAGTAGCTTTTTGTAATGTTTTAAAGTTAGAGTTGCATCTTGTTCTATTCAGCACGTCAAATTATGCCAGGAAACAATGTTTTAGTATTTTTTACTCAGTTTTGCAAGATCTTTCTGATGAAATCATCAGATTTGAAAAATTCGAAGGTAAAAATTTTGCTGACCGTGCATTTTTCACGCTTTCTTAAACATTGCTTCCGGTCATATGACGGAATGTACCTAAGACTCAAAATGATCAGTGGCCTTTACTTTCATAACTTAAACTCTAAAAACTTTGTTTAGGCAGTTTGCTAGATGGTTATGCGAAATTCCCTGTATATTATGCAGGGTTATAAACGAAATTCTGGACTTGTCGTCACATTTAGCTTAGCCGTGCTCGTCCAAAAAACTCTTAAATTAATCCCTGTTTTAGAACATGGAAAATAACTCATCTGTTTGAAGATGATAACGTGGGCCAAGAGAAGTATTTGTGTTCTTTCTTAGGGTATTGAAGTATTTGGAGCTGCTGCAACTAAAAGCAAACCTGAGAGTAGATGTTCACACGATAAAACTAAAACTGAAACAAAATCACATATAGCTTCTTGCTAGTCATGCCAAAAAGTTGTAATTGTCTCTTTAAAGTTTGGCTCATCATTCTATATCACCCAAGTTTTGGGATAGCCTCTTGCAAAAAACCTCCAACAATATTTTATCAAAAGTCCAATGCATTTAAAAACACCTGACATTATTGTATAAATGTTGTTTAAATATAAAGAGTTCTTTGGATTTTCTTTGGAATAATGCTGCTTGTCCCTGTACAAGCCATGGCCACTAAACTTTTATTTTCTATCTTTTACATTGTATTATTTTAGTATAAGGTCCTACCTATCGCTCTAACTCAAGTCGGTAATGACTTCTACAAAAAAGATGCATGAAATGCAAACCTTTGCTTGCTCAGTTCAGTCTACGCCTTTATTTCATTTATTAAAATAGTTATGCTTTTGGACATTCGTTTATGAAGCTGTAAGTGAACTCATTGCCTGAGGAGGAGGCTATCCCAGCAACCACTGCAAAAAAGGAGGATGCTATGAAAAAATGGCGACATGTTCGGAAATTTATCATATATATATACACGTGTAATGTAAGGTGTGTAGATAATAGTTATTTTAATGTTTCTTGCCATTGCAAAACTTTAAAGACATATCTTATCGTGTTTCCAAGTTTTTTGAATTAAATTATTGTTTCTACTTGCAGAAGTAATGGAAAAGACGGTGTTGCAGAGATTACCCGCGCACGTGCATTTGGTAGAAAACTGAGAAAAAGACCACCGCCAGTCGTTTGAAGGGCATTTAAAAACAGGTATGTGTTAATAACAAATATGTACATAATCATATCGTTCGGCTCCGATCGGTTTCAAAAAGAAAAGCCAGCTTGAAACAAAACGAAACTGACAAAACAGGGAGGAGGAGGGTTGTTTCTTCTGCAAAAATTATGAAAACAAAAGGTGCAAGGGCAAGTAGGCCAAGAAACGGTCAACTTTTTGACATTTACAGCTCAGTTCCCTCACCCTTTACAACTATATACATTCTTAGCATCAAGGGTGCAAAGCCATGGAGCTCAGGGGGCGTTGACCCCTTGTTTGCCCCCCCCCCCATTTTCAAGAAAGATTTTTGTTTCAAATAGGTCCTTGTTTATCTTGTGGTGAAGATACTTTTAATAAAATGTCATTTTTAAAATGCAATTTGGTTTTTTCTTAAAAAGGACCAAATTTTGGAGGGACGATATGGGACCCCTAGTCCAATTGTCATGACCATCTTTCCAACTGAAAGTCATTCAACAACCCTTAAATAAATCCAGCCTTCACAAGGCTGGCATGGATGTACATACTCAAGCCAGTTCTAGGTAGGCACAATATCTCCTCCCTTGGAAGATTTTATGGCTGGCAATGCCAATGTAAGTTTTTTTAGTTCAGCAAAATACATTTCTATAGTCTATGGAAAAAGAAGTTTGCTTGAAAAATTGGCTTGCTTATATATAAAATGATAATTTTTTCAGAGAAAATTTTGAGTGTTGAGGATACACAAAATGCTTTGCATTCTAGTCATTGGAATTTAATTTTTATTTCTATTTTGAAAAATAAAGAGCATTTAAAGATCTCTATTTAAACAAATATATATTTGGTTTTGGGAGCCTTCAGAATCGCAGGCAAATCCCTCATCACTTGATAAAATTGTGATATAAATGTTTACTTTTTTATACCACCACCTTTCTTTATCTGAAAACAATGCTACTTGTATTTGATTGAGAAGTTTATTAAATGTTTTTAATCTGAATATGATGAGCCCAAATTATTTCTTGCAAAAATTTATGTATCCTTTATAGGAATGTTGTATTGGTCTCCAGGCCTTCCTGGGAATAAATTGTGGCATTTCTCACCCCTAGACTGTTTTAGGCTTGCGATGAAATGCTGTTGGTGTTTTGCCTTATTTCTACAAAAGTTTAATTACATAGTATTTGGAGCTTTAAAAATCCTCATTCTTAAGTCATTTCTTCAATTTTCACACAACTTTAACAATGAATATCACTGATGGAATAACGATTAAGGAAAGCTTATGAATATTGCCAGGGATCTTTACTAAATTTAATACCAAAATTTTAACCCATCTTGCGGTAGGAACTGGATACTGAGATCACTAGCATAAAACCAATAGCTCACAGATAGTGAGCTTTCCACAGGCCTCGTCGTTTGAGGCAAGCTATGAATTGCTCTCCTAAACAGAACATGAAGGGAGAATCGCACTTCTAAAATTTCCATTCATTTGCTCTTTTCCTATTCAGAGAATCCTGTTCTTTTAAATACTTTAAGTAAAGGGGGTACCTAAGTCACGGTTAAAGCAAATACAAATTGAAAGAAATAAAACAGCATACTCCTGACTGAGGCTATTAAAGGCAACCAACAGATACTAAAGGGGCTTAAGTCATCTTTTGATTGTCTTTAAAATACCTTCTATGTGCTACTGATTTAGCTTGCCTCAGCAAATGAGGGGAGCGATTCACAGCTCACCTATACAAATAGAAACAGCCAGGCCTGCTTTCCAGCAAGGGGCCATTGACAAAGGCTTTCAAATTAAACTGCAGCTCCTAAGGATGATGGGTGCCTAATGATCTGATATTTAGCACACAACAGGCACCAAATATTTGTTACATATTGCTTATTGTCATAGACTTAAATAGTATAGCCTAAAATGTAATCGTTGCCCCATTTAAAAAATATGACAAGCTCCTTTGTGACCCCTTTACTTTTCTTGCTGATGACGCCCAATTTACGAGTGTAGATCAGAACAAATACGGCACAAATTGTGTCTAAACTGGAAGCCTTTTGTTTAAAATTTCAACTTAATTTACCTTCTGAAAATAGTATTTTGAAAACATGCTAACACAGGTCTATGATGAAAAATGCGACTTAGTTTTTACAAGCACTGGGTTAGAAGATGATTGCAAATTGTCATAAAATAATGGTTTTTGCAGCAATAGAAGTGAAAATGAAATTTACAGGGCTACTTCTAGCTCTGATGTTACAGTCATTTGGTCCTTGTTTGATTGCATTAAAGTGTTGTCACAACAGCTCTTCAAAATGATTATGATGACCCAGTAGGGTAGGCAAGGCTGGTAAAGCACATCAAAATAAAAAGCACATAAAAAGCAATTTCTTGTTTTTTGTCACCTTATTAGTTTCCAGCGCTTTGATCACAAAAAGAGCATGCGATTTAACACACTCCTTGGTGTAGGGAGGCATGTACCAGCAGATGCGAGTGTGATCGCATGCCTTTCCTAAGAAGGCGTGGTCCCTGTCACCACTAAATTTTTATCTTAACATGTTTATCCTGATACCTTGACATTGTTTATCTTTATACCTTGACTTTTTCAAGTTGCAAATGGTTTGTTTAGATTTCTTTAACTTTTTTAGATCATGATAATACAAACACAAAAAAGGAAAAATGGTCCTAGTTCTTCAACATTCCTTGAATGCTGTCATCAAATACCTTGTTTCACTTCTACTAATTACATAGACACAGAAAAGGCCATTGTATCACAAAGAGGGCTAAAATATTACGGGAAATGACTTAACATGGCATACCCTTCTGTTAGACTTCTATTTCAACTGGTTTATGTATATGGATGTGGATTGGTACTTTTTGTGTTTTTGTGGATATGAAATTGAGTACAGCAGGATGTTAAAACCGAATGTATTTTGGTAATATATTTGTCATTTCGAGACATAATATTTTCACAGTTGAGATGACCTTTTTTCTATATGTCTTCCACCCAAAAAGTTTAGTCTCTTTCTTGGTATATAACTTTTCACATTTTGAAGAGACTCTTAATATATTTTTCCATATTTTTAGACATCACAACAGTGTTGCCAGAAAGTGATCCAGATTCCAATCTACACGACAGTACCAATCTAAGCCATGAAATTTTAGAAGATTCAGAAACTTGTTTCTTAAGAGAAAAATGACTTCTGCAAGTGAAAAATTGCTTTATTCTATAAGAATGATAATTATCATGGAGTGTTCCTTGACTGCTGTCAAAGAGGTTGTTGCCCTTCAGTCTCTCACGGATCGATCGAAAAAGCAATTGAATTGTATAGCAGGTGAACAGAGTATGAAAAATAACTTACTCTGGCATGTTCCTTCTGTTGGTCTTTTATTTCAACTGATTTAAGAATGGATGTGGATTGGTGTTCTTGATGTTTCTGTTTCTACGAAGGTATGTCCAGCAAGTTTTCTATCTTGAACCTATTTGAAGTTTTTTATTCAGGGATATTTCATGTTTGAAGGCAATAATTATGAGAATCGTTTTTGGCTTCCTCATCACATTTAGAAAATGATGTAAAGGTCTCATTGATGCTTTTTTCTTGAAAGTAATAAATGGTTTAATTTGTGAATGAGCTGGAGCATATTTTATGGAATCTATTCGCCGTTTAAAGATACGTTTTTTCATTACTGTCAAGTTTATCTCTTCTCGAGTCACTTTTATTTTGATATGTTGGTCTTGACAGCTCAATGTGTTCTTGTTAAGACAGCTATTTCATTTTGGTTTTTTTGACTTTTTTATTTTGAAAGAGTTTGTGAAGATTCTTTTGTCGTTTTTTAGACATTACAACAGTGTTTCCAGAAAGTGATCAAGATTCGATTCTACATGACACAACCAATCGAGACCATGAAATTTTAGAAGATTCAGAAATTTGTTTCCTCAGAGAAAAATGACTTTCTGCAAGTGAAAAATTGATCGATTCTGTAAGAATGATAACTCTCTGGAGGATTCCTCGACTGCTGCCATCATAGAGGTTGTTGCCCCTTAGCTCTTGAAGTAGAGACTGAAAATCACTGTGCTGCATGGATGTCGAGAAGAGCATTGGAAATAGCTGACAGTGGCATGTTCCTTCTATTAGACTCTCATTTCAACTGATTTAAAAATGGATGTGGATTGGTGATCTTCTTCTTTCTGTTTCTACGAGGGTATGTACATCAGATTTTCACTCTTGAACTTATTTGAATTATTGAATTCTGGGATATTTCATCTTTGAAGAGAATAATTATGAGAATCGTTTTTCTGGCTGCCTCATCAAATTTAGAAGAAAGTGTAAAGGTCTCAAGGATGCTTGTTTCTTTGAATGTCATAAATGATTTAATTTGTGAATGAGCTGGAGCATTTTTTAAGGAATCTATTCGCCATTTAAAGATATGTTTTTTTATTACTGTCAAGTTCATCTCTTCTCGGCTCACTTTTTTTTATGTGTTGCTCCTGACAGCTCAATCTGTTCTTGTGAAGACAGCTATTTCATTTTGGTTCTTTCTGACTTTTTTATTTTGAAAGATTTTGTGAAGATTCTTTTGTCATTATTTTAGACCTGACAACAGTGTTGCCAGAATGTGATCCAGATACCAATCTACATGACACTTCCAATCGAAACCATGATATTTTAGAAGATTCAGAAATTTGTTTCTTCAGAGGAAAATGACTTTCTGCAAGTGAAAAATTGCTCGATTCTGTAAGAATGATAATTTCCTGGAGGATTCCTCGAATGCTGTCATCATAGAGGTTGTTGCCCCTTAGCTATTCAAGTAGAGACTAAAAAACCCACTGTGTTGCATCGATGTCGAAAAGAGTATGGGAAAAAGCTGACAGTGGCATGTTCCTTCTGTTGGGCTTTCATTTCAACTGATTTAAGAATAGATGTGGATTGGTGTTCTTGATGTTTCTGTTTCTACGAAGGTATGTCCAGCAAGTTTTCTATCTTGAACCTATTTGAAGTTTTTTATTCAGGGATATTTCATGTTTGAAGGCAATAATTATGAGAATCGTTTTTGGCTTCCTCATCACATTTAGAAAATGATGTAAAGGTCTCATGGGTGCTTGTTTCTTTGAATGTAATAAATGATTTAATTTGTGAATGAACTGGAGCATATTTTAAGGAATCTTTTCGCCATTTAAAGATATGTTTTTTCATTACTGTCAAGTTTATCTCTTCTCGGCTCACTTTTTTTTCTTGTGTTGCTCCTGACAGCTCAATGTGTTCTTGTGAAGACAGCTATTTCATTTTGGTTGTTTTTGACTTTTTTATTTCGAAAGAGTTTGTGAAGATTCCTTTTGTCAATATTTTAGACCCCACAACAGTGTTGCCAGAAAGTGATCCAGATTCGATTCTACATGACACAACCAATCGAGACGATGAAATTTTAGAAGATTCAGAAATTTGTTTCTTCAGAGGAAAATGACTTTCTGCAAGTGAAAATTTTTTCGATTTTGTGAGAATGATAATTTTCCTCAAGGTTTCCTCGAGTGCTGTCTTCAGAGAGGTTGTTGCCCCTTAGCTCTTCAAGTAGAGACTGAAAAACGCACTATATTGCATCGATGTCGAAAAGAGTATGGGAAAAAGCTGACAGTGGCATGTTCCTTCTGTTGGGCTTTCATTTCAACTGATTTAAGAATGGATGTGGATTGGTGTTCTTGATGTTTCTGTTTCTACGAAGGTATGTCCAGCAAGTTTTCTATCTTGAACCTATTTGAAGTTTTTTATTCAGGGATATTTCATGTTTGAAGGCAATAATTATGAGAATCGTTTTTGGCTTCCTCATCACATTTAGAAAATGATGTAAAGGTCTCATGGGTGCTTGTTTCTTTGAATGTAATAAATGATTTAATTTGTGAATGAGCTGGAGCATATTTTAAGGAATCTATTCGCCATTTAAAGATATGTTTTTTCATTACTGTCAAGTTCATCTCTTCTCGGCTCACTTTTATTTTGATATGTTTGTCTTGACAGCTCAATGTGTTCTTGTGAAGACAGCTATTTCATTTTGGTTGTTTTTGACTTTTTTATTTCGAAAGAGTTTGTGAAGATTCCTTTTGTCAATATTTTAGACCCCACAACAGTGTTGCCAGAAAGTGATCCAGATTCGATTCTACATGACACAACCAATCGAGACGATGAAATTTTAGAAGATTCAGAAATTTGTTTCTTCAGAGGAAAATGACTTTCTGCAAGTGAAAATTTTTTCGATTTTGTGAGAATGATAATTTTCCTCAAGGTTTCCTCGAGGGCTGTCTTCAGAGAGGTTGTTGCCCCTTAGCTCTTCAAGTAGAGACTGAAAATCACTGTGCTGCATCGATGTCGAAAAGAGTATTGGAAAAAGCTGACAGTGGCATGTTCCTTCTGTTGGACTTTCATTTCAACTGATTTAAGAATGGATGTGGATTGGTAGTCTTCTTGTTTCTGTTTCTACGAAGGTATGTCCAGCAAGTTTTCTATCTTGAACCTATTTGAAGTTTTTTATTCAGGGATATTTCATGTTTGAAGGCAATAATTATGAGAATCGTTTTTGGCTTCCTCATCACATTTAGAAAATGATGTAAAGGTCTCAAGGGTGCTTGTTTCTTTGAATGTAATAAATGATTTAGTTTGTAAATGAGCTGGAGCATTTTCTAAGGAATACATTCGCCATTTATAGATATGTTTTTTCATTACTGTCAAGTTCATCTCTTCTCGGCTCACTTTTATTTTGATAGGTTGCTCCTGACAGCTCAATGTGTTCTTGTGAAGACAGCTATTTCATTTTGGTTGTTTTTGACTTTTTTATTTCGAAAGAGTTTGTGAAGATTCCTTTTGTCAATATTTTAGACCCCACAACAGTGTTGCCAGAAAGTGATCCAGATTCGATTCTACATGACACAACCAATCGAGACGATGAAATTTTAGAAGATTCAGAAATTTGTTTCTTCAGAGGAAAATGACTTTCTGCAAGTGAAAATTTTTTCGATTTTGTGAGAATGATAATTTTCCTCAAGGTTTCCTCGAGGGCTGTCTTCAGAGAGGTTGTTGCCCCTTAGCTCTTCAAGTAGAGACTGAAAAACGCACTATATTGCATCGATGTCGAAAAGAGTATGGGAAAAAGCTGACAGTGGCATGTTCCTTCTGTTGGGCTTTCATTTCAACTGATTTAAGAATGGATGTGGATTGGTGTTCTTGATGTTTCTGTTTCTACGAAGGTATGTCCAGCAAGTTTTCTATCTTGAACCTATTTGAAGTTTTTTATTCAGGGATATTTCATGTTTGAAGGCAATAATTATGAGAATCGTTTTTGGCTTCCTCATCACATTTAGAAAATGATGTAAAGGTCTCAAGGGTGCTTGTTTCTTTGAATGTAATAAATGATTTAATTTGTAAATGAGCTGGAGCATTTTCTAAGGAATACATTCGCCATTTATAGATATGCTTTTTCATTACTGTCAAGTTCATCTCTTCTCGGCTCACTTTTATTTTGATAGGTTGGTCTTGACAGCTCAATGTGTTCTTGTGAAGACAGCTATTTTATTTTGGTTGTTTTTGACTTTTTTATTTTGAAAGAGTTTGTGAAGATTCTTTTGTCATTTTTTCAGACCTTACAACAGTGTTTCCAGAAAGTGATCGAGATTTGATTCTACATGACACAACCAATCGAGACCATGAAATTTTAGAAGGTTCAGAAATTTGTTTCCTCAGAGGAAAATGACTTTCTGCAAGTGAAAAATTGCTTTATTCTATAAGAATGATAATTATCATGGAGTGTTCCTTGACTGCTGTCAAAGAGGTTGTTGCCCTTCAGTCTCTCACGGATCGATCGAAAAAGCAATTGAATTGTATAGCAGGTGAACAGAGTATGAAAAATAACTTACTCTGGCATGTTCCTTCTGTTGGTCTTTTATTTCAACTGATTTAAGAATGGATGTGGATTGGTGTTCTTGATGTTTCTGTTTCTACGAAGGTATGTCCAGCAAGTTTTCTATCTTGAACCTATTTGAATTTTTTTATTCAGGGATATTTCATGTTTGAAGGCAATAATTATGAGAATCGTTTTTGGCTTCCTCATCACATTTAGAAAATGATGTAAAGGTCTCAAGGGTGCTTGTTTCTTTGAATGTAATAAATGATTTAATTTGTAAATGAGCTGGAGCATTTTCTAAGGAATACATTCGCCATTTATAGATATGTTTTTTCATTACTGTCAAGTTCATCTCTTCTCGGCTCACTTTTATTTTGATAGGTTGGTCTTGACAGCTCAATGTGTTCTTGTGAAGACAGCTATTTTATTTTGGTTGTTTTTGACTTTTTTATTTTGAAAGAGTTTGTGAAGATTCTTTTGTCATTTTTTCAGACCTTACAACAGTGTTTCCAGAAAGTGATCGAGATTTGATTCTACATGACACAACCAATCGAGACCATGAAATTTTAGAAGGTTCAGAAATTTGTTTCCTCAGAGGAAAATGACTTTCTGCAAGTGAAAAATTGCTCGATTTTGTGAGAATGATAATTTTCCTGAAGGTTTCCTCGACTGCTGCCATCAAAGAGAGTGTTGTCCTGGATTGGTGGTTATTTCAGACGCCACAACAGTATTGCCAGAAAGTGATCCAGATTCAAGTCTACATGACACTATCAATCGAAACCATGATATTTTAGAAGATTCAGAAATTTGTATCTTGAGAGGAAAATTACTTTCTGCAAGTGAAAAATTGATCGATTCTGTAAGAATGATAACTCTCTGGAGGATTCCTCGACTGCTGCCATCATAGAGGTTGTTGCCCCTTAGCTCTTCAAGTAGAGACTGAAAATCACTGTGCTGCATGGATGTCGAGAAGAGTATTGGAAATAGCTGACAGTGGCATGTTCCTTCTATTGGACTCTCATTTCAACTGATTTAAAAATGGATGTGGATTGGTGGTCTTCTTCTTTCTGTTTCTACGAGGGTATGTACATCAGATTTTCACTCTTGAACTTATTTGAATTATTGAATTCTGGGATATTTCATCTTTGAAGAGAATAATTATGAGAATCGTTTTTCTGGCTGCCTCATCAAATTTAGAAGAAAGTGTAAAGGTCTCAAGGATGCTTGTTTCTTTGAATGTCATAAATGATTTAATTTGTGAATGAGCTGGAGCATTTTTTAAGGAATCTATTCGCCATTTAAAGATATGTTTTTTTATTACTGTCAAGTTCATCTCTTCTCGGCTCACTTTTTTTTATGTGTTGCTCCTGACAGCTCAATCTGTTCTTGTGAAGACAGCTATTTCATTTTGGTTGTTTTTGACTTTTTTATTTCGAAAGAGTTTGTGAAGATTCTTTTGTCATTATTTTAGACCTGACAACAGTGTTGCCAGAATGTGATCCAGATACCAATCTACATGACACTTCCAATCGAAACCATGATATTTTAGAAGATTCAGAAATTTGTTTCTTCAGAGGAAAATGACTTTCTGCAAGTGAAAAATTGCTCGATTCTGTAAGAATGATAATTTCCTGGAGGATTCCTCGAATGCTGTCATCATAGAGGTTGTTGCCCCTTAGCTATTCAAGTAGAGACTAAAAAACCCACTGTGTTGCATCGATGTCGAAAAGAGTATGGGAAAAAGCTGACAGTGGCATGTTCCTTCTGTTGGACTTTCATTTCAACTGATTTAAGAATGGATGTGGATTGGTGTTCTTGATGTTTCTGTTTCTACGAAGGTATGTCCAGCAAGTTTTCTATCTTGAACCTATTTGAAGTTTTTTATTCAGGGATATTTCATGTTTGAAGGCAATAATTATGAGAATCGTTTTTGGCTTCCTCATCACATTTAGAAAATGATGTAAAGGTCTCAAGGGTGCTTGTTTCTTGAAATGTAATAAATGATTTAATTTGTAAATGAGCTGGAGCATTTTTTTAGGAATCTATTCGCCATTTAAAGATATGTTTTTTATTACTGTCAAGTTCATCTCTTCTCGAGTCACTTTTATTTGGATATGTTGGTCTTGACAGCTCAATGTGTTCTTGTGAAGACAGCTATTTCATTTTGGTTGTTTTTGACTTTTTTATTTTGATAGAGTTCATGAAGATTTTTTTTGTTATTATTTTAGACCTGACAACAGTGTTTCCAGAAAGTGATCCAGATACCAATCTATGACACTACCAATCGAGACCATGTCATTTTAGAAGATTCAGAAATTTGTTTCTTCAGAGGAAAATGACTTTCTGCAAGTGAAAAATTGTTCGATTCTGTAAGAATGATAATTTCCTGGAGGATTCCTTGACTGCTGCCATCAAGGAGAGTGTTGTCCTGGATTGGTGGTTATTTTAGACGCCACAACAGTGTTGCCAGAAAGTGATCCAGATTCCAATCTACATGACACTATCAATCGAAACCATGATATTTTAGAAGATTCAGAAATTTGTATCTTGAGAGGAAAATTACTTTCTGCAAGTGAAAAATTGCTCGATTCTGTAAGAATGATAATTTCCTGGAGGATTCCTTGACTGCTGCCATCAAGGAGAGTGTTGTCCTGGATTTGTGGTTATTTTAGACGCCACAACAGTGTTGCCAGAAAGTGATCCAGATTCCAATCTACATGACACTATCAATCGAAACCATGATATTTTAGAAGATTCAGAAATTTGTTTCTTCAGAGGAAAATGACTTTCTGCAAGTGAAAAATTGCTCGATTCTGTAAGAATGATAATTTCCTGGAGGATTCCTTGACTGCTGCCATCAAGGAGAGTGTTGTCCTGGATTGGTGGTTATTTTAGACGCCACAACAGTGTTGCCAGAAAGTGATCCAGATTCCAATCTACATGACACTATCAATCGAAACCATGATATTTTAGAAGATTCAGAAATTTGTATCTTGATGGGAAAATTACTTTCTGCAAGTGAAAAATTGCTCGATTCTGTAAGAATGATAATTTCCTGGAGGATTCCTTGACTGCTGCCAACAAGGAGAGTGTTGTCCTGGATTGGTGGTTATTTTAGACGCCACAACAGTGTTGCCAGAAAGTGATCCAGATTCCAATCTACATGACACTATCAATCGAAACCATGATATTTTAGAAGATTCAGAAATTTGTATCTTGAGAGGAAAATTAATTTCTGCAAGTGGAAAATTGCTCGATTCTGTAAGAATGATAATTTTCCTGGAGGATTCCTTGACTGCTGTCATCATAGAGGTTGTTGCCCCTCAGCTCTTCAAGTAGAGACTGAAAATCACTGTGCTGCATCGATGTCGAAAAGAGTATTGGAAAAAGCTGACAGTGGCATGTTCCTTCTGTTTGACTTTCATTTCAACTGATTTAAGAATAGATGTGGATTGGTAGTCTTCTTGTTTCTGTTTCTACGAGGGTATGTACAGCAGGTTTTCAATCTTGAACTTATTTGAATTATTGAATTCTGGGATATTTCATGTTTGAAGGCAATAATTATGAGAATCGTTTTTGGCTTCCTCATCACATTTAGAAAATGATGTAAAGGTCTCATGGGTGCTTGTTTCTTTGAATGTAATAAATGATTTAATTTGTGAATGAACTGGAGCATATTTTAAGGAATCTATTCGCCATTTAAAGATATGTTTTTTCATTACTGTCAAGTTCATCTCTTCTCGGCTCACTTTTATTTTGATAGGTTGGTCTTGACAGCTCAATGTGTTCTTGTGAAGACAGCTATTTCATTTTGGTTGTTTTTGACTTTTTTATTTCGAAAGAGTTTGTGAAGATTCCTTTTGTCAATATTTTAGACCCCACAACAGTGTTGCCAAAAAGTGATCCAGATTCGATTCTACATGACACAACCAATCGAGACGATGAAATTTTAGAAGATTCAGAAATTTGTTTCTTCAGAGGAAAATGACTTACTGCAAGTGAAAATTTTTTCCATTTTGTGAGAATGATAATTTTCCTCAAGGTTTCCTCGAGTGCTGTCTTCAGAGAGGTTGTTGCCCCTTAGCTCTTCAAATAGAGACTGAAAAACGCACTATATTGCATCGATGTCGAAAAGAGTATGGGAAAAAGCTGACAGTGGCATGTTCCTTCTGTTGGGCTTTCATTTCAACTGATTTAAGAATGGATGTGGATTGGTGTTCTTGATGTTTCTGTTTCTACGAAGGTATGTCCAGCAAGTTTTCTATCTTGAACCTATTTGAAGTTTTTTATTCAGGGATATTTCATGTTTGAAGGCAATAATTATGAGAATCGTTTTTGGCTTCCTCATCACATTTAGAAAATGATGTAAAGGTCTCAAGGGTGCTTGTTTCTTGAAATGTAATAAATGATTTAATTTGTAAATGAGCTGGAGCATTTTTTAAGGAATCTATTCGCCATTTAAAGATATGTTTTTTATTACTGTCAAGTTCATCTCTTCTCGAGTCACTTTTATTTGGATATGTTGGTCTTGACAGCTCAATGTGTTCTTGTGAAGACAGCTATTTCATTTTGGTTGTTTTTGACTTTTTTATTTTGATAGAGTTCATGAAGATTTTTTTTGTTATTATTTTAGACCTGACAACAGTGTTTCCAGAAAGTGATCCAGATACCAATCTATGACACTACCAATCGAGACCATGTCATTTTAGAAGATTCAGAAATTTGTTTCTTCAGAGGAAAATGACTTTCTGCAAGTGAAAAATTGTTCGATTCTGTAAGAATGATAATTTCCTGGAGGATTCCTTGACTGCTGCCATCAAGGAGAGTGTTGTTCTGGATTGGTGGTTATTTTAGACGCCACAACAGTGTTGCCAGAAAGTGATCCAGATTCCAATCTACATGACATTATCAATCGAAACCATGATATTTTAGAAGATTCAGAAATTTGTATCTTGAGAGGAAAATTACTTTCTGCAAGTGAAAAATTGCTCGATTCTGTAAGAATGATAATTTCCTGGAGGATTCCTTGACTGCTGCCATCAAGGAGAGTGTTGTCCTGGATTGGTGGTTATTTTAGACGCCACAACAGTGTTGCCAGAAAGTGATCCAGATTCCAATCTACATGACACTATCAATCGAAACCATGATATTTTAGAAGATTCAGAAATTTGTATCTTGAGAGGAAAATTAGTTTCTGCAAGTGGAAAATTGCTCGATTCTGTAAGAATGATAATTTTCCTGGAGGATTTCTTGACTGCTGTCATCATAGAGGTTGTTGCCCCTCAGCTCTTCAAGTAGAGACTGAAAATCACTGTGCTGCATCGATGTCGAAAAGAGTATTGGAAAAAGCTGACAGTGGCATGTTCCTTCTGTTGGACTTTCATTTCAACTGATTTAAGAATAGATGTGGATTGGTAGTCTTCTTGTTTCTGTTTCTACGAAGGTATGTCCAGCAAGTTTTCTATCTTGAACCTATTTGAAGTTTTTTATTCAGGGATATTTCATGTTTGAAGGCAATAATTATGAGAATCGTTTTTGGCTTCCTCATCACATTTAGAAAATGATGTAAAGGTTTCAAGGGTGCTTGTTTCTTGAAATGTAATAAATGATTTAATTTGTAAATGAGCTGGAGCATTTTTTAAGGAATCTATTCGCCATTTAAAGATATGTTTTTTATTACTGTCAAGTTCATCTCTTCTCGAGTCACTTTTATTTGGATATGTTGGTCTTGACAGCTCAATGTGTTCTTGTGAAGACAGCTATTTCATTTTGGTTGTTTTTGACTTTTTTATTTTGATAGAGTTCATGAAGATTTTTTTTGTCATTATTTTAGACCTGACAACAGTGTTTCCAGAAAGTGATCCAGATACCAATCTATGACACTACCAATCGAGACCATGTCATTTTAGAAGATTCAGAAATTTGTTTCTTCAGAGGAAAATGACTTTCTGCAAGTGAAAAATTGCTCGATTCTGTAAGAATGATAATTTCCTGGAGGATTCCTTGACTGCTGCCATCAAGGAGAGTGTTGTCCTGGATTTGTGGTTATTTTAGACGCCACAACAGTGTTGCCAGAAAGTGATCCAGATTCCAATCTACATGACACTATCAATCGAAACCATGATATTTTAGAAGATTCAGAAATTTGTTTCTTCAGAGGAAAATGACTTTCTGCAAGTGAAAAATTGCTCGATTCTGTAAGAATGATAATTTCCTGGAGGATTCCTTGACTGCTGCCATCAAGGAGAGTGTTGTCCTGGATTGGTGGTTATTTTAGACGCCACAACAGTGTTGCCAGAAAGTGATCCAGATTCCAATCTACATGACACTATCAATCGAAACCATGATATTTTAGAAGATTCAGAAATTTGTATCTTGAGAGGAAAATTACTTTCTGCAAGTGAAAAATTGCTCGATTCTGTAAGAATGATAATTTCCTGGAGGATTCCTTGACTGCTGCCATCAAGGAGAGTGTTGTCCTGGATTTGTGGTTATTTTAGACGCCACAACAGTGTTGCCAGAAAGTGATCCAGATTCCAATCTACATGACACTATCAATCGAAACCATGATATTTTAGAAGATTCAGAAATTTGTATCTTGAGAGGAAAATTACTTTCTGCAAGTGAAAAATTGCTCGATTCTGTAAGAATGATAATTTCCTGGAGGATTCCTTGACTGCTGCCATCAAGGAGAGTGTTGTCCTGGATTGGTGGTTATTTTAGACGCCACAACAGTGTTGCCAGAAAGTGATCCAGATTCCAATCTACATGACACTATCAATCGAAACCATGATATTTTAGAAGATTCAGAAATTTGTATCTTGAGAGGAAAATTACTTTCTGCAAGTGAAAAATTGCTCGATTCTGTAAGAATGATAATTTCCTGGAGGATTCCTTGACTGCTGCCATCAAGGAGAGTGTTGTCCTGGATTGGTGGTTATTTTAGACGCCACAACAGTGTTGCCAGAAAGTGATCCAGATTCCAATCTACATGACACTATCAATCGAAACCATGATATTTTAGAAGATTCAGAAATTTGTATCTTGAGAGGAAAATTAATTTCTGCAAGTGGAAAATTGCTCGATTCTGTAAGAATGATAATTTTCCTGGAGGATTCCTTGACTGCTGTCATCATAGAGGTTGTTGCCCCTCAGCTCTTCAAGTAGAGACTGAAAATCACTGTGCTGCATCGATGTCGAAAAGAGTATTGGAAAAAGCTGACTGTAGCATGTTCTTTCTGTTGGACTTTCATTTCAACTGATTTAAGAATGGATGTGGATTGGTGCTCTTCATGTTTCTGTTGGTATAAAGGTTAGTATAGAAGATCTTCAATCTTGAACTTACTTGGTTTTTTCTTGGTTTTTCTATCTTTGAAAAGGAAGATTTTTCAGTTTTTCTACAGAGCTATTTCTTCTGAGCTTTTCAACATACTATCCGCGTAAAGGGTTGGCAATGCATGTTTCCATTCCTTTGCATGTTGACTTTATAGCCTAGAACATATGTTGAAATATGATTTTATAGATTATTGAAGGCTTTTAAATGGTAAGATTTGATTAATTTGTGTCGATTCATGCCACAACGTTTTCTTGTCCGTAGTTGATTCATTTTGTTTTTCCTGAAATTTTTACCTTCTTTTAATATCCATTCCAGTTTTTTTATGTCTTTTGCAAATCATCACCCGATTTTTAAAAAGTAATAATATCTTTGAAATTTTATTTGCTTTTCTATAATTTCTCCATAGAGATGAAACGTTGCTCGATTTGAGAAGAATCCCCTTTTGAATTTCTCATTTTGATAGAAATTGAGATTTTCAAGTTCTTTTTTATCTCTTTTGAATAAATATTTTTGACTCTTGCATTTGTTTCTTTGTCTTCAAATACATTTTTTTGAAGTATTTGATAATTTTTTAGGTGTCACCACTAGTCTCGTTTCCAAGTTAGCATATCCTTTATCAGTGGAGCCAGTTGAAAGATGCCATTTTCGGAGGTATTGCTTTTCAAATATATTCATAGCACTATTCGTAACTCATGTTTCTGTATTCAATTGCAAAGGTTAACACATGCTTCGAGTGCTTGTAAACATTAAGACCCCTTTATCAAATCATTTGTCGCCTATGTAATCAGTCCTTGCCTCTTCTGTTCATTTGATTATTTTATGCAACTATCAATCTTGCAATTTTCTCCCAAAACCTCCAATTTTGTATTTTGCGGCAAAGCATTGTTCTATGTGCTTGTTAAGAACCTTTTTAAAAAATTGCTGACAGAGAAATATATGTTACACGCTTATTGTCATCCGTTTTCAGAGGTCCATTGTTCAGAGGAAAAAATCAAATGAAAGAAGAAATGAGAAGAGGATGATCACAAGAAGAAGACAACAAGAAGAAGATTACAAGAAGAAGGGTCACAAGAGGAAAGTCACAAGAAGATGAACTAGTAGAAAACTTTCTGAAGATGAGAATTGTTACCAAGGACAGCATTGTGTACATTTATTATAGTAAGTGGATTAGAAGTGCAGTATTTGCTGGCATTTACATGCGCGTTAGAAAAAATTTGTCCCTCTTTATGAGTCTGGAAGGACGTTTGGATCTATTCGAAAGATTCTTATGCAAAAAAGGCGCCGATCTTTGGGAAGTGAGCACGATAAGAGACGCGTAAAGCAAGGCAGCGCTTACCGTTTTAAGTGACAGAAGTGTGTCTTTCGAAGACGTGGACTGGGTAGGGATGGAGATGGTGGGGGGGGGAGGAGTTTTGTTTTTAACTGGGAACATTTTGAATGTTTTGAAATAGGCATGCCAGCATTAACTGCATTTTTATTCCACCATAGGGAATGGTCATTTAAGCAGCAGTTTCGTTAGGCTAGTTTTCAGTCTCGAAATTACTCAAGATGACAATAACAGGATGGAACCTCCCCCTTTTTAGCTGCTAATACATTAATCGTCCTTCTAGTTTGCTTTTGAGTTTTGATAAGAATAATCAAGCATAATTAAAAGGGCATAATCAAGCATAAATTAAATCCTTGCAAAACAGCAGTTTGTCCCCTCATTTTAGTTGAAATTTACGGTGATTTTCTAAAGTCCTTTTCATGATGCAGTTATTTCACCACTCTCTCCAGTTAGTCAAATGAGACATTTTTGCAAGTTTTTCAAGGAATGATATCCTGGCTCCTTTCAGTAGACCTTTGTTATAAGTCGTAAGGAACACAAAATATCATGAGTTATTTTGCAAATAGACTTTATAAGGTAAGGATTTTAAGTAAGGATAATCTGCTTGAATGACCAATTCAGGACTTCCTACAATCACCTGAGTTATAATTTAACCAGGGAAGGGACCTTGACTAGGTTATAATCCAAAACACGTAACGTCAGATGGCAGTTGCATGGTTTCAAACAAGGGATATGGCTTGCTTAAAGGACAGTAGTATTCTTCTCGCCGTTGGACAGTGGAGGAGAACAAGCAAAAAGGATGGAAGAAAAGAAAATACTCTTCATGTGAAATCCACATAACGAATGGATGAGAACTTTGAGGCATGCCTTGGCAAGAAGGAACACTACAGGCTACATAACGAATGGAGACCACGGTTGAAGCCATGGCTTCAGAAATACGAGATTTTTCAAGCAACCCGGAGTAAGGTGGTGAACTGCAAAGCACAGATGGTCTAAGGAGCAAAGAAGATCATTTTATCATTTCTACTCTTTTTATCTTGTTCTTCCCTATGAAATGTTTCATTTCTTCTCTATTCACCTTGTTCTTCCTAACATTGTTTTATAGTCCTTTTTATTTATTTCTCACTTTTATTTTATAGCTCCTGAATATTTAATAAAATATTTAATTTTTACCCCCCCCCAAATATTTAATAAAAATGAGTATTTTCTCTCCACCCAAAAGGTACTTATTCGTTCCATCAAACTCACTTTCACGAAATTTTCCCGCACACATGAAAACGAAAAACGTCGAGTTTCTGACTTCAAGTCGTAAGTAGGAATAGATCTACATTTTCGAATGTTTAAAGTTTGGCAGACATTTTAGCGACTGCTGAATATCTCGATGTCTTCCTTTTGTCTGAAAACATTTACCATCAGATGTTTAAGCGCTGTTGAAAATCCCCCTTATTCGACTTTCATTGAAGCCTTTGATTTTTGCCTAAGGATATTTCTTTTCTTCGTAACTTGCCTGATTTTTCTTATAAGCTCGTTTCTTCCCTGTTACCTCTGTGACTCTCATTAAAGTACCAAACAACAGACCCAAAGATGCAAGCAGGAAGAAATACCACCAAAGATGAAGCTCGCGTGGTTTGGATTTACAAGAGCATGGTGCTGTGCCTGTGCGTCACTTTGTTCGCCATCTCCCGCGTTTGATAGCAAGGATTTAATAATAGAACAATCTTGGGGTTTAAATAAACTAAAGACTCAGGTGGTTAGAGGATGTACTGCTTGTAAAATTGGAAACTGCGTGTAAATTGTAGTTGTGTATAAATAGTAATTATAATGCTGGTGCAAAATTCATATGATAAGGCTTTTCACGGGTGCCCTTAACCTCAAATTTTACTGAGTTGGGATAAAACTAAGTTGGGGGATGGTTGTCACTTTACGCACTGGTCTTTCCCCCTAAAAATAGTTTTTAGTTTTCACGCTACCAGCATATCCCTTTCAAAAGCCTAATCGGGTCATTTTCTTAAAGAAACTTTGGTCATTCAAATACTTTGGTGTAATTTGGGTGTCTTTTGGCCATGTCTCCAACAACCTACCCGAAGAGCCCCCTCTGTAAACCAAAATTCTGAAACTCTTTGATCTGTTTGTCGTGCCTGGGCAAGGAAACCTCTGCTTATTTAGAAAGGTTTGGCTTACAAAAACAAACCTTCCAGAATTTTCGTCTATTTTTCCAAGGACAATGAAAACTTCAGAAATTACAGTTCCCTTTTGATTTCTTTGATGGTTTTGAAATTCGGTCTCTTCCCACGTCTTGATTCTACAATTCGTTCAGTATATTCCAATTTTTAGCTTCTTAGAGCTTCTAGACGAAGCACATGCTCTATCATATGGTTTTGCACCTGCATCGTGTCTGCACATTTTCTTAACGACTTCTTGTATTAGGGATTGGGAACAAGGAATGTTTGTGCGGACACACCCCCACCCCGCCCCGCCATGCTGGGCCTCTTCCCACGGAGTGCTTCGACGTCCTGCCTGCGCTGCAAGATTCTGATGGGCTCCAGCTGGTAGTTCTCCGCTTCATCCTGTCTTTCCATCTCTGCAAGTTTGCCCTTCATCTCAAAGGTAAGAGGATTTATTCTCTCTTCCATTATTTCTTTAATTGCTTGTCATCTTTGCTTGTATATTGTACACATTTAACCAGTATCCAAATTCATCATTGGGACGAAGGATAGGTAGCATAAGGTTTCTTCAAACATAGGGTGGGTTCAATGTTTTTGGTCACTTTCTCAATGATAGGTAACTTTAACGGCGAGTGAATCATATTGCATTAGAGTATTCTCTTTGCTGCAACGATGTCTTGGTGAATGGGAGTGCCGCAATGGGAACGAAAGGCTGCGATCTAGCAACTAAAAGTGTTGATCGGGGTTGTGTTGTAAGGATAGCAATTTCTGATCTGTCCTGGCTCTCTAGTCGGGTGCGAGGGTTTTTGGTATAAGTAATTATTTTTATTGTTATTTGATTTACCCTATCGGTCAAGGGTACGGCGAAACGTCCTGTTGAATAGGTAACCTTGCAGTTCTTCATGTTATGTGCGCCTGTTATCATTTACTAGATTAAGGATTTTTTTTATTTTGTAAGGTTAACTAATAACTAATTTTACCAGCAGTAATGACCCTTTAAACGGTCCTAATCTTATGCATTATTTCTATAAAATCTTCTTATAAAAACCAACAAGCTAGTAAAAATAATGTTATCATACTGCAATAATTTTTATAATTATGCTTTCTAAGTTTCTATAACGTTAAGCTAACAAGACGGTAGTTTTTTAGCTAGCCTGCTTCTAACGTTTACAAGAAAATATTGCAATGTGCTTAACAGAAATCAGGTCAGGTTTTGTTAAATATTAGATTGCAATGATAATTATAATACCAGTTCTAACAATTAATGATAAGTGATAAGTACTGAAAATATTTAATAAGGGAAAGAGTAGTGTTGAAATTTTAACTTTAAAATATTAAAGTTAATTAAGTTTTATAATAAATACATGATAAATTCACCTTCAATTGTGAATATATTTATTATTAAAACAATTAAACAGCAGCCAATCCTTGTGAACAATCTTACATAAACTCAAATAACTAAACTTTCGGAGTAGTCAGTATAAAGATTCAAATTTATCATAGCATAAGATTTCTATTTTTGTTACTCTCGGCAATTTTCAATAACTTGACCAGTGATACTAAAATTTAGATTAATTAATGTTCAAAAAGAAAAAACAGGATAATTTTAAATATCTTTCTTAACACTAAGCAGCAAAGTTAAGGTTTGTAAGGGCCATATTATTTTATTATTTCTAATGTAAAGTATTTTTATAAATAACTCATTACATCCAAGCATTTTTTTATTTGAATACTTAAATACTTCTTTCTTTTCTTCAACTCTTTTCTTGCCCAATAACGTTTCGGGGTTATTCGGTTTTCAAAAATCTTCCCTATAAATCGATTTCAAAACATTTTACATTTGGTATCAACATAATTAACTTGTATCATCCCTTTTTCATGCTCTAACGTACTTATGCTTTTTGCAAATATTTCTATGCTTTTGGCTTTTCCAAAATTTTTCCTTTATTTGATTTTTCCAAAAATGTTGCCCCCGCACTCAATTTTCCCAAAAATTTATACAATCCCTTGCTAAAGACTAAATTTGTAAGCCCGAGCAAAATCAAAATATTTTGAGAAGGCATTTCACGTGTAAAATATTTTAATTTCGCGTCCATTCGATACTCGAAAATCCGCATTTCTATCGAATTGTTTTTTCACAACATCAAAATATTTCTGGAAAGGTATTTTCCTGTGCTTAAATTGTTCCCCTAAGTTTTGAATTTCTAATTGGCAGTTTATCTTCTGCAAGTTTTTCACATTTGAAATAATTTATCCATACCCTAGAATAATGTAAAACCGAAGGCCAACCAAACTGTTTGCTGTAAAATGGAAAAACTAGGTACTTCTACCCTGTATTCTGTCTTCTCCATTTTTATAGTAAATTTTTAAATCAGTCTCTATTAATGATATGTGTATATTGTTTGTAATTATTGATATCGATTTTTGAGTTTATTGCCTTTTTTGTTTTAAGTAGCCCTTTTTTATTTATTTAATTTGTACATTTCGTGATGGACTGCCGACGCTTAGGCTCTTTTCGTCCATTTGCTGCCAAATTTCCCCTCGTCCATAACACTGCAACGGGACAATTTTTCTGTGTGCTTGGCACGTACCGGGCAATGACGAGAAATGCTGGGTGGCGCGTAGACGTTGTGAACAGTGGCCTTACTAGTCAAGTTATCAAAGTTGCTGGTAGGTAGGCTTTGGTGGTCTTGGTCAACGGGTCTGCAACACCTCTCACATCTCACACCGATCAAACTGCAAGGAGTGCGCATTTTAGCACTGTTTACAAAAATTTTGGAATTTTTCCCCTAAAAGCAGTGTTGATCTTTAGGCCGGTTAGGTTGTATGCTTTAGGTTTGCAGGGCAGTGCCCCCAGTAAGCCAATGGTGTCTTGTGACAACGGGGAGAAATGGTGCAATATGATTTACCCCTCAGAAATAGGCTAGGTTAGATTTAGGAGATGAGTTTTGATACTGGTTCTTTGTTGTACAATATACTTGTTAAGATGACGGGCAGTTGAAGAGATGGTGTAGGAGAAAAATAAGTCCTCTCACCTAAGGGATAAAGAGCAAACCTGGAGAGATGGTAAGATAGATGAAGCGGAGCATGACTGGCTGGGGCTCATCAGGATCTTGCAGTGCAGGTAGGGCGTTGGGGCACTCCGTGGGAGAGGCCCAGCATGGCGGGGCGGGGTGGGGGACCCTTTATACTTGTAAAAAATTTTTCGAAGAAAAATTTTGAACCTTCCCCCTGTGTTTTCTCTCGGAGTGCAGACTGTCCCCCTACTTTTCATCTTGGAGACGAGCATATCCCCCTGACTTTTCAGTCGGAGGCCAGCCTGCTGACTCCGTTGGTATCCCCCTGTAAGCGGTCTTCCCCAGCTCCGGTTATCCGGAGCCGGGGACTACCGCCCACCGGGAAGCGCATGCGCCTGTTCGAATCCAAGCTCTTTGTTCTCCCCTTTTGAATAGCCCATTGTTTCGCAATTCCCATTGTTTCGCATTGTTCCATTGTCCATCTATTGTTTCCATTGTCCTTCTCTCCATGTGATTGTCGCTTGAATTTTCTGGTGGAAAAATAGCGCTTGAGCCGGGATTCGAACCCACGACCTTGTGACCTTTGACATTAGCAGTCACCCACTAATACCACTGGGCCACACGGTCGCTTGGTTAACGAAGGTAACAAATGCTAGTATATTTTACTTGGATATAGATTGCAAACAAAATACTACGACAACCATACAACGTAAAAAGTTTAAATAAAACAATTTTACCTTTCGCCTAATTTCTTTAAAATAAATATTATATTTTTTTTTCACTTACAGCTCTATCTTGCAAGTTTTAAAGATTTCGGTTTAAAGAATCGAGTGTAAAGATTTTGAAATGAACAATTTTCCAAAACTGGCAGACAAACTTGCGTATTTGAAACGTTTATATAATAGTCGCAAAAGCTGTTTAAGTGGAAAATGAAGCTAAGTACTCGACACAAGAAGAAGAAAATATTTTTGAAGCAAAACGAAAACGAAGAATTGACTCGAACCTTTGACCTTTACCTCTTGACTTTTGAGGACCGAAGCCCGATACAGACAGTAAATCTTAGAATTGAACATAAAAAATTTGCGAAAAAGGTGCCGTGCATGTACTGTCAAAAGTGGCCAAAATGTTTCGAGTTCACGATGACATACAGAACTTTTAATATTTCAATATTCACAACAAAAACAAAGCTATGTTCATTATCATTCTAGTTTTTATGCAAGAAGAATTGAGTACACTATGTAGTGGGTCGAGGGGAACGCATGCATATACATATATTTGGTCAAAATGACATTTATCATGGGCAAAAATGTTGTTGAAATTGGCATGGCAGATTGGGGGCTTATCAAAGATTTCAATCTCAAGGTTGTGGGCTAAATCTAGAGAGAGAGGGGGGGGGCAATTCCGAGATACACAAAGAGGAAAACTATAGCTAGGATTACCAATCAATAAACAAACAAACACTTGAATAAATGAAACAAGTGAAAAGGAAACAATTCTTTGAGTAGACATAAACTGAGCAGGCTTATTACGACAAGCACATTATAATATCTGCAAATTCAATGGACTAAATTCTGCAGTGACACCTCAGACATCTAATTTAAATCTAAAATTTACCTCATTTCTCATCAAATTTTGAATCTCATGTGGAAAAACTAATGCTGTTACTAAGTAAGGGCAAGATCTATCTTATTTGTTGCAGTGAATTGCAAAATATAACTATGTATTGCTACATACAAAGTATTGTGCCAAACCACTGAAAAGCAGCAATTTCAACTGGCTCCAAACATATTTATAGCCAGAGGGGGGACACTGAGTGGTGAAAACCCACTTTAGCTCAATTACAGGTTACTTAAATAGTAAGTAATAGGAAGAGCCTATGACAATGAAGAAACAGCTGAATGGGAAGCGCATAATGAAGAAATTAGAATCACTGACCACTGCCAGTTTCTCAAATCATTTAACTTTGGGTGGGTGGGGGGTGGGGGGTGGGGGTATGTTGGGGCTTGTTTAAAAGAACAGTCCAAAATACAGCCCAGGGTAAAGCAATACAATACAATACTTATACAAAAAATATACTCTATTAAGTGTCTGAGTCCACCAAATGTCTTTTGAATGGCGAGATACAATACTTCAACTTGACTGGAACCTCTTGTTCTTCCTAGAAATGTTTAAAACAAAAGTCTTCAGACAAACTTCACAAAAGCTAAAAATTTGTGTGTTGTTAGGCAACATTTGGCAACTGTTAAAGAAATGCTATTTGATTAAAAATATCTAAATAGAAAGGTGACAAAGAAGACTATATGCAATACTTCAACTTGACAGGATTTCATACTTTTTGGTGAACAGCACTTTTCATTAGTCATATCTCCACCTTTTCAAATTGTTACATCTAACACATAAATACAGGCTACTCAAACTGTGTTTGTGCTGTTTTAAAACAGAAAGTTGTGAAAAAATTGCATTTCCATACCTTATAAGGCAAGTAAATGACAAGGAGTGTTCCTGATCATTGGTTAAAATTAAGATCATACATATGAAAGTGATTTCCACAAACATCATTCAAGCAAATGGCCTTAACCATTATGTTTTTGTAGAAAATTCTATCTGACCAATCAGCACATTATAACTGACACATGAGTACATTCTGAAATATCTATACCAAACAAATGCATTTTTTCTATCTATAACAACAAATTTATTTTTGTTTGGCTACAGGGGTGTAAAGAAAAGATTTATGGGGCACGGGAAAGTGGCTTGCACTAAACAGCTTCAGCATAAGTTTGAAAGAATGTAAAGAATAAGGGCATACATTAAACAAAGACTTTCTGTTGATAATACTGAAATGCAAATTTCTGGTACCTGCCCTGACATTAATTTAATCTAGAATGAAAGATAGCGAAAAATACCCAAGCATCCTGGATTACTCCTTTGCTTTTGTCTAATCCATTAATTGAAAAATTATGCTTGATAATTTTGGAACTGTAACCAGAAACAACTGTGAGCCCTCATGCAGTATAAATTACCTCATGCAGTATAAATTATAGTAATCATGCATAAATCAATCATCAAAAAACAAATAAAAAAGGACAAAGAAATTGAAAAGAAATCCCAGTTTAGATGGATTCATCTAGTTTGCGCTCAACTGATTTTGATTCAAAATTCAAAAACCTGAAGATTTGAATTAACAACAAGATCTTATGACTTCTTTGACTATGGCTTTTTGTTTCACATACACTAGAAAGCTCTTACTGATTTTGAATGAATCTGGGGTTTAACCTTGTCATGTTGCCAAAGGGGAATCACAGATCAAGTAACTGCAGGAACCTTTGCTAAAATTCTAGACAAAATTCCTTATTAGTCAATGTAATGGAGGTAAAAAGGACAACAAGGGTAAACTAGTAACACAACACTTTTAATGATCCAACTGCTCCTCATGCCTAGTTGATATCAAGCTAACCAAAAAACTGAAACTTTATCTTACATTTGCGTGTGTTCTGATAAACATATAGATAGCCATGCAGAAAGTGGTTACCTGTAGACTTTGACATGCTTGATGCCTTTTTGTGTTCCTTTTTTATATAGCATATACACTAGGGTATCAAAAGTATTGCACAACCTTGCTCAAAATGGTGGCACTTTTGGTCAACTTTTTGATAATGCAAAACAATAGAATGCATTAATTTGGTGAAATAGGCCATTTTAAAGTAAACTTTGGCAGGAAAGTTCGCAAATTTTGCTGACGTCATAGAAAACTTAGTTAGAAATGTATAAATTGTGGAAACAAAATTGTCAAACTAGAGGCGAGTCGCATAAAATATTACGAGGAAGGGGTCTTTAATTTTAAAAAAAATGTTGACCAAGTTAGAAGTATCTACACAACAGCTGTGGGAAAATGTCTCGAGAGTGTTACAGTAGTAAAGAAACCGAGAAGTGGGTGACCAAAAAAAGTTGATGTTAGAGGGGAAAGAATTTGTCTGTTTTATTTTGCTGCGCTTACACCAAGGGACAGTAAAAGGCATGCAACTCAACACTGGGCAAGGTTTTGCAGCTCAAAATCCATCCACAGAAAATATAATGGGTATTTTGTACAAATACAAAAGAAAAAGTAAACAAAAACTAATTTTGTAAAGATTCATTTCCATAAAAAAGAAATTAAAGCTTTGGCATAGCCAGAATCAAGTCCAATTTTTGACATCACTAACAAAGTTTGAGTTCAAATGAAAAAACGTTACAAACAATGGTCCAAATGATCGCCCAGAGACCCATTAATTGTAAGAATTTTCCAGGCCTAATACGAAATTCCACAAGAATACATTGACCAAATATATAGATCAATTTCAAGTGAGGCTTTTGCGGTTTCAAAAGTTTGCAGCTACCTGTCAAAACATTGATATTTTAAACTGTTAATAAATGTTTGCTACTGTTATTTCAAACAAATGCTCTAAATAGATTGAAGTTTTAGGATTGATGGTTTTTTTGGTTTCAACCAATTGCCATTGGCCTTCTAAAAACAGAATTCCTACGATTGTTCATGAAAAAAGCAAGTAGAGCATGCAATACAAGTATGATGAAAGACGTTTTTGATTCAGTGAAAGACTGCTCTTAGTGAAAAGTCCTGCATGTGTGACAGTAGAAGTTGAGTAAGACTTTGCTATAAAAAAATTGGACGGCAGGCTGGCATTAAATCAATGTCCTTGTTTAAGTCAGTTGGGCAATTTTTACAAAATGTAAAATTCATCAACAAATACTTTGAAAGCATTTATAAAACACCACAAAAGTTAGAAAGAAAGTATTAAAGACAAGCATTAGAAACAAAATTCATTCCCAAAGAGAACAGCCTCTTCCATTTTGCAGGTATAGTAAAATATGCGATTCCGCTATCAGGCAGCATCTACTGGATAACCCAGATTGTGCAAAAAACTATATCATTTTTAACCAGTTCTTATATTGTTATTCATTTAAATCAGTTTTGAGGCACATATTCTTGTAAGACTGAGCCTACCCACAAATTTCCTATGCTATTAAGTTCATAGTTTTTCCCATTTAAGAAATGATAAAAAATGTATCCCGCAGTTCTGCTTTGTCTATGACTCACATACCACAGAACAGCTATTTAGAACATCAGGCCTGGCCGTTTGGGGCAAGCAATAGATCGCGCTCAACTTCGCACTCCCCTTGCAACCTGAGGGGAGCTGTGAATTGCTCTCCTAAACAGAACATGAAGGAAAAATGGCTCCTCTAAGTTTGCCCTTTTCGTATTCACAGAACCTTGAAAAACTTACAAGGGTCAATTGGTTTATTTTTGCAACAGCAATTCTCCTGTCACTCACTGCATTTTTTGCAATTAATTTTTTGCTTTTGGAGCGGTTTTTGTTATGATAGTCACAAACTTCAATCTATTTCGAAAAGGATAGTGAAGCAAAAGGTATGTTTGCAGAGATTAGAACCTGTCAGCCTTATGAAAACCGACATACTCTTGGTAGGAAAGTTGAAGAATTGGTAAAAATTGATGATTGGGGGATAGAATAAAACAGCAGGTCCCTTCCAGTATTATATATATTTCCTAGCGTAGAATTTTTGATCTATGTTCTGATGCTTTATACTCTGAAAAGTGTTGGGGTGAAAACTTAAAGTTTGTGTCAATTTTTTTCAAAGTCTTTTAAATTTTGTACAACAGAGGGTGCCTGAACCACCGTTAAAGCATTATATAAGTTGAAAGAAGAACAACAGCCTACTCCTTGATTTCAAGACTATCAAGGCAATAGACAGATTGAGGCTTTAGCCATCTGTTGATTGCCTTTAAAGTACATTCTATGTGTTTCTATTTTAGCTCGCCTCAGTAAATGAGGGGAGCAATTCACAGCTCACTTACAAAAATGCATACGGCCAGGCCTGGAACATCCAATTCATATGCAACCTGGTATCAATTTTATTCATCTCAGGTCTTTATAATCTATAATTGAAGGGCTTTATTTGGAGCAAAAGTTTTTTAAATAAAAAAACAGAAGTCCCCCTTCCACAAATTCAAAAACCTGCTTTGGCCCTTGGTGACCTTGCACAGCAATATTTCAAGAATAGTAAGATCTTTTCAACTCAGATATCTTCAAATGATTGCAAAACAATTCTATAATTACATCCTGGGAATTTTTTTTAACCAATTAAATTCAACATCATTATAGAAAAACAGGAAAATTTCTCCGTCAATTTCCATGGTTTCTGTTCAGTTTATAAAAGAAAGGTCTCCTGAAAGCAGCATTCTAGATCTATTGATAACTAGAATACAAAACAACTGATAAAAAAGCTACTCAGTTTGTATTCAGTTTGTTTGTATTGGGCAAAGTAATCACAATGTGTGAAATACTGCACATGGCCTGTTTCATATTTAAGGAACTGTATCAGAATCAGTGCAAAAATCATGACTTGGCATTAAGCCCCTCTTTTAAACATGACACAATGCCAACAAAGCACTGGATAGAAAAAGGTAGACTAGCAGAAACATGATTACTGACTGATTGGTCCTGTTGCAACTACATAAAATTTATGACCAAGACATTCAAGCTATTTCTATTCAGAGTGAGGAAAATCGACAGTCATAGAAACCCAATCATAAAGCAAATATATCTGACTGATAGCATCTTAACAAAATCTCACAAGTTTGTGAAAAAAAACCTAACTATTGTCCAATATTTTACAGGAAGTTGCATCATCATACTACATTTTCATGCTTTGACAATTTGGAAAATGTTTAGAAATAAAAAAGGCAGGAATATTTTGCTTTTGTTTTTTAAAACCACCTTGTATGTCTCTCATCTACTCTTCTACTTAAGATAAAAGAATACATCTAAAACCATCACAAGCGACTAAACTCCAACACATAAACTTTGATAATATTTTTATCACAACTCTCCTTTGTAAATTGCAATAGCTGTTCATTTGAGACGTTTGTTTGAAAGCATAGGCCCCATTCGTTATAAAATAATCATTCCAAGGGTAAGCCTCTTTACATGGTAAGCGAGATCTGTTTAATCGATCAAAAAATCTAAGAGAAAACAGATAGAAAAGAACATTTTCAAATAACTCACCAAAAGCCTTTGAAGGCTTTCCAACTTGCAGAGACTTTCAATGATCTTCTCCCGCCAATCTGGAGGCCATCTTGACATCTTGCTCAAAACAAGTGGAAATGCGCCTCCGCATGTAGAAGATAATTCCATAAGAACGAAGGAGAGTCGATCTTTTTTTGGAAAGGAAAGCAGAGTGATTGCTGATAGAAATAAAAATCATAAGTAAATAGAAAGACATATAAACAGTAACTAACATTAAGATACAGATGACTTGAAATCTTCATCAATAAATAGAGAAAATTATGGGGGAGATGGCATATTTTGACAAAAAGGGTTGCAAATAGAGGTGAAAATTATCAATAAATAGAAGGACATGAAACAGTAACTAGAAATGGCATGAAGATGACTTAATGTCTCCGTAAATAAATGGAAAAACAAGCAAATAGTAAAAAGGGCTTTTGAGGAAAGGTAAATAAAGGGGTTGATGATGGCGATGAAAATTATAAATAAATAAAAAGAGCAGATAAACAGTGACTAGTATTAGGATAAAGATGACTTGATGCTTTCGTAAATAAATGGAAAAACAACCAAATAGTAAAAAGTGCTTTTGAGGAAAGGTAAAACAAGGGGTTGATGGTGGCGTTGAAAATTATAAATAAAAAAAAAGAGCAGATAAACAGTGACTAGTATTAGGATGAAGATCACTTGATGCTTTCGTAAATAAATGGAAAAATAACCAAATAGTAAAAAGGGCTTTTGAGGAAAGGTAAATAAAGGGGTTGATGATGACGATGAAAATAATAAATAAATAAAAAGAGCAGATAAACAGTGACTAGTATTAGGATAAAGATGACTTGATGCTTTCGTAAATAAATGGAAAAACAACCAAATAGTAAAAAGGGCTTTTGAGGAAAGGTAAATAAAGGGGTTGCTGATGGCGATGAAAATTATAAATAAATAAAAAATAGCAGATAAACAGTGACTAGTATTAGGATAAAGATGACTTGATGACTTCGTAAATAAATGGAAAAATAACCAAATAGTAAAAAGGGCTTTTGAAGGAAAGGTAAATAAAGGGGTTGCTGATGGCGATGAAAATTATAAATAAATAAAAAGAGCAGATAAACAGTGACTAGTATTAGGATAAAGATGACTTGATGACTTCGTAAATAAATGGAAAAACAACCAAATAGTAAAATGGGCTTTTGGGGAAAGGTAAACAAAAGGGTTGCGGATGGCGATGAAAATTATAAATAAATGAAAAGAGCAGATAAACAATGACTATAATTAGGATAAAGATGACTTAATGTCTTCGTAAATAAATGGAAAAACAACCAAAAAAAAAAAAGAGCTTTTGAAGAAGGTAAATAAAGGGGTTGCTGATGGCGATGAAAATTATAAATAAATAAAAAATAGCAGATAAACAGTGACTAGTATTAGGATAAAGATGATTTAATGTCTTCGTAAATAAATGGAAAAACAACCAAAAAATAAAAAGAGCTTTTGAAGAAGGTAAATAAAGGGGTTGCTGATGGCGATGAAAATTATAAATAAAAAAAAAATTGCAGATAAACAGTGACTAGTATTAGGATAAAGATGATTTGATGTCTTCGTAAATAAATGGAAAAACAACCAAATAGTAAAAAGGGCTTTTGGGGAAAGGTAAATAAAAGGGCTTCTGATGGCAATGAAAATTATAAATAAATAAAAAGAGCAGATAAACAGTGACTAGTATTAGGATAAAGATGATTTAATGTCTTCGTAAATAAATGGAAAAACAACCAAAAAATAAAAAGAGCTTTTGAAGAAGGTAAATAAAGGGGTTGCTGATGGCGATGAAAATTATAAATAAATAAAAAATAGCAGATAAACAGTGACTAGTATTAGGATAAAGATGATTTGATGTCTTCGTAAATAAATGGAAAAACAACCAAATAGTAAAAAGGGCTTTTGAGAAAAGGTAAATAAAAGGGCTTCTGATGGCGATGAAAATTATAAATAAATAAAAAGAGAAGATAAACAGTGACTAGTATTAGGATAAAGATGACTTGATGTCTTCGTAAATAAATGGAAAAACAACCTAATAGTAAAAAGGGTTTTGAAGAAGGTAAATAAAGGGGTTGCTGATGGCAATGAAAATTATAAATAAATAAAAAGAGCAGATAAACCATGACTAGTATTAGGATAAAGATGACTTGATGACTTCGTAAATAAATGGAAAAACAAGCAAATAGTAAAAAGGGCTTTTGAGGAAAGGTAAATAAAGGGGTTGATGATGGCGATGAAAATTATAAATAAATAAAAAGAGCAGATAAACAGTGACTAGTATTAGGATAAAGATGACTTGATGACATCGTAAATAAATGGAAAAACAACCAAAAAGGAAAAAGAGCTTTTGAAGAAAGTAAATAAAGGGGTTGATGATGGCGATGAAAATAATAAATAAATAAAAAAGAGCAGATAAACAGTGACTAGTATTAGAATAAAGATGACTTGATGACTTCGTAAATAAATGGAAAAATAACCAAATAGTAAAACAGGCTTTTGAGGAAAGGTAAATAAAGGGGTTGCTGATGGCGATGAAAATTATAAATAAATAAAAAGAGCAGATAAACAGTGACTAGTATTAGGATAAAGATGACTTGGTGACTTCGTAAATAAATGGAAAAACAACCAAATAGTAAAATGGGCTTTTGGGGAAAGGTAAATAAAGGGGTTGCTGATGGCCATGAAAATTATAAATAAATAAAAGGAGCAGATAAACAGTGACTAGTATTAGGATAAAGATGACTTGATGACTTCGTAAATAAATGGAAAAATAACCAAATAGTAAAACAGGCTTTTGAGGAAAGGTAAATAAAGGGGTTGCTAATGGCGATGAAAATTATAAATAAATAAAAAAAGCAGATAAACAGTGACTAGTATTAGGATAAAGATGACTTGATGACTTCGTAAATAAATGGAAAAACAACCAAATAGTGAAAAGAGCGTTTGAGGAAAGGTAAATAAAGGGGTTGCTGATGGCGATGAAAATTATAAATAAATAAAAAAGAGCAGATAAACAGTGACTAGTATTAGGACAAAGATGACTTGATGTCTTCGTAAATAAATGGAAAAACAACCAAATAGTAAAAAGGGCTTTTGAGGAAAGGTAAATAAGGGGTTGCTCATGCTATTAAAATTATAAATAAATAAAAAGAGCAGATAAACAGTTACTAGTATTAGAAAAGAGATGAAATGATGTCTTCGTAAATTAATGGAAAAACAACCAAATAGTAAAAAGGGCTTTTGAGGAAAGGTAAATAAAGGGGTTGCTGATGGCGATGAAAATTATAAATAAATAAAAAGAGCAGATAAACAGTGACTAGTATTAGGATAAAGATGACTTGATGACTTCGTAAATAAATGGAAAAACAACCAAATAGTAAAAAGGCTCTTGAGGAAAGGTAAATAAAGGGGTTGCTGATGGCGATGAAAATTATAAATAAATAAAAAGAGCAGATAAACAGTGAATAGTATTAGGATAAAGATGACTTGATGACTTCGTGAATAAATGGAAAAACAAGCAAATAGTAAAAAGGGCTTTTGAGGAAAGGTAAATAGAGGGGGTTGCTGATGGCAATGAAAATTATAAATAAATAAAAAGAGCATATACACATTGACTAGTATTAGAATAAAGATGACTTGATGTCTTCGTAAATAAATGGAAAAACAAGCAAATAGTAAAAAGGGCTTTTGAGGAAAGGTAAATAGAGGGGGTTGCTGATGGCAATGAAAATTATAAATAAATAAAAAGGACATATACACAGTGACTAGTATTAGAATAAAGATGACTTGATGTCTTCGTAAATAAATGGAAAAACAACCAAATAGTAAAAAGGGCTTTTGAGGAAAGGTAAATAAGGGGTTGCTCATGCTATTAAAATTATAAATAAATAAAAAGAGCATATACACAGTGACTAGTATTAGAATAAAGATGACTTGATATCTCCGTAAATAAATGGAAAAACAACCAAATAGTAAAAAGGGCTTTTGAGGAAAGGTAAATAAAGGGGTTGCTGATGGCAATGAAAATTATAAATAAATAAAAAGAGCATATACACAGTGACTAGTATTAGAATAAAGATGACTTGATGACTTCGTAAATAAATAGAAGAACAACCAAATAGTAAAAAGGGCTTTTGAGGAAAGGTAAATAAAGGGGTTGCTGATGGCAATGAAAATTATAAATAAATAAAAAGAGCAAATAAACAGTAACTAGTATTAGAATAAAGATGACTTGATGACTTTGTAAATAAATGGAAAAACAACCAAATAGTAAAAAGGGCTTTTGAGGAAAGGTAAATAAAGGGGGTTGCTGATGGCGATGAAAATTATAATTAAATAAAAAGAGCAGATAAACAGTGACTAGTATTAGAATAAAGATGACTTGATATCTCCGTAAATAAATGGAAGAACAACCAAATAGTAAAAAGGGCTTTTGAGGAAAGGTAAATAAAGGGGTTGCTGATGGCAATGAAAATTATAAATAAATAAATAAAAAGAGCAGATAAACAGTAACTAGTATTAGAATAAAAATGACTTGATGTCTCCATAAATAAATGGAAAAACAACCAAATAGTAAAAAGGGCTTTTGAGGAAAGGTAAATAAAGGGGTTGCTGATGGCAATGAAAATTATAAATAAATAAAAAGAGCAAATAAACAGTAACTAGTATTAGAATAAAGATGACTTGATGTCTCCATAAATAAATGGAAAAACAACCAAATACAAAAAAGGGCTTGTGAAGAAAGGTAAATAAAGGGGGTTGCTGATGGCGATGAAAATTATAATTAAATAAAAAGAGCAGATAAACAGTGACTAGTATGAGAATAAAGATGACTTGATATCTCCGTAAATAAATGGAAGAACAACCACAGTAAAAAGGGCTTTTGAGGAAATGTAAATAAAGGGGTTGCTGATGGCAATGAAAATTATAAATAAATAAAAAGAGCAGATAAACAGTAACTTGTATTAGAATAAAGATGACTTGATGTCTCCATAAATAAATGGAAAAACAACCAAATAGAAAAAAGGGCTTTTGAAGAAAGGTAAATAAAGGGGGTTGCTGATGGCGATGAAAATTATAATTAAATAAAAAGAGCAGATAAACAGTGACTAGTATTAGAATAAAGATGACTTGATATCTCCGTAAATAAATGGAAGAACAACCACAGTAAAAAGGGCTTTTGAGGAAATGTAAATAAAGGGGTTGCTGATGGCAATGAAAATTATAAATAAATAAAAAGAGCAGATAAACAGTAACTAGTATTAGAATAAAGATGACTTGATGTCTCCATAAATAAATGGAAAAACAACCAAATAGAAAAAAGGGCTTTTGAAGAAAGGTAAATAAAGGGGTTGATGATGGCAATGAAAATTATAATTAAATAAAAAGAGCAGATAAACAGTGACTAGTATTAGAATAAAGATGACTTGATGACTTCATAAATAAATGGAAAAACAACCAAATAGTAAAAAGAGCTTTTGAGGAAAGGTAAATAAAGGGGTTGCTGATGGCAATGAAAATTACAATTAAATAAAAAGAGCAGATAAACAGTAACTAGTATTAGAATAAAGATGACTTGATGACTTTGTAAATAAATGGAAAAACAACCAAATAGTAAAAAGGGCTTTTGAGGAAAGGTAAATAAAGGGGTTGCTGATGGCGATGAAAATTATAATTAAATAAAAAGAGCAGATAAACAGTTACTAGTATTAGAATAAAGATGACTTGATGACTTCGTAAATAAATGGAAAAACAACCAAATAGTAAAAAGGGCCTTTGGGGAAAGGTAAATAAAGGGGTTGCTGATGGCAATGAAAATTATAAATAAATAAAAAGAGCAGATAAACAGTAACTAGTATTAGAATAAAGATGACTTGATGTCTCCATAAATAAATGGAAAAACAACCAAATAGAAAAAAGGGCTTTTGAAGAAAGGTAAATAAAGGGGTTGATGATGGCAATGAAAATTATAATTAAATAAAAAGAGCAGATAAACAGTGACTAGTATTAGAATAAAGATGACTTGATGACTTCATAAATAAATGGAAAAACAACCAAATAGTAAAAAGAGCTTTTGAGGAAAGGTAAATAAAGGGGTTGCTGATGGCAATGAAAATTACAATTAAATAAAAAGAGCAGATAAACAGTTACTAGTATTAGAAAAGAGATGACTTGATGTCTTTGTAAATAAATGGAAAAACAACCAAATAGTAAAAAGGGCTTTTCAGGAAAGGTAAATAGAGGGGTTGCTGATGGCGATGAAAATAATAAATAAATAAAAAGAGCAGATAAACAGTGACTAGTATTAGGATAAAGATGACTTAATATCTCCGTAAATAAATGGAAGAACAACCAAATAGTAAAAAGGGCTTTTGAGGAAAGGTAAATAAAGGGGTTGCTGATGGCGATGAAAATTATAAATAAATAAAAAGAGCAGATAAACAGTAACTAGTATTAGGATAAAGATGACTTGATGCCTTCGTGAATAAATGGAAGAACAACCAAATAGTAAAAAGGGCTTTTGAGGAAAGGTAAATAAAGGGGTTGCTGATGGCGATGAAAATTATAAATAAATAAAAAGAGCATATACACAGTGACTAGTATTAGAATAAAGATGACTTGATGTCTTCGTAAATAAATGGAAAAAGAACCAAATAAAAAAAAGGGCTTTTCAGGAAAGGTAAATAGAGGGGTTGCTGATGGCGATGAAAATAATAAATAAATAAAAAGAGCAGATAAACAGTGACTAGTATTAGGATAAAGATGACTTGATATCTCCGTAAATAAATGGAAGAACAACCAAATAGTAAAAAGGGCTTTTGAGGAAAGGTAAATAAAGGGGTTGCTGATGGCAATGAAAATAATAGATAAATAAAAAGAGCATATACACAGTGACTAGTATCAGAATAAAGATGACTTGATGACTTCGTGAATAAATGGAAAAACAAGCAAATAGTAAAAAGGGCTTTTGAGGAAAGGTAAATAGAGGGGGTTGCTGATGGCAATGAAAATTATAATTAAATAAAAAGAGCAGATAAACAGTAACTAGTAATAGAATAAAGATGACTTGATGTCTTCGTAAATAAATGGAAAAACAACCAAATAGTAAAAAGGGCTTTTGAGGAAAGGTAAATAAGGGGTTGCTCATGCTATTAAAATTATAAATAAAAAAAAAGAGCAGATAAACAGTTACTAGTATTAGAAAAGAGATGAAATGATGTCTTCGTAAATAAATGGAAAAACAACCAAATAGTAAAAAGGGCTTTTGAGGAAAGGTAAATAAAGGGGTTGCTGATGGCGATGAAAATTATAAATAAATAAAAAGAGCAGATAAACAGTAACTAGTATTAGGATAAAGATGACTTGATGCCTTCGTGAATAAATGGAAGAACAACCAAATAGTAAAAAGGGCTTTGATGGAAAGGTAAATAAAGGGGGTTGCTGATGGCGATGAAAATTATAAATAAATAAAAAATAGCAGATAAACAGTGACTAGTATTAGGATAAAGATGACTTGATGTCTTCGTAAATAAATGGAAAAACAACCAAATAGCAAAAAAGAGCTTTTGAGGAAAGGTAAAAAAGGGTTGCTGATGGCGATGAAAATTATAAATAAATAAAAAGAGCAGATAAACAGTAACTAGTATTAGAATAAAGATGACTTGATGACTTTGTAAATAAATGGAAGAACAACCAAATAGTAAAAAGGGCTTTTGAGGAAAGGTAAATAAAGGGGTTGCTGATGGCGATGAAAATTATAAATAAATAAAAAGAGCATATGCACAGTGACTAGTATTAGAATAAAGATGACTTGATGTCTTCGTAAATAAATGGAAAAACAAGCAAATAGTAAAAAGGGCTTTTGAAGAAAGGTAAATAAAGGGGGTTGCTGATGGCAATGAAAATTATAAATAAATAAAAAGAGCATATACACAGTGACTAGTATTAGAATAAAGATGACTTGATGTCTTGGTAAATAAATGGAAAAACAAGCAAATAGTAAAAAGGGCTTTTGAGGAAAGGTAAATAAAGGGGTTGCTGATGGCAATGAAAATTATAAATAAATAAAAAGAGCATATACACAGTGACTAGTATTAGAATAAAGATGACTTGATGACTTCGTAAATAAATGGAAGAACAAGCAAATAGTAAAAAGGGCTTTTGAGGAAAGGTAAATAAAGGGGTTGCTGATGGCAATGAAAATTATAAATAAATAAAAAGAGCAAATAAACAGTAACTAGTATTAGAATAAAGATGACTTGATGACTTTGTAAATAAATGGAAAAACAACCAAATAGTAAAAAGGGCTTTTGAGGAAAGGTAAATAAAGGGGGTTGCTGATGGCGATGAAAATTATAATTAAATAAAAAGAGCAGATAAACAGTGACTAGTATTAGAATAAAGATGACTTGATATCTCCGTAAATAAATGGAAGAACAACCAAATAGTAAAAAGGGCTTTTGAGGAAAGGTAAATAAAGGGGTTGCTGATGGCGATGAAAATTATAAATAAATAAAAAGAGCAGATAAACAGTAATTAGTATTAGAATAAAAATGACTTGATGTCTCCATAAATAAATGGAAAAACAACCAAATAGTAAAAAGGGCTTTTAAGGAAAGGTAAATAAAGGGGTTGCTGATGGCGATGAAAATTATAAATAAATAAAAAGAGCAGATAAACAGTAACTAGTATTAGAAAAAAGATGACTTGATGACTTTGTAAATAAATGGAAAAACAACCAAATAGTAAAAAGGGCTTTTGAGGAAAGGTAAATAAAGGGGTTGCTGATGGCGATGAAAATTATAATTAAATAAAAAGAGCAGATAAACAGTGACTAGTATTAGAATAAAGATGACTTGATGACTTCATAAATAAATGGAAAAACAACCAAATAGTAAAAAGAGCTTTTGAGGAAAGGTAAATAAAGGGGTTGCTGATGGCAATGAAAATTACAATTAAATAAAAAGAGCAGATAAACAGTAACTAGTATTAGAATAAAGATGACTTGATGACTTTGTAAATAAATGGAAAAACAACCAAATAGTAAAAAGGGCTTTTGAGGAAAGGTAAATAAAGGGGTTGCTGATGGCGATGAAAATTATAATTAAATAAAAAGAGCAGATAAACAGTTACTAGTATTAGAATAAAGATGACTTGATGACTTCGTAAATAAATGGAAAAACAACCAAATAGTAAAAAGGGCCTTTGGGGAAAGGTAAATAAAGGGGTTGCTGATGGCAATGAAAATTATAAATAAATAAAAAGAGCAGATAAACAGTAACTAGTATTAGAATAAAGATGACTTGATGTCTCCATAAATAAATGGAAAAACAACCAAATAGAAAAAAGGGCTTTTGAAGAAAGGTAAATAAAGGGGTTGATGATGGCAATGAAAATTATAATTAAATAAAAAGAGCAGATAAACAGTGACTAGTATTAGAATAAAGATGACTTGATGACTTCATAAATAAATGGAAAAACAACCAAATAGTAAAAAGAGCTTTTGAGGAAAGGTAAATAAAGGGGTTGCTGATGGCGATGAAAATTATAAATAAATAAAAAGAGCATATACACAGTGACTAGTATTAGAATAAAGATGACTTGATGTCTTTGTAAATAAATGGAAAAACAACCAAATAGTAAAAAGGGCTTTTCAGGAAAGGTAAATAGAGGGGTTGCTGATGGCGATGAAAATAATAAATAAATAAAAAGAGCAGATAAACAGTGACTAGTATTAGGATAAAGATGACTTAATATCTCCGTAAATAAATGGAAGAACAACCAAATAGTAAAAAGGGCTTTTGAGGAAAGGTAAATAAAGGGGTTGCTGATGGCGATGAAAATTATAAATAAATAAAAAGAGCAGATAAACAGTAACTAGTATTAGGATAAAGATGACTTGATGCCTTCGTGAATAAATGGAAGAACAACCAAATAGTAAAAAGGGCTTTTGAGGAAAGGTAAATAAAGGGGTTGCTGATGGCGATGAAAATTATAAATAAATAAAAAGAGCATATACACAGTGACTAGTATTAGAATAAAGATGACTTGATGTCTTCGTAAATAAATGGAAAAAGAACCAAATAAAAAAAAGGGCTTTTCAGGAAAGGTAAATAGAGGGGTTGCTGATGGCGATGAAAATAATAAATAAATAAAAAGAGCAGATAAACAGTGACTAGTATTAGGATAAAGATGACTTGATATCTCCGTAAATAAATGGAAGAACAACCAAATAGTAAAAAGGGCTTTTGAGGAAAGGTAAATAAAGGGGTTGCTGATGGCAATGAAAATAATAGATAAATAAAAAGAGCATATACACAGTGACTAGTATCAGAATAAAGATGACTTGATGACTTCGTGAATAAATGGAAAAACAAGCAAATAGTAAAAAGGGCTTTTGAGGAAAGGTAAATAGAGGGGGTTGCTGATGGCAATGAAAATTATAATTAAATAAAAAGAGCAGATAAACAGTAACTAGTAATAGAATAAAGATGACTTGATGTCTTCGTAAATAAATGGAAAAACAACCAAATAGTAAAAAGGGCTTTTGAGGAAAGGTAAATAAGGGGTTGCTCATGCTATTAAAATTATAAATAAATAAAAAGAGCAGATAAACAGTAACTAGTATTAGGATAAAGATGACTTGATGCCTTCGTAAATAAATGGAAGAACAACCAAATAGTAAAAAGGGCTTTTGAGGAAAGGTAAATAAAGGGGTTGCTGATGGCGATGAAAATTATAAATAAATGAAAAGAGCATATACACAGCCACTAGTATTAGAATAAAGATGACTTGATGTCTCCATAAATAAATGGAAAAACAACCAAATACAAAAAAGGGCTTGTGAAGAAAGGTAAATAAAGGGGGTTGCTGATGGCGATGAAAATTATAATTAAATAAAAAGAGCAGATAAACAGTGACTAGTATTAGAATAAAGATGACTTGATATCTCCGTAAATAAATGGAAGAACAACCACAGTAAAAAGGGCTTTTGAGGAAATGTAAATAAAGGGGTTGCTGATGGCAATGAAAATTATAAATAAATAAAAAGAGCAGATAAACAGTAACTAGTATTAGAATAAAGATGACTTGATGTCTCCATAAATAAATGGAAAAACAACCAAATAGAAAAAAGGGCTTTTGAAGAAAGGTAAATAAAGGGGTTGCTGATGGC
>NW_027020025.1:10266813-10328363 GCF_013076305.1 Rhopilema esculentum
TTTCTCTACTTGAATCACCACTGTGAGCAAAAATCAATGGCTTAAAAGAACCATGCTCAACATGTAAAACCCTTTGACTGTACGCACGTTTCTTCTCTCTTTCATTCCCTGCAAAAGTATTGTCTAGTTTCTGGTTTCTGTATGACGATGCAAATGAGTTGAATACCCTTACATCAAAAAATGCACTTTGATCCTTCTTCCAGAAGCCACGTATGCTGATGTCAAGCCTTGCCTCTTCTGATTTGTTGGAATTCTTTGGGAGATTTTCACCACTAAGATGTTGTAGAGGTGGCTCAATTCTAACATTGTTAGAAATTTCTGTTGCTAACTTCCCAATAGATCACATACTTCATTGTGTTGATGATGAATATATCCACCTTTTTGACAAGACATTGCATGGTCAACGGAAAAGTATTTTCCGCATACACAAATAGTTGGCATGAACTTTAGATGCCATTTATATCTCAATCAGATTGCGTCGTGGAATTTACGCTTGTTGAGATCAAAATTTTGGGCCTTCAAAGGAAGAGAAGTGAGCCATAAGCATAACAAGTCAGGACCATCCAATAAGATCAAAGACAGAAGTAAAATGACAATGAGAGGGGGGTGAGGGGGGGTGAGGGGTGATGGTGAGTGTTCAGAAATTTAAGGAATTTCAAAGGAACAACTTCAAAGATGTTGTTTGTGTTTGAAGGTGTCTAAATGCAAAAAACATTAGCTTTTTATAAAGCATGACCTTTCTCTTTAAAAGCCTAGCCCAAAACAAAGCTAGCTAGTTGGTACATAACCAGTTGACATAACGTCCCTCTTTATTTTGAGATCTGGTACCTCCGGCAACATTTACCTGATCACAGAGTATTTTGAAATATGATTAAAAAATCACACTTTTTGCTGTTTTCAACATCTCTTGCTAAAGCCATCAAGTTTATTCAAACAAAAATAAGTCTAATCATTCTGCTGCTAAACTATTTTTATCCATGTTATCATTGGTTATACTGCAGTCAGTACACGTACGGAATTATTGTAATTTAGCCTCCATTTATTGGTACATACTCAGTTCACTTCAGTTCATTTCATTTTAAATTCCACAAGTTGTGCTCGTGGAACAAACATGACACAACATAGCATTCTTACAAATTTTGTCAAAAACATTAAATAACAACAAAATGAAGAACTACAGGCTACAATATAAGATACAAGTAAACAGACTGAGCAAAAATAGAGAAAATATTATATGGCTATTATAGAAAATTGGTATGAAGAGGAATTCTTAAGTAAGATACTCGTATTTCTATCAATAAAAGTGAAAGACTCCACCAGACTGATTCCTACCTTATCAGTTAGTGTTGCTTTTCTTTGTTTGCCATCCGGAAACTAAGGCGAAGTGACATCAACAACACGAGTAAGCCACAATTTTATTAACTGAACCCTGTATCTTTTAGTGGAGGGCAGGAGTTGCAGAAAACAAACTTGGGGCCATTATAGTTAAAAACTCTCAAAAAATACGAATTTTACGAAACATGCTCGGGTACTTCATGTTTAATGCACAGAATTAGTCTTTTGAGCCTCGATTTGATATCTAAAGAGATTAAACCAATGATATGAAGCGCCGAAGGCGCTAGATGTCTAACTCGTGTCATGCTGCGTACTGCCGAGTGAGGCAAATTTGTTAACTCCCGCCATTTTAAATAGTGGCAAAAAGCGAGCTGCAATAGGGTTCAGTATGGAAAATTGCTTGTTTTAATGAATGATTTTCTCGTGGCTCACAACTATTTCAGTGCCTTTTCTGATGCAGGTAGTTAGAGGGGTTATAAATCCACAACAATTATGGCTCTTTTGGTTTACAAAGTTATGGGGGGAATATGGCAGTGGCTTGTCGTGTTTTTATGAGTTGAAAAAGTATTTGTTTGCATTTTTGTCTTCATATAGATTAGAAAAAACTTTTGAAGTCTATTACCTAATAATATAGACCATTTTAGATATATAATTCTTGAATTTTTCTGTCTTTCTTTTAGAACCTAAATGGCAAGAGTAGGACAGTTCGAACGGTTTATATTTAGTTTATCAAATTGAATTTGTTGAAAAGAAATTCGATATGAATCAAATTTCTTTCCTCTTGGTAAGGCCAAATTAGAAATCTTTGTCGTGAAAGTGTACTCCGAATAGGCCTGTCCACCGAAGGTCGAATAATCGGTATTCGGTTACCTGTTTCACTATTCGGTTAGCTGAAGCCCAAAGCGAATATTCGGTTACAAGCGAATAGTTCGAATAGTACGATTATTCGGTTACAAACGAATAGTTCGAATAGTACGATTATTCGGTTGGAGACGAATAGTGCGAATAACCTCACTGTTGGAGGTCCACAATGGTTGTTTGAATTAGGCCTGTCCACCGAAGGTCGAATAATCGGTATTCGGTTACCTGTTTCACTATTCGGTTAGCTGAAGCCCAAAGCGAATATTCGGTTACAAGCGAATAGTTCGAATAGTACGATTATTCGGTTACAAACGAATAGTTCGAATAGTACGATTATTCGGTTGGAGACGAATAGTGCGAATAACCTCACTGTTGGAGGTCCACAATGGTTGTTTGAATTAGGCCTGTCCACCGAAGGTCGAATAATCGGTATTCGGTTACCTGTTTCACTATTCGGTTAGCTGAAGCCCAAAGCGAATATTCGGTTACAAGCGAATAGTTCGAATAGTACGATTATTCGGTTACAAACGAATAGTTCGAATAGTACGATTATTCGGTTGGAGACGAATAGTGCGAATAACCTCACTGTTGGAGGTCCACAATGGTTGTTTGAATAGCCGTGACTCATCGAATAGCGTTGACTATTCGAATAACCGTGACTGATCGAATAGCTGTGACTATTCGAATAACCGTGACTGATCGAATAGCAATTGCCAACCGAATAGCACTGACTGGTCGAATAGCAAGGATTGTTCTAAAGGAGAAAGGCAACTTCCTATCTTCAATCTTAGAGAGAGTTTCATGGATACGGGCCTTCTTCAAAAACCGCAAACCCAAGAAATAGTTACAAAGCCAATAAAGCAAGATTTGAAGGGGGCAGGGAGAGTGGAGCGTGAGTTGCGGGTGGGGGTCATGGGGCTTTTCCTAGGGAAATTTTTGTGCTACAGGGCCTCCAACGAAGGGGAGGCCGGGGGTCTATGGCTCTAACACTATTTTGCAGAACAATATAACTTTTCACAAAATCTTTTGTTGTGAGTGTTAAATTTTCTCCCCCCCCCCTCCACTTCCCAACCTGTGTCGAAGCCCGTGCTAGAAAGCTTTTCACTTTTGAAAATGTTGGAAAACGACCCTTTTTGAAAACGTATGACTATGGTTTCTCGTTAATTTGATACTGACTTTCTGGCCATTAGGGGCAACTAATGCTAGGGAAGGTTCGAGAAAACATTTATTTTTGACAAAAAATCGTTTTAAAAATTGCTTTGCAGCACACCCTTTGAAGTTACTCAAAACACAGGAAATATCAATAGGAAAACAAAAAAATTAATGGTTCTGACTTATCGAATAGTAATGACTGATAAGCTATATTCACAGGTTGGTTAAATTACAAGAAATTTTCAGATTGCAATTTTTTACCACCACCCTACCACACCCATTTTACCACACCCATATTCGCCGAATAACCGAATATTCGTTGAATTTTAAGCCGAATAACCGAATAGGAATATCCGAAGGTTTGGACAGCCCTAACTCCGAAAGTATTTTATAGGCCTAAAGATGCAGGGAGGGACGTATTGTACTGAAGAATAATTACAAGCAACGAGTGTGGTCAGGGGGGTCTGGCCCGGGCGGCAAAGTGGCGATCGCCACCCGGGCCCTGTACACAAAAAATTGCAGAAATTTTTTTAACTTAATGTCAAATACTTAATGCCCTAGACTGATTATATTGCGATGAAAGTCCCAATACATGCGCTTCAAACCACCCAAACCCTGGTTTCCGTTGTTTTAGCCATGTGTTCAATCTTACGTGTACCCTGGGTCCCAGAGCCACAAAATTTCGAGCGCGTAAACAGAATCCCAAGCAGAGAATCGAATGAGCGTACTCTTATCTTCTATTTCCGCTCTCTGTTTTATGTGGCTCTGATGCCCAGGGTATCTGACTGTCAGAGACAGTGCTGTGGGAACGAAATTCATATTTGGGGGGGGGGGGGGGGGGGGGGAGGAAGGCGGCTGACTCATTGTATTTTATTTCCACTTAGTACCTGTTATACGATTACCGTAACCTTAATAGCAAACGTTATACCGTAACCTTAAAGAATCTAATAGAAAGCCAAGCTCGCGAAAAGATGCAGAGAAAAAAATCGTCGCCCTTTTTCAATCACAACCTTATTCCGCATTGCGCAGTAGAAAAGTTAAACAGGGCTCAAACCCTCTTTCGCCTGTGAGAACAATAACATTATTTTCAAACCAACCCGGATGTCAGCCGGGCGAGTCAGCCCGAGGCCGAGTCAGCCCGGGCCGAGTCAGCCCGGCCGAGTGTCAGTTCCCGGCGAGTCAGCCCGGGCCGATTCAGGGGCCCAGGCCCCCGAGTCAGCCCGGGCCGAGCACCCGGCCCGAGTCAGCCCGGGCCGAGTCAGCCCGGGCCGAGTCAGCCCGTGGCGGAGTCAGCCCGGGCCCGTGTCAGCCCGGGCCGAGTCAGCCCGGGCCGAGTTCAGCCGGGCCGATCAGCCCGGGCGAGGTCAGCCCGGCCGATCAGCCCGCCTGGCCGAGTCAGCCCGGGCCGAGTCAGCCCGGGCCGAGTCAGCCCGGGCCGAGTCAGCCCGGGCCGAGTCATCCCGGGCCGAGTCAGTCCCGGCCAGTCAGCCCGGGGCGAGTCAGCCCGGGGCCGGAGTCAGCCCGGGTCCCGAGGTCTTTCATGCGTGCACCGGGCGAGTCAGCCCGGGCCGGAGTCAGCCCGCCGAGCGCCGGACCGATTCAGCCCGGCGCTCAGTCAGCCCAAGGCCGAGTCAGCCCTGGGCCGAGTCAGCCGGGGCCGAGTCACCCGGGCCGAGTCAGCCCGGGCCGAGTCAGCCCGGACGAGTCAGTCAGCGGCCGATCGAGGGCCGACGTGTCAGCCCGTTTGGACCGAGTCAGCCGGGCCGATCACGGGGGTCAGCCCGGCGAGTCAGCCCGGGCCGAGTTCAGCCCGGGCGAGTCAGCCCGGCCGAGTCAGCCGGGCGAGTCAGCCGGGCCGAGTTCAGGCCCGAGGCCGAGTCAAGCCCGGCCGAAGTCAGCCCGGGCCGAGTCAGCCCGGGCCGAGTCAGCCCGGGCCGAGTCAGCCCGGGCCGAGTCAGCCCAGGGCGAGCAGCCGGGCCCGAGTCAGCCCGGGAACGGGTAGGCTCTGGGCGAGTCAGCCCGGGCCGAGTTCAAGCCCGTGGCCGAAGTCAGCCCGGGCCGACGTCAGCCCGGGGGCCGAGTCAGCCCGGGCCGAGTCAGCCGGGCCGAGTCAGCCCGGGCCGATTTCAGCCCGGGGCCGAGTCAGCCCGGGGCCGAGTCAGCCCGGGGCCGAGTCAGCCGGCCGAGTCAGCCCGGCCGAGTCAGCCCGGGCGAGTCAGCCCGGCCGCATCAGCCCGGGCCGAGTCAAGCCCGCAGGCCGAGTCAGCCCGTGGCCGAGTCAGCCCGGGCCGAGTCAGGCCCGGCCGAGTCAGCCCGGGCCGAGTCAGCCCGGCCGGAGTCAGCCCGGGCCGAGTCAGCCCGGGCCGAGTCAGCCCGGGCCGAGTCAGCCCGGGCCGAGTCAGCCCGGGCCGAGTCAGCCCGGGCCGAGTCAGCCCGGGCCGAGTCAGCCCGGGCCGAGTCAGCCCCGGCCGAGTCAGCCCCGGCCGAGTCAGCCCCGGCCAGATCAACCTTGGCTAGGTAACTTTGTGTTCGCACTACAGAAAATATTACTTGGGTTCACTCTAACCCCTACCCAGGCTGAAACAAGGTTCGATAGTATAGTGTAGACAAGACATTTGACATTCATGACAGGGTCAAGCATAAATGATATCACCTATAATTTAAAGATTTTTAGGCCCCTGCCCCCCTGTGTCACCACCTCTCTGAAACCTTCATTATATTGCCAATGACGTCACTTCTCACACTCCCCCCCTTAGCCCTTCGCTATACATTCATTTGGAAAGGAGAGCAAAGCAAAAAAGCATAATTTCTTTTTTATCAAAAACTTTTCCAGATCTAAAGTTGCGAAAATTATGTTTTTAAAGTTGTAAACATTAGAACAACTCTGAAAGGTACCTTCTTAAGCCTGCCTAGTTCGGGATTTCTCCAGGCTCCGAATTCCCAGGAATATCCTTTATTTATACTTCTTTTTATGCAAATTTTCGTCCATAGTTTTGATTCATATTTTATCTAAGTAATCAAGAAAATCAACAAAACTATTTCTCTACGGTGCTCGATGCTTCAGTGCTCAGTCTAAAGAAACTAACAACTCTTACAAATCTCAGCGCGTTACAAAGATATGGTGAAATTTTTAGGCAGCTACTGCGATCGGAGAAAAATAACTCACAGGGCTGACTTACAGCTAAAATTTAACTATACCCAAGAGAGGAAAAGATTGAATTGTGTAACCTGTTGTTTAGAATGCATTGAGCATATTCTGTCTACGCAAAATTGAACTGATAGGATGACTGATAATACATTTAGCAAACTACATTATAGGTATACGGAAGAAATAATGTTCAAAATAGCTCGGAAAAGTGAAACAAAATTCACTTGAACTCTTCGTCCGACGCTTAATAATTTCCAGTCGAAAGCCCGGTTTACACAACAAACAGCTTCCGAGGTTCAACCTGTGTTGTTTTCACCCAGGGTAAACTCTGTTCAATTTGTATTTTAAACGGAAAGTGAGTCTAAACTTGGTTTCCAAACGCAATTGTGAGTCAGCCCGGATTGAGTCAACTGTCAACTCTCATTCTTTCTTGAATAATTTTGAAAGGTTTTCTGCCGAACGTTACGTTTCTTTTCACTTGCATTTTTTACCTCCCCTTTTTTTCTCTTCCTGCTCTCTCCCATTGTTTCTAATAATTTCCTTCTCATTTCTTCAGCTTTTTCCATTTCTGCTTTTTGTTTTCTTTAACTTGCTGGGATGCTGCTTGCTGATCAGCAATTGCTGCATCAAAAAGCTCCCTTATCTTGCAAGGAGAAGATGTTTTTCTGTGCGCTCAAGATTAATTCCACTTGGACTTTCTTCTCTTCTATTTTTGGACTTTGTTGGTGAAAATATTCTGGAAGCGATTTCTCACTGCTCTGCAGGATACACCAAATTTTGGCCTTTCTATCTGCGAACAATTATCCAGTTTTTCTGCACCCATCGCTTCTCGGCCTACCAGGACACGGCGAAATTTCCCGGTACGCCCTTGCTTCGAGTTATATTTTTCAAAAAATTCGAAAACCTTTTGAAAGGCAATTATTGATATTTGCACAGAACTAAAATTGATTACAACCATCAATTGACCTCTCGAAAGAACGTTTGCATAAAAGTTCGCCGTGGTTATGGTTCGGCGTCATAGATTTTACAGCTTAGTTAGCTTCACCATTAAAATGAAAAAAACGGTATCAATGATGTATCAAATTTCCACCAGTTTTTTGCCAATTCCTCATATTTGTACAATTTATTAAACAGTTTTCCGATATCATCAAAAATGCCCAAGACTTGTGATTAACCAAGACTTATGACTAACGCAAATTAGTTTCTTCACTTATGACTAATGCGAATTATTTCAAATGCCTGATATCGAATAGCCGAGAGGGTTCTCACTTTTGAAGCATTAACTGAGTACAATCCTATGTACTTTCCATTCAGAATGGTTGTATCTGGATAAGATTATCGATGCGTTGGCAGTTGGGTATGGGAACGTTCACATATTACCTAATCAAAGATGGAGGTAGGGGGTTCACACAAATGTTTACGGTCATAATGATCAATAAATGATGCAAATTAGATGATAATTTAGGGGGAAGAGGATTTTTCCAATGTTGCCTATATTTTGTTATTCAATTTGTGCATGTTCCTTTCTTGAATGATAATGCTCTTTCCAGGGTCTATTTTAGTGTGCAGTATTACACACTTTGTGCAGTACTAATTTAAAAACGTGTAGTATTGATTTCGAAAATGTACAGTATTGAATTTTGGGATTTGTGAAAATGTCTATTTGCGGCTATCCCAGATTCTTGCTTTGTTCACAAAATGTGAATTTTCCTCGTCACTTCGATATAGAGTTTATGTATTGTAATTCTCGTATAACCACCGGAAAGACTCTCTTATCAAAACTTAAAACAAATCGAAATTCCCAGAACCAAAAACAAAACATATCCTGTAAATGTCAACATTGCTGTAAATTTCGTAATTTGATCTTTTCGAAGATAATTCATTAATAATTTATCAGTTGCCCTATAATGCTCTGGGCCACTAGCAGAAGCTCACTTAACTTAACTAAAATAAAGATAAAGAGTCTAATAAAACTTTTTAGTTAATAGATCACCATTCTTCAAACAGCCCCAACAACCTCTGTAATGTATCGGTCGAAAAAATCGGTATTACAGACCACTTTTTGACATACGGTATTAGGAAATTAAACGCTAGAGTTGATGTCAATGACGTGAAATTTAAGACAGAGTCACGCAGTTTGAAAAATTATGACCGTGACTGGGAGATGGCTATGTCATGTAGATCGGATGGCCCTAATAGGATGGCTAGCAATTTCTACGATCTCTTTCTCGCTCCCTTGAATGTGCATGCCCCGTTGAAAAAAAGGACCGCTAAGACGGGGCATGCACATGTACCATGGATTTCTCCAAGCATCAAGAATTTGATGGGCGAAAGAGACCATATTAAGAGACGGGCTGAGAGAGATCCAGCACTATGGCCAAGATATAAGCAGCTTCGAAACCAGGGGCGGTCTGGCGTCGACTTTCGGACCAATTCGTAAATTCGGACCAAATTGGATCCATACCTTTCCTCTCGTGTAAACAGGCTTTAAAATCCCATGTAGAGTTAGGAATCAAGATCAAAACTTATTTAAATTCTCAGAGTTTCAACTCTTTTCGAAAAAGTGCAAATGAATCAGCAAATTGGCCAATGACTTGCTCCTAATCAAGTGGAAAGTTCACATTTTGTGAACAAAGCAGGAATCTGGGATAGCCGCAAATAGACATTATCACAAATCCCAAAATTCAATACTGTACATTTTCGAAATCAATACTACACGTTTTTAAATTAATACTGCACAAAGTGTGTAATACTGCACACTAAAATAGGCCCTGGAAAGAGCATTATCATTCAAGAAAGGAACATGCACAAATTACATAACAAAATATAGGCAACATTGGAAAAATCCTCTTCCCCCTAAATTATCATCTAATTTGCATCATTTATTGATCATTATGACCGTAAACATTTGTGTGAACCCCCTCCCTCCATCTTTAAATTAGGTAATATGTGAACGTTCCCATACCCAACTGCCAACGCATCGATAATCTTATCCAGATACAACCATTCTAATGGAAAGTACATACATAGGATTGTACTCAGTTAATGCTTCAAAAGTGAGAACCCTCTCGGCTATTCGATATCAGGAATTTGAAATAATTCGCATTAGTCATAAGTAAAGAAACTAATTTGCGCTGGTCACAAGTTTAGGTTAATCACAAGTCTTGGGCGTTTTTGAAATTTCGGAAAACCATTCAATGAATTATACAATTACGAGGAAATAGCAAAAACTGGTGGAAATTTGATGCATCATTGATACAGTTTTCCTCAATTTAATGGTGAAGCTTTCCTCAATTTAAACTGTAAAAATTTATGACGCCGAAACCATAACCACGGCGAACTTTTATGCAAACGTTCTTTCGAGAGGTCTATTGATGGTTGTAATCAATTTTAGTTCTGTGCGAATATTGATAATTGCCTTTCGAAAGTTCTTTGAAAAATATAACTCGAAGCAAGGGCGTACCGGGAAATTTCGCCGTGTTCTGGTAGGCTGAGAAGCGATGGGTGCAGAAAAACTGGATAATTGTATGCAGATAGAAAGGCCAAAATTTGGTGTATCCTGCAGGGCAGTAAGAAATCGCTTCCAGAATATTTTCACCAACAAAAAGTCCAAAAATAGAAGAGAAGAAAGTCCAAGTGGAATTAATCTTGAGCGCACAGAAAAACATGTTCTCCTTGCAAGATAAGGGAGCTTTTTGATGCAGCAATTGCTGATCAGCAAGCAGCATCCCAGCACGTTAAAGAAAACAAAAAGCAGAAATGGAAAAAGCTGAAGAAATGAGAAGGAAATTATTAGAAACAATGGGAGAGAGCAGGAAGAGAAAGGAAGGGGAGGTAAAAAATGCAAGTGAAAAGAAACGTAACGTTCGGCAGAAAACCTTTCAAAATTATTCAAGAAAGAATGAGAGTTGATAGTTGACTCAATCCGGGCTGACTCACAATTGCGTTTGGAAACCAAGTTTAGACCCACTTTCCGTTTTGAATACAAATTGAACAGAGTTTACCCTGGGTGAACACAACACAGGTTGAACCTCGGTAGCTGTTTGTAGTGTAAACCGGGCTTTCGACTGGAAATAATTTCACTTGCTTTCATTATTAAGCGTCGGACGAAGAGTTCAAGTGAATTTTGTTCCACTTTTCCGAGCTATTTTGAACATTATTTCTTCCTTATACCTATATTGTAGTTTTCTAAATGTATTATCAGTCATTCTATCAGTTCAATTTTGCGTAGACACGACATGCTCAATGCATTCTAAACAACAGGTTACACCATTCAATCTTTTCCTCTTGTGGGTATAGTTGAATTTTAGCTGTAAGTCAGCGCTGTGAGTTATTTTTCTCCGATCGCAGTAGCTGCCTAAAAATTTCACCATATCTTTGAAATGCGCTGAGATTTGTAAAAGCTGTTAGTTTCTATAGATTAAACACTGAAGCAACGGACGTCGTAGAGAAATCAGTTTTGTTGACTTTCTTGATTACTTAGATAAAATATGAATCAAAATTATGGACGAAAATTTGCATAAAAGAAGCATAAATAAAGGATATTCCTGGGAATTCGGAACTGGAGAAATCCCAAACGAGGCAGGCTTAAGAAGGTACCTTTCAGAGATGTTTTAATGTTCGCAACTTATCAAAAATATAATTTTCGAAACATTAGATCTGCAAATTTTTTGATAAAAAAGAAATTATGCTTTTTTGCTTTGCTCTCCTTTCCAAATGAATGTATAGCGAAGGGCTGGGGGGGGGGGAGTGTAAGAAGTGACGTCATTTGCAATATAATAGAGGGGTTCAGAGAGGTGGTGACACAAGGGGGCAGGGGGCCTAAAAATCTTTAAATTATAGGTGATATCATTTATGTATGACCCTGTCATGAATGTCAAATGTCTTGTCTACACTATACTATCGAACCTTGTTTCAGCCTGGGTAGGGGGTAGAGTGAACCCAAGTAATATTTTCTGTAGTGCGAACACAAAGTTACCTAGCCAAGGTTGATCTGGACTCGGCTCGGCCCGGACTGACTCGCCTCTGCCCGGGCTGACTCGGCCCGAGTACTGGTTTCTATAAAAATAATTAGTGAATACAACATGCACCTAGCAGCATACCCTTCTCTCTACAACGCGTATAGATGCTTGATGACACTTAGCTGCACCCAAGTTTCCTTTGAAAGATTATTCAGCGCTACTGATAATTTCAAAAGAAGAGAAAAATTTCCACTTGATTAAGAGCAAGTCATTGGCCAATTTGCTGATTAATTTGCACTTCTTCGAAAAGAGTTGAAACTCTGAGAATTTAAATAAGTTTTGATCTTGATTCTTAACTCTACCTGGGATTTTAAAGCCTGTTTACACGAGAGGAAAGGTATGGATCAAATTGGGTCCGAATTTACAAATTAAAGTCGATATACTGCTGCTGTTTAGCGTATTGCTTTATTATCAATTTTTATTGAATCAATCGTATTCTAAGCCACATTTTCAGTGGGTGTGGCTCAATTTTTCCCGCCACGCCCTAAACCGGGCCCTTGAGTTTTCTAGCCACCCTGCGATTTTGACGCCAGACCGTCCCTGAGTGTGGTTTTGAAATAGTTTAAAAATATCAATGATGATATAAAATCAAAAATTGGTTACCATATTTAGATTTTGTTATTAATATCCAAGCATTGAATTATGACATATTTTCGGCTTTTTCTAGAGTTTGGCCGAGATATTCCATAGCAGTTTCTGTAAACAAACAAAGAAAAAGTAACTAAATCACATCTTTGTACAAATGTGTTAAGAAGATTATGCATTAGTGGCTAAACATAGTCGCTGGATCCGTTTTAAAACAGATCAATAATTATTTTCTGGAATTTCGAAGAGACAGAAAACACCACAGCAAGCACCGCGACCGTAAATGCTTGGAATTTGCAAACGACGGCTTCTTTTTCCAATATTAACATCAATTTATAAATTTAAGTGTAATATAAGGCCACTCACCAAGTTTCACATCGGTGTTCGAAAGAGAAGTGAACCAAATCAATCCTTACTTTTACCAAATTTATAAGGGCTCGGTATGGAGCAAGTTCCTTTTTGCCACTATTCAAAATGGCGGAAGTAAACAAATTTGCCTCACAGTGGACCTCTGAGTTAGACATCTAGCGCCTTCGGCGCTTCTATATCATTGGATTGAGCAAGGAGCAAGCAGCATAGGGCAGTGGCATGGTCGGCAGTTTAGGGGGAAAATGCACGACGCTGGTCATGGCGGCACGTAATCGCGGTCGCAAATACTCCACATGACTTCAAATACGTCCGCCTTGCTATTTCCCACACTGAGTCCTTATGTAGGATCGTCTTTTTGCCAGTATTTCTGCCTGAATGATTTTGCCTCAGTTGAAAACAGCAAGTTAGATATCTTGCGCCTTCGGTGCTTCTATATATCATTGAGATCGAGAGTGCAATGCGAACAATAACCTTCGTTCGGCACAAAATTTACAGCTTGATTAAATGAAATTTGATTACGTTTAATGTGTGACAGGGTACCCCTTCTAGGTGCCCCTAGGGCTTTGTTTTTTGGACACAGATTGCACGATTGTGTGAGTGTTTATTGTAGCAGTGCTCGAGTAAGCATTACATTGTGTCTTTTATACGGCTAAAGCAACAAGCGTGCAAGTTTGCATTGGCCTTGGTTGTCATAAAATTTGTCTTGGCATAGTTTCATTTTCACACGTTACAAGACAACTTGAAGTTGGGCTATGGAGAGAAAAGATTTTTCCTTTGCGACACTGCCCACCCACACCATGTCTATATATTTTCAGGGTTTTTTACATGCATGTTAATTTTTTATTTCTTTTCTTCGTGCATTAGTTAATGGCCGTATGTCTTGCGACTTTGTGCATGAAAAAGTTGTTGCTAATCGGCGAAAGAAGGTGATTGTTCTTCTTCTCAACTCCCTCAAAAACGGTTGGGGTTACATTTACGACCGTCTTTGCGATTGGCGCACCGATAGCCCAAAGATAAATCGTCCAAATGATGAAAGAACGCTACCTTCAGTCTTATGATTGACAATGGTAAAATATTCTGAGGACCATCTTACCCTTATTTTCTAATGGTTTTTGCTTGGTAACCTAGAACATATAAAAACTGCCTATTGATGTAAATTCGTATGCAAAGCAACACAAACCTTTGAAAAAAATTATCGTAAACAAAAATCATATGACAAAGTATCTAGAAACTATGCAACTTTGTTCGTTCCAAAGTTCTGAATGGTTATAGGAGCCTTGATATTATCAAGATACCAATATAGGGGCCTAACATGATAGCCGTGTCTGCATAAAGAAATTATCAAATGCAAACATCGATCAATCAATTCCTATCTTAGAAGAGTGTGTCTGAAATTGTATTTTTGACGCTAAAAGTTTAGCATTAAACATTTTATGATCCACCACTCTTCACTTTTCACAGAATATTGCCCCAATGAGCAAACTTCAAATACGAACAATCTTGGTGAACAAGTTTTATTCAAAATTTGTGACTAACGAGTAACGACTGAGCATAGGTGACTTTCCTTCCAGGATTTCATTAAGGTTATCAGCTAAGTAGAAATATCTTAAGCAAAACCCCTTCAGTGTAGTCTCATACTCGAAGGAGAAATATGGTAAACGATCTGTTTACGTTAGTAAAAGAGTTAACAATTGAAGAAGGAAACCACATGTCCTGAAAAAGACTTACTGAATGCAAATACAACATATTTCGAATTACAAAAATAGTTGTAACAAAATTTATTGATATGTGCTGTTTAAATATATAGCAAAGCAAAAATGTATTACAAAAACCACTTTACCAATTATGATTATAATAATTATAGTTGCAAAATTCTTGCAAAAAAGCTAAAATTCTTCTGTCAGTATAACGTTTAGTCTAACGTTTAGTCTTATTAAAATCTTCAGCTGATGATGCAAATCTCATGATTGCTCATATCTGAAGGTACTGAGGTTTTGAATGGCCATCCAAGCCTCACCAATATCAGAAAACTAATAATTTTATTTAAAGAATTGTGAAAAAGCTAAGGGAGTCAGAAGATTCGCTACTTAAAATTTATGGCATTCATGGCATTCATAAAGAAAGTACAAATCAATGGCTAAGAGTTATAATTGTATTAATGCATTTATAAATAAATTTGATTATCGATATATCAAACCAAAAGTAAACTAAAGGATTTTTTTTACACTTGCTTCAGTCTCTAAAACGACTCTTAACAAGCAGTCTTGGCATCGCTATATGTGTTACATAAATACAGAATTCTCAAATAAGAAAATTTCCCAACGTTGATAAGTCTCTCTGGGAACAAAAAATAAAAAACTTCTACAAAACTACTATTATATTCAATACTTGCTAAAAAATTCAAATGTGTCATTTACTTTGGGCTTTTAGACCTGCAGATGCGATTCGTCAGATCACTGAAAGACTCTCTAAAGCTTTTCTCATCGCAAATCCATTTATAACTTCGTTATCCCTTCTACATCATCATACCCATCATCTTCATCAGAGAGAACAGAAATTTTCACAGGTGTAGTTGATAATGGGACTTCATCATAATCTCTTTGTGGATGCTGAGGTTGATGTCCATCACTTCCAGATGAAGAAACTAAATTTTAAAAAAGAGAATCCACTGTGACTAAAAAGTAGTAGCATTGTAGAAATAAAATAGAACACTAGAATTCAGGACGGTGGAGCTTATGTGCTGAGCCCCCCGTGTTTATTCTTTTCTTGACCACATTTTCATTTTAATTGCACTATACCCCTGGTTAAAGTTTTCATTTACATTTACTTGAATACTCTTCATTGTAATATTTATCAAACATCCCTATTCAATCAAGGATGGGATAATTTTTCAAATCTTTGTAGCTGTTAATCGAATATCTTACCATACCAATTTTCATAAACTATACATTTTTTATCAATTGAAAAACAGATGTGTTGGCCTACCCGAACCCTTTTTTCGGCTGCCGCTGTCAGATGTTCTTTCGCCCTTCGTGATGATAACAGGGTCAGTTTTTCCGGAAGGATCAACCTTCAAGCTGATATCCATAGAGACCCATTCAGGGTTCTCCTCCTCAAAGGTGATATTATTTGATATCGTCTCGTAATCTACAATGATTTAACGAATCAAAATTCAAGAAGAAACTTTGATAGAAGAGAGAATCAAGGTGCTAAAGAACTCGGTGGCGGACATACGTCTTCCTAAGGAGGAAAATTCCTACTGATGATAGTTCTTGCTCAAAAAAATCACCATAGTTTACACCTCTGACAAAGCTAGCGGCATACCAATCTCAAGTAAAAGCTCTAATTGCCTTCCAGGGTTATTTTAAATGCTACATTAAGCGCGCTTGTTTTCGCACCATGCACAGTTTTTTTAGCTGGAGGGTACAGCAAAACTCTGTCACATTCTAAAGATATTTCTGGGGGATTCTGCAGAAAGTTCTGAGACGAAGGTAAAACAGATTATGGAATTAAACGGCCAAATCAAAGTCAGTCAATTCTTGCGCTTTAACGTAATCATAGATTCATTAACAAAGCTGAACAGGAAATTTCCAGAGTCAGAGGATAATAGCGGTAACACGGCTGACTACCACCCGGAAGTTCAATAGAAAGAAAAATATACAATTTAAATTAGCTCATCCAGACAAGCAGGGCTGTCGCAAGGCAAGCCTTGTCGTAGGGGGGGGGGATGTAGGGATGTAGACTACAAATTAACCTAATTAAAAATCATTGTCAGAAATTCTGTAGTTGCTGCCACAAACCTCTGTAATACACTTGGTCAATCTAGCTCTGCTTATAATTCGCAATTTTCATTTTTAAACGATAATAACGGACGTCCTAATAGTTTTGTCAAATCTGTACATCGTGATGAGCAAAATATATAGTTACCACCCGAGGCGGTGCCATGACTGCCGCCAAAGGAGCAGACAATTTTCGAATTTTGATGCTTCCAGCTCCTTGGAAAATGCATTCTTTTGAGCAAATTTCACTAAAGAAATCCTCCTAATCCTATTGAAAGTTCTTTTTCTTGTAAACAAAGTGAGCAGCAGATAAGAACAATTGGGAAAAATTCTCCGTGGTCTTAAAAAATATCATGTTGTCAGTTACTTCTAAAGCTAAGTAACAAGCAGCACTTACATCACTCACACCCCCGGTCACGACGCCCCTGCAGACAAGGCCCTGTTTTCAAATTACGCCGAGTGGCCAGAGGATTAGTACTATCAATATCTTTGAATTCATAAGGAATATGTAAACGACAATAAACTGAAGTTCAATTGAAAAATCACTGTTTACTAAAGCTTACTTGTAAATGTATTGGTAGTTCCAAGGTTACTTGTAAATGTATTGGTAATTCCAAGCTCTGACGTGATTGGCTGCTGGTCAATCATTTCAAATTCTAAACAAGAAATATTAACCAATTATTCAATAACCGCTAACAAACCACAAGAAAATTGAGCATTACATAACTGATTAAAATGCTAAGATGCAAATATCGGCTCTTTTTGTAGAATATAAGCTGATGGTCCGAAATTTCAAAATGCACAATTTCAATAAAGCCTAAAAGGTAACAGACAGGAACTCAAAAAGACACAGTGTTGCCAAGCACGTTAGTCTTTTATGCGTTGAATTTAGATGTACAACTTAGCTGAACACAGGCAACACAATTTTAAACTTTGGCAGAGCCATGGCATTGTTTTGGTAGAATAACACTTTTTGTTTTGATAGATCAATTTACAGCTCGAGAGTGTGCCTTTATCTGGCTAGGCCATCTGTCAATCAATACTAACCAATCAATAGGTCTGTGAGTGGTACCACGCTCACTGATTGGCCAATAGTCGATTGACAGATGGCTAAAGTCATTTTAGTATCTGCCGATTGCCTTTAATTGAAAATCGTTTAAAATCGCAACATCTTTTAAAAATTATCGAAGAAAGAAAAAATGAACAGTCATTGTGAAAAATTTTATAGTTGGTCACTCTCTTCTAACTGCAAACTTTTAACAAAGTCTAAAAAATGTATCTGCTTAAAAACGTACCTTCTGGATTAACTGGGTTGCTGAAAAAGGATAATTCAATGATTAAATCTTCATTAATGACAAGATAAACAGTATATCTGACGCTCAAAGTAAGAAACAATTCACAATGCATAAAGTAAGAAACTATCAGAAAACGAAGAAAAAAACTAGCTAACCAATGTCTTATTTAAAGGGTAATTTGGACTAAACAAATGTCCCAGCAAGATCTTTTCCTTATTATCTAAAACTACAATAATTTATATGTTTAAGAATAAGGGAAAACATTCTGAACACGAAGCAAGTTTGATCTCATAAGCAAAAGTGGTCCAAAGTACCTCTTTGGTCTTTCTTCTTTCAGGGTACCAGCTACGGCATAGCCATCTGTGGTGTCACTTGCATAAAAGTTCAAGTTTTCTGTATCTGAAACTTTTTTCCTACAGTGATAAAAATTGCATGTGAACAACAGACCATTGCACAGCCTTTATTCTTATGCTCAAAAAAATTCACTCTTCTCCACGTTTTCTGTTAAGGTGCTGCAAAATTTACTCAAAATTCTTGGTAAAGTAAACTAGATTTTAATGATCTGTCACTAGTACTCCTCTCACTTAACTGAAAATGTTTTATACCATATTCAAAGTCTTGCTCTTCTCAAAAGACTCCTGTCAGGTATAACTTTCAATTTTGTTGAATGAATACTTTGGCAACGGAAGTTGCCATGACATTTAACAGGGTTTGTAGAGGCTCAGTGACATAAAAAGAATTCACTTACGTTTGTGTATACATTGGGTTGATAAATGATTTTGCAGTGAAGTCATAGTGCCTGTAAAATAGAGATGTTACTTATAAGGAGTACAGGATAAAGACAACCAAGATAAACATCTTTGTGGAACAGATAAGAATAATTGTGAGCTTGAGAGTTTAGGCGCTTCGCAGCGAAAGCAGAGCTGTTTCGTTAAATAATGTTGTTGTCGAGTTGTTGTCATTAAATATTTACCTGTACTTTCGCTTGAAGCAGAAAATTATGACGATGACCAATACAGCCATGAAGAACATCAAGGACAATACGACGAGTCCAATGATCCAGTACGTTGCAACGTAAGCACTGTTTCCGACACCGGTTTGAGTTGAAACGGATGCCAAAGCTGCAAAGAAAATGTTTAGTGAAGTTTAGGCAGGGTAAAACAATGAATTATGCACAAACCAGTGATGTCTTTGCATCCTTGCATGAGTTTTCGAATAAAATGATTTATCCGAAAAAAGAATGCAAGTCGTTGCAGCGAATTTGTCGAAGAAATGAAAAAACTGGTAAGACAAACAAGAGATGAGAGGTACATTTATGTCTATAGCATTTGTATTTGATGCTATCTATCTTCCAAGGTAAGACACCAAAAATGCTATCGAGCAGTGTTGACACCTCGTGATTCCTACGCCTGGCATAACGGGGAATTGGCAATTCTCATCACGTGGCAATTGGTTATGACAGGGACTCGAACCCCAGATCCTTTGGTCGGTAGTCGGCGAGCCCAGCCATTGACCCATCCACACACAAAAGGTATTTTTAACAAAGAAAACAACAGTTAAATGCATGTAAACAGAAGTTGATTTACTAGTAGTCAAAATCTCATTGTTCAGGTCTTCTGTAAACGAGAAAAAACAGTATAGGACATACTTGTCGCTTTCGGCTCGGTAAATGCGCCAGATACAGGTTGGTTGTTGACATAGTAGCCCACCAGTTGAAATCTAAATTCAATCGAAAAGAGAGAATAATGCACAAAATATCCTTATTTCAAAATCAGAATTTTCAATAAATTAGAAAAATTCATTTATTTGCTGTAAATCTATCTGTGAAAATAATTCAGGCTTTGTAAGTAGAAAGACTGTACTTAGGTTTAGTAGGAGTATGATGCCAGGCAAAAAGATTATTACAAGATGATCACTAACAAGTACATTGAAGTCTTAACTCGAACTGTATCACTTGGCATTGAAGACTTCAGTTCATTTAATACAAAGACTTTGGTACAAACCACTGCTTGCCTTGATGTTTCAACAATTGAGACATATTTAGTGGAAAAAGAGATAAACTTTGAGGTCTATTAGATACACTTGCAGACACGTATAGGAGATAAAAAGCTCATACGAATGAAGAAAATGTTTTCAACTAACCTGTAAAACCTTCCTGGTAGCAAAGGTCCATTGCAGATATCGCTTTCTAATGTTTTACTTTGGCAGTTCTTCTCAGTACCCACATCAAAGTTGACTCTGTTTGACGTCTCTTGAATCTAAGTTTATATCGAAATAAACGAGTGATTAATGGGCTGATAACACGTACAAATTGTAAGATAATCTTAACTGACCTGTTGCTCATAAGTAAGAAATGACTGCTAGTGAAATAGCTTAATCTGTAATTCTTTATGAAAAATGCATTCTTAATTTGCAAGAATAAGATAAATTGAAATGTGGATTGTGAAACTTACAGCTCTTCTTTTTCGCTTTGAGTTTGTTTTGATAATCGTTGCAATGACGTATCTTCGATACCGGAATGTATTTGGTATGTAATGAACCTGGTACCACGAAACTGTGTGCATTCCTGTCAATTCATTGACTAAAAACGAAAGAAATGTAATACAATAAAAGTATGCAAAGGGCTGTAAAAACAAATAGGAGAATCTTCACTTATGAAAATACTACAAATACTTTGAAGAGCGAAACTATGTTAAGCAGATACGCAGTACTTTTGCGTTAGCAAGCGACAGGCAACTTCTCTGATGCGGAGTCGACACCAAAGGGTGGAGTTGGGTGATCACAGTAAATCAATGGAAAGAATAAGCTCTTGCTAAACGACTGTACTTACAATTGGTCGCTGACGCCTCGTACTGTTGAGCAACAATTTCATACTTGATTATCTTTGAGTCTTCAAATGGGTCCTTTGTTAAAGAAATCTGCATTGTAAGTGCGGTTACTGTCGTGATTGAATTGTTGTTATACTGGGGATGAAGAACGGCAATAGTGATGTTAGCTGCGAGCAATGAAGTTTTGGCAGGCGTGCCGTGGTCTCGAGCAGTTACTGTCAAGAAGAAAACTTTTGGCGCTGATGACGTGTTTAGCGATTTCACGTTTGTGATTATTCCCGTTCTACCGTCCACTGCAAAATAGTCGGCGTTAGCTCCCTGCAACTGATTATAATGGATAACACCGGATGCACCAGTATCGTTATCTGCTGCAGCAATAATGAGAACAATGGATCCAAGTGTGGCATTCTCGTTAATTACGGCGCTGTATGATTGATGTATAAAGTATGGGCGATAGTTATTTGGCTGGATGATAACAGAAGAACCTGTGAAGTAAAAACAAAACGTTATTTATTCATTTATTTATTTATTTATTTATTTATTTATTGTCCTTCTTTCTTGATATGACTGCATGTGACAAGATTTTCTTTTAGTAAGATAATTAACACTTTAATTTTACTCCGGAATGAATACAGGCCATTTGACAATTGGCTTCTGTATCGTATGTTATGCAACTCTACTGCAAGGTAAATAGATTCCAAAACATGTTTGTGTGTTTTCTTCAGTTCTGCACTGAGAAATCGAGGCATTCAAGCCAGCCAACAAGCTTCAAGATTAGAAATGACGCAGAAAAAGTTTGAATACAAAACAGGGTAGTACAAACCAAATGATTAAGAGTATTTCTGCAGTTGTATTTTTACAAACCTGTATCAAATACAACAGGGACACAAGATGTTGTTGCCGGATTCGCAGCATCTGTTGCACAGGCGGTGATCACAATGGGCGACGATAAGCCAGCACCTGATAAGGACTTTTTCAATGTGACCACTCCAGTTGTAACGTTGACGTCAAAATATTCATTCGCAACGGCTCCATCAAGACTGTACTTAACAGCTCCCATGCCGTCAGGATCAGTTGCTGATATTGTAGTAACTATTGTTCCAATGCTGGTATTCAAAGGTACACTGGCAGTGTAAACCTTACTGGCAAATACAGTCTGTTTGTTGTTTTCGTTTCCAACCGCAATGGTGAACGAATGACAAGCTTGACTTCCCGTGTTCGAGTCTCGTGCACAAGCTGTTAGGCTGTGAGATTGTGCCGAATCGTGGTTTAAACTTTGGTTCAGGGTGATGATACCCGTCACAGGGTCGATGAAAAACAACCCATTGGCATTGCCTGAACTAATAGAATAAGAAATGCTGGTACCAGCGTCGTTATCTGTCGCTCGGATTGTTGTGACGTATGAGCCGCTGCTTGCCAGTTCTGACACAGTTACTTGAGATGGGCCAGTGACAACCAGTGAATTGTCATTGACGTCTGTCACATTGACTACGACAAATGCAATGCTGGTTATACCAGTCACTTGGTCTTGGGCATTGACGACAATAATGTGTGACGTCATTTTCTCATAGTCCAATGAGACTTTCGTCGTTATTACTCCGGTCGCATTGATTTGGAAGTATGCATTACCTTCTGGATTACCAATTGAATATCTGAAAACGTGTGAAACATTACTTGATTAAAGCGTGATATTTACGGTGTAAAAACTAAGCAAACATTCGATAAAGAGATGCCAATTTCAAAATGTTTGAAATAATAGACCAAAAATTATTATCATGAGAACGCAATGTTTTTTTCTTGCAAATGAATCAAAACCTGACCAGACAATATTGACACAGGTTAATACCATGCTAGGAAAGGGTTTTCACTTACAAGATATTTCTGTTAGAAGACACTGGTGTACCAGTCAAAGAGACAACAGTTGCCCCTACAGCTACATTCTCGGCCAATGTCCCAGTGATATAGGATGACGCACCAAAAAGCTTACAGCCTGCTTTTGCTGCCGTTATTCTCACGATAGTGACAGTCACTGTTGCCTGGATACCAGCCTGTAAGCCTCCGTTGTCGGCCAAACTGATGCGAAGGGTGTAGGTATTCTGCGTGTAGAGGTAAGGGGAAGCGGCCAAAGTGATTACTCCATTGCTTGGGTTGATTGTAAACAAGCTGTTCGTATTTCCACTGTCGATCGCCATAGTTAGAGTGCTCACAGTGTCACGGTCTCCAGCCAGAACATGGACAACGGTGGCACCAGAAATCGTGTATTCATGAATCTGGACAGCGTATGTTGCAGTGATGAAGTATGGGTGATTGTCATTAATGTCTTGGACATAAATATCGATGGATACATTGCCAAAGACTCCACCAGCGAACTCTGCCCTCACATTGAAAAGATGGCGCTTGGCTGTCTCAAAGTCGAGTTCCTTCACAAGGAAGATTTCACCTGTGATGCAAAATCAAATCATTATAACATCTTTGAAGTTTCCAAGGTTTTTATCAATCTACGAGTTTCTAACGACGAACTCTTATCGTCTATCGCAGAAAATAATTACATTATCAATGTTACTTTTACTGTTCCAACAAAAATTTTTATCAAGATATCACACCTGTTGTCCTGTTGACCCGGAAGTATTCCAAAGCATCTGCTTGTACAATACTATAGTTAACAGCAGCAGATCCACTAACAAGACGCACTTGGAGAATGGCACTTGAATATGTGGTATTCTCAAGAAGTGTTCTGACATACTGAGCCCTACTAAACATGTAGTTGGATGGTGCCAGGCAGGTTGGGCAAGTTACTGGACATGTTACAGGAGCAGAGGTAGTCACAACTGGTACACCAGTACAAACAGGGCAAGCTGGACAATAGACTGGGCATTTGGACGGTGTAACAGTGAACATAGTATCAAGATGAATGATAATAACTGCTTTAGACTGCGCTGTACAAACACCATCCGTGACAGAGAGAGTCAGGTTGAAGGTTTTTGAGCCTGCGATTACAACACGCTTCTTTGTTCGAATCACTCCCATGTTATCGATTGAGAAATCATCTGAAGAGAATAAAGAATATCTCTTGTTTTAAATTGAATTGAATTACATATATTGAATCATTTACAGTTATATGCATTTGTTAGATATCATTCAATTGGGCGCGTTCAGTACTTTTTGATGCGAAAATAGAGTAAATTGAGATATAAGTCAAAACTCAAGCTTTCAAATGTTTACAAAGAATATAATTGTAACCTGTACTTGGCTGCTATAACAAACGAAGAAACGATCAAATAGCAAGAAATACCTCCTGTATCTCCTGCAGTGATGCTGTACGAAAGTGCCGGAGCACTGTCGGCATCATTCGCTTTATTGATTGCTATGATAGTACCACTTTCAACTGGAGTTGTCAATCTTGAATAGACCTCGCTTTGGCTGAACACCGGACAGTTGTTGTTAACATCGAGTACATTCACTACAACAACTGCATCCGAGTACTCGCTACCTACTGTAGCTCTGACAGTAAACCGGTGCATCTTCTGCTGCGTGTAATTCAATGGAACTATCAACGAGATCTTTCCTGAAAATCCAATAAAAACATAGTTAAGAGACATGTTGAGATAGAAATTAGCGCATAAAGGCAAGAAGCAAGTTTGAGAAAATGCAATAAATGGTTATTAGTATTCACACTAAGTGTGTAAATGCGCTAGGGAAACAACCTTAGAAGGGGTTTCGAAGAAGCCAGCAAGTAATTACCTGAAGTCGAATCGATATGGAACATTTTTCGGGCACTTGGCTCAACAATTGTATAGTTCACAGTGTAACCTCCATTGATGGTAACAGTCAGCAAGTTTGATGGTGTAGTTCGGTTCTCATATACATCTATTGTGTAATACGGTTGTTTAAATATGTAGGTGGTGAACGCACGACACGAGGGACAATGCAATGTCGGACAAACAGGACATGTGACCGTTGCAGAGCATGTGACTGGACACGTTGGACAAGTCTTGACAGGACATGACGTTGTGGTAGCAGTAGTAGGGCATGGAGATCTTGTTGTTGGGCATATCGGACAACCAGGACAGAATTTATCTGGGCACTTTGTAATCGGCTGTGTTGTAGGACAAGGAGCACATGTGTAGTTGTAGCAAGATGGCGGAGATGGGCATGGAGGCGGTATATCTTTCATCACAATAACAACCATTGGAACTATCTTAGAGCATAGACCGTCGGAAACAGTTATCATCAGATTGAAAATATGCTTATTTGTAGATGTTATGAGTGTGCGTGCAGTGACGATTCCAGCGCCATCTATGCTGAAGTTTCCATTTGTATCTCCGGCCGTTATTGCGTATGTGTGGTTTTTAAACGAGTCTAAATCGTTGACTATAACGCGGCCAACGACTGAGCCTGGTTGCACTGGCTGATAATAGGATCCATTGACGGTTGATGCTTGCGGACAGTTATTGTTTACATCTGTCACATGGACGATAACGGATACGTATGATATGAGATTAGTTACGTTGGCCTTGACAGTGAACTGGTGTCGAGTGCTCGTTGCATAGTTCAGTGAAGACAGAAGACTCACAGCGCCTGAAATAGAATATTTTTATCAATTTCAAGGGTACCACATCTCTAACAGAATAAACAGCATTTCTGTTAGAATTGATGCACTGAATGAGTATCTTGATTTTAGAAATAAGGAATTGTAAATATCATAAACTTAAGTGAATGCACGAATTGCTGTTTTGCTGAAAACTACGCCAACGAATCGTGATCAAAAGATGATTAAACTACAATCAACATTTCTGCGTGCAAAAAAAGGATATGCATATAAACTTCAAAATCAAAGAAATGCGCGTGCTCTGTTGCTCCAAAATAAAAATGCAGGAGAACCAGATAACCGGAAACAGAACAGTGAATAAGTACCATTGCTCCTTCGCCGGGGCAATGTAACAATTATATTAGTCCTTCACCAGTTTTCAGGACTATCCTTAAGTATATCAAAGTTATTTGTCAAATGCAAATTTCGATAACATAGGGGTGGCAGCTTCAACGCCTTACCTGTAGAGGGGTTAATCTGGAACAAAGACTTTGCAGCTACTTCAACTATTGAGAAAATTGCAGAAGATGTCAACGGCTGTGTTTTGATGGTCAAAAATGTCTGACTTGTAGGGTAGGTTTCTTGTAAAGTAACCTCATAGTGGTAACGTGAGAAGGCAAATGGACAACCAGTCAATGGGATATCGAGAATAATTTCAGTGGCAGCTTCTCTACATTTGAACTGATTGTATACAGTAAAGGTATATTTCTTCAAGCTCAACAGCGTCGCAGCATCAAGTGCATTTTTCAGTATGACTCTCCCTAAAATAGAAAAATTACAAGTAATAGAAATTTGCAAGGTACCAATATAAGTTATTCTGTTTGATCGTTTAGATATTACTAATAAAAAAGAGTCTTTACATTAAGCGTTGTAGGTAAAACATTTAAACAACAAATCTCTATTTGGCCAAAAGGAATAATACATCAGAATCAAACATAGCAGTCCTTAATGTGTCTACGTACGGTAATATCTAACTGAGTTTGTTAACAAACCATCTTAGCAATAGAGAGGAAACCAAAACAGTGTTTGGGAAAAATGATATAGTTTAAACCGAAAAGGAGAATGTACCAGTGGTTTGATTGACACTGAAATACATCAAGGCTTTGCTGTCTTTGATTGAGTAATTTCCAACAATGAGCCTGTTCTTCGCTGCTTGATTTAGCTCGACAGTTGCAACAACTGAGTTAGCTGTCACGTTTTCAGACACAACTGCGGTATAAGCAGGCTTGCTGAAGTCGAATGTTGAAACATGTGGACACTCCAAACATGGGCCACAAGTGGTTGGCTCGTTAACATCTAATACATTGATTATAACTTCAGCGGTAGTTTCATGAAGACCATCATTGATACCGACTAGAAGCTTGTAGTTTGTAACTAGCTCATAGTTCAGGTTCTTATTGACTAGAATTTGCCCTTTGCTATCCACTCGGAAACTGTCCAAGATGTTGCCTGACTTGATATTATACGTCAGTTTAGAGTTCAAATCTGGGTCAGTGGCTCCGATACCGATCACAATTGCTCCCAGGGCAGCCTTCTCTGAGATTTGTACTGTAAACTTCATTTGACTAGGTATTGGTACTTTGTTGTTGATGTCAATCAAATTAATGATGACAATGCTTTCAGCGATTGCTGAGCCAGCTCTTGCGTAAACTTTAAAGATGTACATATTCCTGACAAGATAATCCAGAAGTTTTGCACTCGTAATATGGCCTAAGAGGCAAGAAAATAGAAATTATATAAGATAATGACTATTAGCGAGCGCAAAAGCAAGGGTTTACTTTAGCTTTTTGCATACAGAGTTGCATGGAGAGTTCCATACACATCATAAACTTTCAAGACATCTGACGGTGGTAAGTTGAAAATCTAATTCAACAGGCAGAATACTCAATAATATGTATGCGAAGAGGGAAAGGTGAACATAATCTCGAAATAACTTGCAGATATTCAAGCAAGTAATCTTTTATGTTGAAAATACCGGCCAACCACAGTGAATAAGAAGACAAATTTGAAACGCAGTTGTCATTGAAAATAAAAAAAGTCAAGACGAGAACGCCTTACCGGTGTTAGGATCTATCTTGAAATCAGTCACCCCACTCTCCATGGAATACGTTAAAGTTCTGTTTCTTGGATCTGTTGCTAAAACAGTCAGAACACTTGTTGTAATATGCACATCTTCCCGGATAGAAGTGTTATACATACTCTGGTTGAATATCGGTCTGCAAATGAACACTTGAGTAACAAAGATTTTCAAATTTGTACTTGCTCGGTGAACACCATCTGAAGCAGTAAGTGTTAAGTTGTGTACAGACGCACTACTGTAATCAAGCTGCTTTGTCAATGTAATAACACCATTATTATCAACAGCAAATAGATTTGAGCCATTGATGCTGTAGGTGAGTGTGTCACCACTATCCTTGTCCATTGCTTTGCAGGTTAATACGATCATTCCAATAGGGGATGCCTCTGATATTGTGTTGTTGCATTGTGTCATAAACATCGGGGCGTTGTCATTAACATCAATTATGTTCACTGTTATCAGAGAATTTCCTGAAAGGTTCGGGACACCATTGTCTGTCGCTTTAGCAAGGAATGTGTAAGAGCGAACAGTCTCGTAATCAAGAGCTGCATTGAGTGTGATGTTACCGTTGTTGTGAATTGAGAAGTTGCTTGAATCTTTATTTGAGTCAATGCTGAATGAAAGCTGGTTGTAGACACGATCCGCATCTGTGGCCAACACCTTAAAAAATACGACATTTCAAGGTTATTTTCACCGTTTTACGGTAGTCGTAGCATTAGCATATCACTTTTCTTATTCTAGCTTATTATCAGTTTTCTCATTCATGACAATGGCTTTGAGATGATTTCAAATACTCTGTATTATAGTTGATTGCTGGCCTAAAGGCATCTAGAAGTTCAAAAACGTCTTTATTCGAGGCGAAGTTAGAATAATTAAAACCTGCTGGTACTTCATTGAAGATCTGCGTCGTTCATCCAAAATAGATCTTAAGAGTAATAAAAAGGGAGCCAAATAGAAAGAAATTTGTAAATAAGTAAATATGACAATTACCCTTCCAATAAAGCTATTTATGCTGGCATCTTCTCGTACGCTGAAAGTGTTGTACAAAGACGAAAACATCGGCTCATTATCATTCACTTCAGTTATTGTGATGTACACTGTTGCATTATTTGTCGCTGTGTTGCCTCCTCCATCGCGAGCAGACACGGTCATAGTGTAATTCTGCTTACTTTCGAAATCAAGTGTACCTGACAATTTGACTTTGCCATTTGAATCGATTGTAAACGTGTTTGTGGAATCGTGTAGCGTGTACGTAATCAGGCCTCCAACTCCCGTGTCATCGTCAATTGCAGTGACAACAACAGCAGTAGAGCCAACAGGGAAAGCTTCCGATATGTTTGCTGAATATGACGTCATTCTAAAGTATGGTCGCTCTTCATTCACGTCGATGATATTGATTTTGATAACAGCAGTTGTTCTTAGAGAGGGGCTTCCCATATCCATGGCAAGAGCAATAAGCTCATAATATTTGACGCTTTCGTAGTTAAGGCTTCTATTCACCGTGAGGTTTCCATTCGATGACAAAGCAAAATCTTTGTTTGTTGTGACCAGCATAAAAACGATACGATTGCTTGGACCTATGCGATCGGCGTCCGTTGCATTGAGCATGCCAACAAAGGTACCAGGGAGAGCTGATTCGCTGATGTTGTAAACGTAAATGTCCTGACTGAAGACGGGGCGTAGATCGTTGTGATTTCTGATATTGATTGTAACAGTTGCGTTTGAAATACTTTGGTGAGCTCCTTCTGAAACTGAGACAGTAAGAGAAAATGATGTCCCTACCATAGTGTCGTAATCAATCATCTTGGCCTGGATGATGTAGCCAGTGCTAGACACATTGAAGTTTCCAGCTTCGTTACCACTGATGATCTGGTAACGATAAGGCCCATTTGTAGCAACAGTGTCATTGTCTCTTTTTATTAAATGAAGAATCGTCCGTCCAATTGGTGAATATTCAGAAATTTCTCGAACGTATGACGTTGGCATGAAGTAAGGTCTGTTGTCATTTACATCAAGAACTATTATTGTTACCAATGCATCTGAACTTCTTCCTTCACTGTTGGTTGCTCTTACAGTGAAACTGTATCTTTGCTTCTCTTCGTAGTCCAATCTAGTTACAACATTTATAGAGCCATCTGAAGCTACAGTGAACGGACTTGTTTCTGATGCAGGTCCAATAATGGAATACGTGACTGAGCTAGATATAGCTTGATTTGTTACAAAAACACTCAACAAAGAATTAACCGTGATCCCTTCATTTACCGACGCTGTATAAGAGGTTTGATTGAATACGGGCTGGCTCAGGTGTGTCAAGTTGGCTGGATGTATGAAAATTGTCAAAGTTATATTTGAGTGCAATTTTGGGTTGCCCATATCTTCAACTTTGACAGTAATGGTGTAGTTGTTCCTCACTTTTGAATCAACGGGACTTTTCAGATACACCCGTCCGTCCATTTCAACTGTAAACTTGTCCATACCATTTCCAGAAACAGCAAAATATCGCAGCATACTGTTTGTGGTAGAATCATTATCAGCGGCTGTTAACGACAGAACCATTGAGCCAATTGATGTTGCTTCTGATATGTTATAAGTTAATTTGGTGTTTGTGAAAACTGGTGTGTTGTCGTTCAGATCAGTCACATAAATTATTACATGTGCTACTCCTGTTCTTTGGCTGTGGCTATCTAGTACTTGTACTGTGAAAGCATAAGATTTTTCCTTTTCATAATCAAAGCTAATCAGACTTCTTATCACGCCTGTCGTGTTGTCGATCGTGAAGAACTTAGACACATTGCTACTTATTATGGTATACACCAGTGGACCACTGATTGGCTCAGCACTTGTTGCGTTAACTTGAAGCAGCATCATATTCACATTGTTATTCTCAGCTACCGTCTTGTAATAGGTGCTAAGGGAAAACACAGGTTGCTGTCTGCTTACATGGAGAACACTGATGACAACCGTTGCTTGAGCAGTTCTCTGTGGTGTTCCATTGTCAGTTGCGTTAATAACCAGTGTGTATGAGGACTGCGAGCTGTACGAGAGAGCTCCATTCAAATAGATTCTTCCGTTGCTGTCAATTCTGAACTTGCTCGTGTCCCCAGAAGCAATGACATATGAGACAATAGTTCCAGCAGCACCGAGGTCATTGTCCAGAGCATGCAGTGGCAGGACCAAACTTCCGACCTGGGAGACTTCAGATATTGAGATGTTGTAGAATGAGTTGACGAAATATGGATTGTTGTCGTTCAAATTGGTAATGATGAGACGAATCAATTTTGTAGTAGTAAGATGAGGTGTTCCTTGATCTTGAGCCACAGCAATCAATTCATAAGATTGCACCTTTTCATAGTCGAGATATGAACTGTTGTCAACTTGTAATGCCCCAGTAGCTGCATTGACTGTAAGAATGCCAGTGGGGTATACCCCAACATAACGTATTTGGGCATTGACACCACTATCTGCATCAGTGGCATTGAGCATACCAACAGAGCTTCCACTCGCAGTGTTCTCTGCAACTGTGATGTTCTCTGGGGTAGGGGCAACGAAGATTGGATGGTTGTCATTATAATCGAGTACCATCAGTTGAATATTTGCTGTTGCTGACAGCTTTGGAGATCCTCCATCCTCAACTTGCACTGTAAAAGTGTATAGCCTAACTGTCTCATAATCAAGCAGCGCTTTAGTGTAGATGCGTCCCTCTTGAGTGATGAAAAAGAGGTTCTGTTCTGAGGCTGACAGTATGAGACTGAAAGTCAATTGGCCGTTGACCCCTGTATCATTATCTGCGGCATGTACGACATGTACAAGAGAATAAGCAGGGACTGATTCGGAAATATTCCAAGAATACATGCCATTTTGAGTATATAAGAAATATGGTGCTTCATTGACATCTCTGACAATTATGGTCACATGAGTGTATGCCACGACACCATAGTTATTCGTAGTGCGAACTGTGAAGTCATATTGATGTTTCAATTCAAAGTTGGTCGTTCTATTCATGTAAATGACACCACTGTTTTCTGCTAAGTGGAAAATACCTTGAATTTGGTTCAGATTGGCAACCACGAGTACAAAAAGTATGTGCTTGTGATATTACCGGTATCGACAGCAGATATTCGTCCGACCTCAGAAACGTGTACGGTTTCATTGACGTAAAAGATATAATGACGCTGTGTAAAGTCAATGAGAGATTTTGGTGTTTGTGTGACGTTGATGTATACCAAAATTGCTGCGCTTAGTTGAGGGACTCCTTTGTCTTGCACTGTGATATTCAAGACGTAGGAATTTGTGATGGCCAGATCCAGTGTCTTGGCTAACGTAATCACTCCATTGTTATTGATAGAGAAGGTGTTGCTCGCGTCGCCACCAACAATTGAATATTGAAGCTGAGCATTGATACCGCTATCTTTGTCCGTAGAAAATACAGTCAAAACTTGCCCACCAATTTTCATATCCACTGAGATGTTGACCCGGTAGACCGCCATATCCGGAGATGGCTGATTATCATTGACATCTGAAATCTTGATTACTACAAGACATCTTCCTTTGAGCACATTGCTACCAGTATCACGTGCTTCGACTTCGAATGAGTAAGATCTGACTGCTTCGTAATCAAAGCTTTGCTTCGAAGTAATCACACCAGTTGTTGAGTTGACGCTGAAGTTGCCAGAATCGGTTGCGGAAACGATTTGATAGTACAAATTAGAGTTTATTGTGGTTCCATCTCTGTCAGCTGCATGAACTCTTAAAAGTGATGTGTCGATTGCTGTATTCTCAGGAATAGTTGTTCTGTACTCGTTCAAATCGAATACAGGCTGATTATCGTTAACATCAAATACTCGGATAAAGACAATTGCGTTGGAAGCTGCCTTCAATCCACCTTTGTCTTGAACAGATATGGTCAAAGTGTAGTTCTTCTCTGCGCCTATAAAGAAACAAAGTTGCATTATTGAGTGAATTTGGTGATAGCAGCGCAAGAATTGCCAATCATCAGAACAAAAGATTTGAAAATGAAAAGTCATATCGATGAAGAATTAATTGAGAATTAAAAGAACTGACAAAAAATTCAACAAGCTGATTGCAAAAGTGACCATAACAAAGCGGAAATGCTATGTAATGCCATAATTTGGCAAAATTTCCTCCTTTGATTATTCTAAAGGATGCTTATATAAAACAACAACTTTCAAAAGTTTTAAATTGTTTTCTCAAACAGAATGATGGATAAAGATCATACTCTCATAATCAAGGCTCCCGTTAATTGAGATGACGCCGGTATCGGCGTTGATCTGAAATCTTTGAAGGTTGTTTCCAGAAACGATGCTGTAAACAAGCTGTCCGTTAACTCCAGTGTCAACATCACTGGCCCTAATAGTTGTTATCTGCAAGCCAATGAGGGCCGCTTCTGAGATGTTGATGCTGTATAAAACCGGTGAAATAACTGGTGCGTTGTCATTAATGTCAGTGATGATTATATCAACCAGAGCCCTGTTTTGTCTCCACGGCATTCCGTTATCTTGAGCAATGACAACCAATGAATATTGGGACTTTCGTTCGTAGTCAATACTGTTAACCGTGATCGCACCAGTGTTTTGATTGAGGTTGAAATCTGTCGTGTTGTCAAGTGATGTGTATGTTATACGGTTGTTTGCAGCTGAACCGTCAGCATCTGTAGCCAAAACTTGCAAAAACACATACGAATTGTTTGTGTTTTCCGGTATTGTCACCCTATAGTATGATGGGTTGAAGATTGGGTTGTTGTCATTGATGTCTGAGATGTTCACATTAATAGTTGCATTTGTTGTTGAGTAATGCATGCCATCAAAAGCCCGCACAATTATAGAGTACATTTGTGTAGTCTCGTAGTCTAGAGACTTGGCTACAACAAGAACATTCGACATTGACGAATGCAACTTAAAGTCATTATTCACATTTCCACCAACAATTTCATATGATAATTGACTGGAACTTGTATCATTGTCACGTGCAGTTAAGATCATCACAACATTGTCCACGTTAATGGCTTCTGGGATGGTTGCTGAGTAAACACTGGGAACAAAATACGGAGCATTGTCATTGGAATCAATCACACGGACTTCTACTGATGCATGTCCACGCAGCTGCACAGTTCCAGCATCAGTTGCTACGACAACAAAATGGTGGACTTTGTCTTGTTCATAATCAAGTGGTTTAGCAAGACTTATAGCGCCAGTGCTTGAATTAATACTAAAAAAAAGGGATGAATCATTCAAACCAGAATTGAAGATTGAGTAAGTAATTGCTGCATTGCTGCCGATGTCCAAATCGCTGGCTTGAACTGAAACGATAAAAGAGCTAATAGTTGTGTTCTCTGGAACTGATACAATGTAGGTGGATTGGCTGAATATTGGTCTGTTGTCATTCTCGTCACTAATGTTAATAATGACTGTAGTACTTGCAGAATTTGCACCATCAGAAAGAGACACGGATAAGGTATAGGATGTTATATTCTCCCTGTCTAGGCCATTTTTCACATAAAGTGAACCAGACGATGAATCGATAAGAAAGTCGCTTTTTGGGGATTGTGACGAAATAGTGTATTGTAAAGCCTTTGTGTCGTTGTCGTAGCCAAACAGGTGTAAAACCATTGCACCAGGTCTGGAGAATTCAGACACCGTTACATTGTATGTGGCAGGCATGAAATATGGCAGCTCGTCATTGATATCTTGCACATAGACAATAACATTGGTATGGCGTTGATAAGGTACCGTTCCGTTGTCTGTAGCGATGACAGAGAAATGGTATTCTTTAACTTTCTCGTAATCTAAAGAGCTTTTCAATGTTATAACACCAGTTACTGGGTTGATTGCAAAGGTGCTGTTGGCCAACGTTTGGTTGATGCTAAAAGTAAGATTACTGTGCTTTGAAGTGCCGTCACCGTCAACAGCCTTGACTTGAACAACAAATGTTGATGTAGCGCTAGTTTCTGGTAGAGAAGCGGTGTAAAGTGATTTCTCAAAATGTGCATAGTTGTCGTTTATATCAACAATATTGATGGTTACTGTTGCATTATTGCTGGATTGAAGGAGAGGACTCCCCATATCCCGAAGGCCAATGAGAAGTGTGAAAGTTTTAGTCTTTTCATAGTCGAGTGCGGTAACCAGTGTGATCACTCCGTTTTGGGAGTTAATAGCAAAGTGTCCTGCAGCATTCCCATCTAAGATGCTGTATACAAGTGTTGAGTTCAGCCCAAGATCAGGGTCTGAAGCGAACACCTGAACCAACGAACTGCTAACGAGGGTATTTTCTACAATGTCAAGAGAGTATGAGCTTGGATTGAATCTTGGTTGGTTATCATTGACATCTGTGACGTTCAGCACAATTTCAGCCACAGAAGAAAAGAGTGGGTCACGAGCCTGAACAATGATGATGTAGCGGTCTTCTTGCTCCCTGTCTAGAGCTTTCTGCAGCGTAATCTGCCCAGTTGTTTTGTTGATTGCAAAGTATGAAGAAGACAGATTGCTCACGATACTGTAATTCACCATTCCAAATGCACCTGAGTCGCGATCAACCGCTGTGACAGTGATAACATGGCTCCCAACAGCCAGATCCTCTGGCACCGGCTGTTGAATCAATGCTGGAGTAAACACTGGACCGTTATCGTTAACATCAATAACGGTTATATTGAAAGTTATAGTGGTATTGCGTGCATCTGCCTCTTCCGTGTTAACAGCTGTAATTGAAAGTTGATAGAATGACTTCTTTTCGTAGTCCAGGGGTCGTGTGGTTGTCAACCGTACACTTGTTGTTGACGCACTGCTGAACTGAAGATCTCCATCTGGATCACCTGTAACCAACAAATTTAACATCAGGTAGAAAAATTTTTACGTTTGACGTACGGAAATCTTCATACGATAAATCACATACGTAGTATGAGATAACTTTATAAAACACAGTGAAGGAGAAGATGTCACAAATAGCTGAAAAAATCAGTATATTTCTCTGAATTGGTTGAAAATATGTTTCCAATCTAAAGTTTAAAAGTATTACCATCCTGCTATCAACTTTCTACCTCTTCTGCATATTATGAAAATGGAGTTAATGCACAAGGCAAGAAATAAGCAACAAACCTGCAACAATACTGGCAGCAACAAGTGCCTTTTGGCCAATAGCAAATTTATCAGCAGAAACGATGAATGACTGAACCAAGGTCCCAGAGAGCAGATTCTCTTGAATCGTGACGCTGTGTGAGGCAGCAGTTATTTGAGGGGTTGGATCTGAAATGAAAAGCAGATAGATAAAAAATTAAGCGGTTAACTTATCAAAAGACATCAAATAGTTTAAATAGGATATTCCTTCTTTATGTTTTCGTTTTAGACCTAATAAGGCAGAATTAACCATGTCACAAATAATGACAATCAATTTACTCAGGGGCATCCAGTCTGCGAGAAACACATGCAGAGTGCCGAATAGTCACCAAAACACTTTCGTTTACAACCAGTCTTCAATGTGATCTGTGAAGCCCCCTATAACAATAAATGAGTTGTCTTACCGTAAACGCTCAGTGTTGCATTGTTAGTTGTTGCTGTCAAAGTTCTATACGAGGCCCTGCATGCATAATTGCCTGAATCACTCAGTGAAGTTGGAGTAATTGTTAGGGTGGCGCCGGTTGCTCCTGAAATGAGCTGCAAATGAAGGAACGACATAAAAATGCGCTACCGTTGAGGATTCTGGCTCGTTTTTTTATTTAATTGAAAGTAAATTTGACTATTATATCAGAAAAGTAGTAAAATTTCCAATTTTGAAGAATTATGGATTCTAAAATTACTTTCAATAAAAGTATAAAATTAGTTCTAATATATTTCCTTAACAAATATCTCTAAAAATAAAAAGATTGACCATTTAGCTTTCACAGACGCATGTTAAAAACGATTTGAAAAGACGTTAACCAGGTTGTTTTTTTAGCATAAGGTCATCGTCATAAGACATGTTTCGCTTAATGTTAATTGTGGAGACTAATGGGAAAAAATTTTGTTATTAAAACTATTTGATTCATTGTACCAAGAAAAGAAAATATTGCAAATGAAGAAAAAACTTAAGGCCAATATTTGAACAAAACAAAATGCGAAGAATGAACAAGAGTTTTTATCATCATCGTCAGGGTTTGGAAGTATCTTTGTTGGATTTTAATGTTTATATACTTTTCCAAACCACATTATTCTGTGAAAAATTCAATTACATTTCCAGAATAAGTATTTCGAAGTAAGGCATTTACTTGTTAATAGTATTTATCCAACCCTTGGTATTTACATCTACATTTCAAAATAAGAGCATATAATTATGTATATAAGACCAAGGGTCACTTTAAAGATAGGTTAAACGTCGCAAGAGGAACTTACCACTACGTTTTCGTACCAAGTCATCTTGCAAATCCGCATAGCCAGTATTCATATTTAAAGGTACATTTCAATCACAAGAATATACAATTAGATTTACAACTTACCACTCCATTTTTGTACCAAGTCAGAGAGGCCGGAATGTTTCCAACCACCGAGCAAGTAAAAGTTGCAGTTTTCTCGGTGCTGATTCTGAGGGAGGCTGGATTAAGAGCTTCTAAATTCAATCCAGTATCTTCGCACAAAACTGGGCCTGTGTTGTCATCTGCATACGAAAATACATCGTATATTAGAAATACACTTGCTTTTGCTCGATGCAAATAAAAAATGGCAAACAATTGCAAGAGAAGCATAGTATTCACTGATCGACTGGCAAAACTACCTCACTTTACAAATCACTACCTCACACTACTCAATTAAGAGATCTATAAAGTATGACGTTGGTAATGGCACTCCTAAATGTATTAATGCCAAAGAAATAGGTCGCATTTTGATAAGCGCATCATATTATGATGCGTTTTGGACAAAAAATTAACAATACACACCAAATGGTTATATGTTCCCTGTTGTCCATAACAAAATTTACTAAAATATTGGTTATAATGATGAAAAAGTATGCAAACTGCATGAATCTCCATTTGGCAATAAGGAGGTGCTAGCATGAAGTACTACAATATTTACCCGGACATAATGATTACGTCACAAAGTCTAGGTATTGACTTAGACGAGAGACAGGATTTGGGGACCAAAAGGAAGCACAACCTTCTATGGTGCAAATACTGCAGAAACTCACCGATTAAAACAAACGTCAAGGTACTGTTAGCAGCAATTTCAAATGAAGCATCGTCATCAGCCGAGATCATAGTTTGGACTCTCGAAAAACGAGGCAAAAACATGCTGCTGGAAAAGGACAAGGTTTCTTCACTGTTTCCAGGGATTGTCTCAATTGACTGTAAGCTTACGGCGGTATCTGTTTGGTTATCCAGCTTTACATACATGTGGAATCTCCTACAATCAAAATGATAAAATGTGACCTACACGTATATGCAAAAACACGTATATGCCAAATAATATGTGCTATACTTGAGCTGCAGTTAAAAAGATGGTTTTAGGTTTTTGATATAAATAACTATAGGAATTCTCCTTAAAATTAAATTCCGTGCACGTAAACGAGCGCTTCGCTACCAAGTGACTCCGGAGTAATTTCCATTTGACCTCCAGAGCAAAGTCATTTTCACTCCGCTAATCAGTATACTGGATTGGTATGGCGTAGTGTAACTCAAACCAAGATCCGATGTGAAAGTCGCTCCGCTCCGATAACAATCCGGTATAATGTAATTGGAACCTCAGTCCTGCTACTGTTATTTTGCTAAAGCAAATTGTTATGTTTCAGTCCTATGATTGGAAAACTGGCGAATAAGAAAAAAAGCATGTAAAGACCTGTCTCCACTTTGCGTGTTTTTGACCACGATGTTCGTTGTATATAAGAAAACACCAGCGTGAAAATTGATAAGCACCCCAGATGCGTCCATTGTTTCATTCTGTGGTAAAAATGATCCTGCCTTCGTGGTTACAAAGTTCCTTAGCTGATATGGCGTCAATTTTGTGCCTGAGACGGTTTCCGTAGATGGTAAATGTGCAGCAACACCTTCAGTGTTAGATGTGATGTCTGGAGCAGAAAAAAATCCAAGTGAATATCAAAACTCATAAAATTCGTGTAAAATTCATCTGAGGGAAGAAATATGTATGCAGAGCGGTAGCAGCTACAATATTAGCGCTCCCCAAACAAATTATGAAAATCCCTTGTTTTCCACAAAAATTATATTTGTCTCTACTGCTCTCAGACAATGTTGCCCCTCAATGGTTTGAAAACTGAAAATCATCACATTCATCATCCTTGAAACAACTAATTTTTAAAAAGAAAAGAGAGAAGAGCATGCGGGGATAAAAAATGCTCAATGCTGATGGTAGTATAGCCTTCGATACTGACACAGCTCTCATTTAAACAACCCATAGTTTCACTCGAGGTTATCAATTGGCTCACGTTCAAAACAGAAATCGGAAATCAAAGAAGCATATTTGAAAATCTTAGAAGATTCAGAAATAAAGTGTCAATCTCCAGAACCTTGTAATCTGAGAATCTGTTCGTTCTTGGAAAGTGAAGTTTTCGAAATCTGAGAACAGGAAGACTTCTACTTTTCTGGTAGTTAACAAAAAAATGAATAATATAGCTAACCCGAAGTGTTTGTTGTATCTAAAGCAGTTAGTGAAATGATGAATTTTAAACAAAATAATGCCTACCATTAACGAATACAAGTGATCTTGTGGTCTCCCTGGTAAGTCTCAAATTTGGCAAAGTGCTTTGGACTCTGTAAGAAACAACATCTCCAACTTTCAGATTCAGTGTTCCGGAAACTGGCAATGATTTTACTTGCTCGTTTATTTTGTGCTGGTAGGAAGCATAGAGAGATATCTCTGAATTGATGTAGATTGCTACCTGTATGTCGTATGCAGAAACTATACGACTGAAAATAGGAACAAAGCTAACAAAATGTAGGCCAGCCTTAATTGCAGTGTAGGAATCAGGCTGAGACGGTGATACTGTGGAGAAGCCAGATGCGTAGCCGCTTGCATTCCAGCCAGTAACAGCTGTCCACGAGTTAGCGGTGGTCAGAGTGAATTCACTTGCAAGTGGCCCACCAAAACCAATGACACGATCCACTGGGTTGACGAAGTAGAGAGACCATCCAGCTTGCATAGGATAACTCCCAGTAATTGAAGTGTTCAGCAGATGCTGATAAACCTGACTGCTATTCAAAAATAAGGCTGAAGTAGCAAGCTTGGTCCTATTGTAACCTTCAGAGCCATACGCTGTGAAAACATTCGAATTGTCCATAGTTATCAAAGACACACTGCTGTTGCCAGTTACTGAAGCAAGGTAGTTGTTGATGGAGGCGATGTACACACCAGCAAAGGGAGGAGTGTATGTTCCATATGATGCATTGAACCCAATGTTGCTGCAAGTAAAAACTTTCTTAGTTGCTTCTCAAAATGAATTATGAGTGAGCAATGAATTTGTAAAGGAGGATAATACCTGTTTAAAATAAGAGATGAAGATGAACAATCCTTAGAGTTTCAATGAATGCGTACAGTCCTTTTCTTCTGGGATTGTATATATATTACAGTTTTTTTGGTAATTTTCAAAAGGAAACCTTTCCTTATGTGAAAAACATCTTGCTTTAGTTCAAGCTTGAGTGGAGCATTTCAACCAAAGGTCTTGGTAGAAAAACTTGGTAGAATAGAAATATGACTGACTGCTAAATAAATTGACTTATGCTGATTGCTATACAGAGACTATTACTACGTATGACTGCAGTATCACAATTTTTATAACAAGAAATATCATATCTCCAAGTAAAATATTTGGGAGCACTAAAACGTGTAAGCGCATATGAAAAAGCTTTTTTTGGATGTAATTTTGGATGAAAATAATAGTCTGAGCTTATTACCTGGTAAAGAGACCTGGCTTTCCAGTTTCTTCCCATGATCTTAGTATTTCGTTTGACTGATACATCGACTCAATTTTGTCCACAACTATTCCAGGAAATCGTTGATCAAGTTGTAGCTTCACAATTGCAAAACTAGAACCACTGTCGATGGTAAAGGAGGACTTTGAAGTCCGCACCATTGCTCTGATCACCTGACCTGAGGTCAGGTACACTGTGCCTGCAAAGTTCAAATTGTATTTTCTTCCCTTTGGAGAGCCGTCGATAGAATACATGCCGTATGTAACAGACGATTGACTGTCAATTTCTGTATGAACTTCGAAAGCAGTTCCACCCCCAGCATTATCCAAACGGAAGTTTCCAAAAACGTAGTACAGCCCTGGTTCCGAAACGGAGAAATAGGCCTCTGGTGTCTTCGTAAGGGTAGGTCCAATCGTGTATCTACCAGGCAGGGCACTGTCTTGAATATCAACCAAACCTGTCCAAACATTAACGGAGCTTGCACCTAAGAAGGAGGCGACATTTTTAGATGCCATGAAACCTGCATTGTGTTCGTTTGAATAGAGAGATGCCATCACCACTGAGAAACCACTTTTCTTCGATATCGTGAAGCTGCTGTCTCCTGACGTCACATACATAGAGAAGTAGCTGCCTTTTGTCATTCGCACGCCACCACTAAAGCTAAGAGTGAAGTAGTCTCTTGTACTGCTCGCAAGAGAGGGCATCATGTCAGACAAACCTAGCCGATTTGCTTGAATTCCATTGACGTAACCCTGAAGATCAAATTCTGCATCACCATTTGAACTACCGGGCATAGACACATTTTGTAAGTAGATATTTGCTGATACAATGTAAATGGCGTCATGTTCAGCTGTAAATTGGGCAGCGGAGAAGCCTTGAGTGTTTGAGTAGGTCATTGTGGTACTGGAGCTATTTGTGGTCCATCCGGTTACTTGGACCTGTCCGCTTGAGGCCGGAATGTCTTCAGCAAGGACCGCATGAAACCCTAATGCTGCCCAGTTGGGTCCTATGTACGTTATTGAATATCCACTGTCCACGTCAACCTCCCAGGTGGATGAGCTGCTTTTGTATGCGTATAATGTGAGGACATCACCAGTTTTGACACTGATAGTTCCATACAGATTCAACGTTGCTGCCGAGGACGGCTGCCCATTTACAACATGCAATCCATTGTTTACGTCAATAACCCCGTTTTTTACTAACAACAAAGCAATTTCTGCATTATCGCCATTATTAATTTGGATGTTTGCTGATATCATATAAACACCTTGTTGTGAAGCAGTAAACCTTCCAGTCGAAGGGCTGAAATCTGTTCCATATGAAAACTTTCCGCGGGTCTCTGTCAACCAGGGTCCAGTCAGTGGAACCCAGCCGGATTTTTGGATGGTCATTTTTGTTTGTATTCTGGCACCAAAAGCAGAGACAACATAGCGCATCCGTACAAAGGAAACGAATGATGTATTATGAATCTTCACGGAGTTGCTTGCTTTTACAAAAATACTCAAATGCTCCTGCTTACGTATCTGGAAAATACCGCCAAGTGACATAGACCCAGTTTGCTGAGCTTGTTTAGTAAATGTTCCGTAAACACCCTCTTTACCTGTTTTTGACAAAAAAAATTACAATAGGAATTACATAATAAAAATAATTAATTCAATTTACAAATCTTAGGCTTATCTCAACTACCCATCTGACTTTGCTGTAAGAAGCTATTTTGCAAAACTTAGGGTCAGTGCCCATATCCGCCAAATTGAAAAAGTGTGTTTCAGTGAAAAACAAAACACCAAGAGACGAAAGATTTTGCTTATAGTACAAAACCAACATTATTTTAACAGTTGAAAATGAATCCATTTTCCCCTATGTTGCCAACTTTTTAAGGAAGAAAGACAAAAATTTCTAGAACAATTTTTAGAACTACCTCTTTAAACGAAAAGTATATGTACATTTGGCTTATGACGCAAGAGGATCATGTTAATACCAAAACCTTGGGAACTTTTTGCAAAAAGGCCTTTGAGAATTGATCAAGCTTTTGTGTGATTTTTGAGTTAATTAGCTTAAAACTTTGTAGCTGAGAACTTCTTGTAACTTCTTATATCAGAATAATCGCTTGTCTCTTAGTTGTTAACGTTCTCATAGTGTCTAACTAGCCGTTACTTTGTTTGTTGTACGCTGTAGAATTAAGGTAAAGTTAAAGGCCATTTCGGCCTATATACTTGATAGGCAATTATTTACGTCAATTATTTTCGGAAAAATATAGGCAATTATTTACGTCAAAACCGTAAAAAGCCGTGGCTTTTATGGAGCTATTTCTAAGCAAATATTGAATACATAATCTTCTTTCAATCAAGGTATTCAAGCGACAACCTGCTTGCTGCATTTGCATAAGAATTTTTCATGTTTTCAGTGCGATCGTCTTGAAGATCGTGATCCAAGAAATCAAATTGCATTAGTAAAATATTAGCATTTATAATTGCACAAAAGATGCACAGGAATCGGCCTAAAACATGCATCACATACCCGTAGATGTGGATTTATCTGCACTGACAGCTATCATTGATTCTATGTTTGTAGCATTGCCAGAGTACACCAAATGTACAAATGCAAAATACAAGTCAGTTTGTTCTGTCATAACAAAGTTCTGCGTGCTGATCAAATTGAGATTTGATGGCTGAATAAACTGCCCAGTGTCGCTCCCATCAGCCGCCTGTGTTGCGCTTGTCCTAAGTAAACCAGGCAACTCATTCCAACTCCCACCTGCCTGATCTACTGTGGTCTGTAAGAAGCTGGAAAACTCAGGGATGTTGGTGGATGTACCACCAATAAAGGCCATCGACCATGTGCTGTGACTATAAATTTTAACAGAGCCTGCGGTTGAAGTTACCGTTAAGTAGACACTGGCAGCTTTTGGAATGAAGAAGGCTTGATAAACGTTTAGAGTTGCAATCCCTTTCTTTTGAAGAACCACTGTTCCAAGAATCGACTGCTTGCCATTGAAAACTGTGGCGACACTGTAAGTTCCCGCATTTCCTTCAAATATGATGTTTGCAGCCAATATATTAACTCCAGAGCAAACTGCAGTGAATTTGCCAGTTGTAGCTGATAGTCCTGCGAAAAAGAGACAGAAAGTTAAGTTAAGGCACTATGCGCCCGCTGCATTTCAACTTCCCAGTGGTTGGAATATACAATAGACCTATTGTTGCGCATTCAATCAGCTACGCAATGTAAGACTAATTATCAACTGCATACATCCATACAAGAATTGAAGAGGCAGACATGCAATGAGACAATATTAATCTTTTGGCTCTTCTTTATTTTCAGAAGTAGCACACAATTTTTTTATATAACTAACACTTGAATCGATATTATTTCGCAAAAAACACAATTAAACATAAAATTACAACCAAGACAGGAATTTCCTTACCAGTAAGACTCTGAAAAAGTCCAGCACGACCGACTTTTGTCCAGGAAGGAACATGATACCCAGACGGACTTGACAAATCCTGAGTTGCTTGGGGATTGACAAGGAATGCAGGCGAAGAGCCATAGTTGCCAAAGAAATGGAATGTCAAAGTTGCTTGTGACTTGATGGTCCAAGAGGTGTCTGTCGATGCGTATGCATGAATGGCAACATTTTCTCCCGCCCTGAGGCTGATGAAACCAGCAAAGCCAAGCATTTGGGTGCCAGCAGTTGTATTTTCCATTTCACACTGCAATCCTATTTCTTTCTCTACAGTTATACCGTTGATTAGTAGAGCAGCTCTGAATTTGCCTGCAAGAGGATAGTTAGAAACATATCAGCATTGAAATATTCCAAACCAAACATGCAAATTACGTAACTGGTATGATTATCAAAGCTGATAAGCAGATTTATTATTTTGAGAGAAATAAATCAATATAAAAATCAATAGAGAACGAAAGAAATGATTCAAAGCAAAGATTTTCCTTTTTGCTAGGGAGACGAGCAAAATAGTGGCCTACAATAAGTGAAGCAACCCTCCGTCCTGGAATCAAAGAGCACGCGCGTGGAAGAAAGTCATTATTATGCTATTTGACTGTAGGACGTAAGATTGCCTTACTCATTCAAAGATTTTCGCTCCTCCGTCTTCCTAACAATTTGGCGTTTTATAGGTTTTATGGCAGAGCCGTAGTTGGGCTAAGTCTTCCCGGGTTCTTGAGTGTTACATTAAAAGCTGAATATTTCTACACGATGGGAGTGGATATATGAATATTTAAAACTCTGCACTCTGCCATATGACAGAATTCTTCGCAGTTCTAGGCTCGTAGACAAATAAATTTGTGCTTGCCTTCTCAACCGAATAAATTCTCAAATGGATAAATAAACAATTGTTCATCTGGAATTAAACATCATGCAAATAGAGATGATTTTCCATCCATTGAACATATTTTGCTAAAAGAGCTTGGTTTTTTCAAGTAAAAGCTAGTGACAAAACCAAACCCTTCTAATCTGGATCCAGCACCTGGGTAGAACCGGCAAAGTTGAGTGGAGAGTTGGATGTAGCAATATTATCAATAAGGCAAATATGTTCTGTTTTATTCTGGAAATTTGAATAAGTCTAACAGGTTCTGATTTGTGTAGTGCTGTCAAAAGAACAAGGGTGACTTCGCTTGAAATTTCACAAAAATAAATTAGGGACTTTTTAAATTGGACCCAATTTGGTATTCACAACAGGGCTGAGCCCCGGAGTCCTCTAGCACCAAACCCTTGTCGATATTATGATACATTCTTAACTTATTGAATGAAATATGGATTAAAAATATCTAGCGTCTTCTCATTATTATAGCGAAGAATGAAACAATACAAGGTACCTCTGATTAAAGAAGTAAAAAGGAATTTATTCAACATGTGGTAATGATTTTGGCTAATACTCTACGTTCTTGCTCAGCCAAGTGAGAAGGCTAAGAATTGAAAAAAAATTGTGGTCATAGAGGAATGACCGAACCATACATTTTAGACCCTAGCTCAGTGTGACTTTTCCGTGGGGTATCTTTTAAATCTGTTTATCTCATGATGAGCTTACATAACTTGTTTTATGAGAAATTACGCTAAATTTTATGAGAAGTCTGCAATGCCGAGCCAGCTACGTTAAAGGTCGGTTTCTTTGTGCCGACCTTGTTTTCTTCCATAGTCGGCATGCCAGGAATAAAAAAGAACTGAGCATTTGATACTTCATGCCTTTTAGAGCTCGCAATCCTTGATCAATGTTCTTTTGCATTTAAAAGTTTCTTTTGTTGTAGAACGGCTAAAACAGACTTTACTTCGGTCTACCTCTTTCCCTTCTTTATTTGTATGGAGTCTTTGAGAAGATAAATTTCGTTAATATTGTTCATTTTATTATGGTTCAAGCAAGCCAGATTTATATTGCCGACGAATAGACTCGCCTACACCGGTATTGCCGCCTTTGTATTCTCCGAAATCGACAAAATTCAGCGCATTAGTGCCGACTGCCTGCTCTATATGAATAACATGTAACTCTGATGGGTGATGATGTAGAGCTCTTGGCAAGTTGTTCGGCACACTTGGCACATCCTACTTAAACCTTAAAAGAAGGGTTGAAAATATCTTCCAAACTAATAAAAAAGTGTCAAAATAAATGTTTCAAAAAGATGATAGAAAACAACTTTTAATATCTAATAACATATCAACTTTTCGTTTATGGATATTGAATCTTGAAATATAATTGTGTTGCAACGCTTTAATTGCAAATCAGGACACACTTGTGGCAAACATAAGTTTTTAGAAATATCATACTTGCAAAAGCAAGGTAAGAAATTGTATGGTGTGATGACTTCCCAATAGTTTTTGTTGTTGTAGCCACTTAATGAACACGGTTAAGTATGCGATAGAAATTAGATTGGAATTGAATGAGATCAGAGAAAACATAGAATAAGTACGGATTGAAGTTGGAATCTAAACTAGAATTTACGTTATGATTACGTTATAATTTACGTATCAAAGTTATACAGTCCTCTATTTGAATTAGAAATGAAGCCTAAACAATAAATTGTCTTTCTTATACTGTATCTGTAGTACTGAACTTGAGCCATCAGCATATAGCAATTTTGCATAGGCTATAAATATTTTTGAAACAAGATACAATATTATGTTGCTGTCAACATATTTACAAAGGCAATAAACCCATTTAAAGAAACTCACCTGTATCAGCATTAGTAACTGGAATAGTTACTGAGACGAAGAAGATACCAGAAACATAAACACTTATATCTCCATTGCTCATGTAATCAGCATCGAAATTGTACAAGCCTTTGACATCTGTCAAAGTTGTCGTCCATCCTGACAGCTTTTTCCATCCAGAAGATGTGTGAGTTATATCTGACGATAATTTGCTCAGAAATCCAATTTCAGGGTAGCCTAGAGAAAAGGAAATACTTCACGTTATCTTAGTAGCTCGTGCAAAGTTGTAGAGTGTTCAAAGGGCAGTGGGTCATGGCCTCTCGGAAAAAGATCAGAGAGACAGGTAATAGACTCAAAATGCATATTTCAGGCTTACCCTTCTAATAAAATGCTTATACTTCTGGAGGATGACCGTTGAATTTTCTGACTTAAATCGTTATATTATTTCCGCCTTTTTCAAGAGTTACGGTTTGTCTTGTCTATCACCTTGTAAAGAAAGGCCGGAGGAAAGCACCACCCGCGGAGGGGAGAGGGGTACTCTGGAACATTTGGGAAAGGGATGCTCAGGGTAATGTTTTTGGGTTATTGTTTTGGGTTAAACAAATTTTTTTAGCTTAGTCAAATTTTTAAATACTTTTGTGAGTTCTTGAAATGCTGGAGCAGTTTTAGGTCTCAAAGTCTAGAGAACGTGAAAAAGTCGATTTTATAGACAAAATGAAAAATGGTACATTCTGGAAATCAAAATTCACCAACTACAAAATGCTTTTTTGCATATTACGCACAAATTTTTATTTTCTTTGCTGCCAGTTGTGACAGGCCTGGCTGATTTCAGGCAGGGATGTTTCAACACGATGCGTTTAAAGGGTATGACAAGAAAAAGATAGAAATCAACAAATAATCATTCAAAACAATATTTTCAAGGGATATATATTGGTTAATTTTATTGCAATATTTTGGACTTGTGAGGTCTTCTCTTTTTTAATTGTAAATTTTCTCGCTGACAAACTTTGCTTATTGTTTTCGAACTGCTTTGTCAGCATTTTTCTCGTTCTATGATTCAAATATGCAGTAAAATTGAAATAATCCACGATATTCTAAGTTAAGATATCCCAAGCAGCCCCACAACGTAGCGTGCTATCCCACGTGCAACTAACTACAAGGCGGTCAAACTTATATTCAAATGCGGAAGGCGGTTAAACAAATTTCAATTAAAGGCATTTTCAGATTAAACTTGTTGCGCAAGGCTCAATAAGTTCAAAGAATTTCGAGTTTTGTATCCATAACTATCTTTTGCCAGGTCGCTGCTCTAAGAAGAAACACCTACACATACCTATTGTCTTTTCAAGCTTATCCGATTAACGCGCTTGGGATAAAGGAGGTGTTGGCAAAACAAAGCGGCCTTCTTCCATAAATTACTTTGTACACTCTTGGGAAATAACTAGTTGGATTTGACTTTTTGATTGGATTTCAGATGAGATCAAGTGTAGGAAATCAGTGGGAAAAGCAGGAATGTAGAACGGATCATTCATTTTAATATAAATTTGAAAAATTTGAGAACGATAACACGAGATTTTCAGCGTTTTACAGTATCGTGAATCAAGGACAATGTTCATCCGTCCTTTGGCCAATCAACGGAATCTTTCGAAACTAAGGGTTTGAGCGTGGTATCTTAATGCTTTTGGTTTTAATGTAAAACACATCATGAAAATCTCGTGGAAATCCGATTGCTTTATTTGCAAAATCCCTGGAAATCATTTTATTTTTGTGAAAATCTAGTACCCTCTTTGCAGGAGTGAATTTCCCTGGATGTAACTCCTATTGTACTTGCTTTGCAGATGAGCAAAAAACTCTTAAAGTCCCTAACAAAAACAAGAACCATAGGAATCACATTCTGAATGACGTCACCGCGTCCTCTGTCATGTTTTTCGACCCAGGCCCCAGAAAAGCTTGCGACTAACTACTTGGTGCCAAAAGCTGGTGTTTTTTTAATATAATCAAGTACCTAATTCTCGGCAGCCCAACTACTGTTTGTTTCCTCTGAGTTCTTTCTTGGCTCTTAGCAAGTTGTCAGCACGCTTTTCAAAATTAAGATAGTGTTCTACACCTAATGAAATTCTTTTTAATAGGTCACTTTGTAGAGCTTTTTGATAAAACTAAAAAAGCCTAAAAAATGGAAAGAAGAGAGGGCAAAAGAATAAAGATGTTTAAGACTTTTTTAGCCGATGTTTGTATATGCAATATAATCATTAATATTTTTCTAAGGACCGCCATTTTTAGTGAATACTTTTTTTAGGAAATGCATATAATAAATCTCCGCGGGAACATCAATGATACACAAGTCACATTTGATGCAAAAGCAAAAGCGTAATCCAAGATATTGTCATAGAATCGGCAAAAAACTCCTATTCAATGATATTGTCCCGGTTGTTTGATGTTTTTTTATTCAGCCGAAACCATCTTAGGGTCTCATTAGTAGCGAAGTAAAACGATGAAACAGGGAGCTATATGATGACCCGAATATTAGCGTCTTCGTGTCGCTTGCTTCTACCCATATTCAATTCTGTCCTACACTATGCCACATTGTCAACAAGGCAAAAGGATGAATACAATAGAAGTAATGACTCAACAAAAGTGCGATAATGGTAGCATAACTTGAAGAAAGGAGTACATCAACCGAAGAGGAGCCAGCTTTCAATATTATTCAAAAGATTAGGGCTAGCTTAATATCATGTAAAATTTTGAAATGACATATTATCAATCAGAAGTAAGAAACAATAGAATAGATCACAATTGGTGTTTTATAAGCCTTGTTTGGTGACTATGCTTTTTTCTGAACCTTCAAGCACAAATATAAAGGGGACATTCTTAACTCAACCGCGTCATTTGAAAACTCTTATCCTCCTATCCCTATTATCATCGAACCATTATCGAATGTTTAAATTCAAAAATTAACCCTAGTTTATTTAATTAATGCTTGCTCATGTTGTATGTTGTCTCTTTTTCTAAATATTGGCTAGTAGAAGACATACATTCAGTGAAAAAGTAAAAAAGCTGGAGCACAATATTCCACTACCGCCAGAAAACCCCCTTTTACCAACAGGGAACGCCAATTACATCCAAAGGGAACGCAGATGACTAATTTTGGGTTACGTACAGGCAGTTTGAAAAGCACAGGATTACTTAACAAAAAGTACGCTGTCAAAATATAACCCTCCCCCAACATTTTCTCGTCGAATTTAGACGAAATGCAAAACAGGTCCTGCCAAGAACTGGGGAGGGGGGGGGCTGCCGCTACTGACTATCAAGATTATCATCATTATTCAAATTTTCTGTCTTAATAATTTTCTGAAAATGATACTTGTGTCACGTAAAATTGACCATTGTAATCTTACGCTACGTTCACACTACTCCGTATTCGTTTCGACCATTGTAGTCTTACTTTCTTGCTCTTGGCATTAGCCACAGATAAGGAATCTAACCATAACTACTGATTGAGACAAGAATTCCAACCAACATCGACAGTGTCTATAAAATACAAATCTCAATTGTATATATATCTCAAAAAAAGACTTTTACCTTTCACTGTAGAAAAGACCACTAACGATACCAAAACCAAAAGAATTCGTGCCATTTTGATTTTTAGGTTGACTTTACTTCGACTTGAAGTTTCTCACACGACGCCCTTCAACATGACGCCCTCGTAAACAAGATAGTGTGTCTCTCCTTCTTACATTAAATTAAAGTTAGTCGAGAGGAGGTGAGGCATAGTAATGGAATTTCTCCTTTCAATTACGTTGGCAAGGAGATTACAAGAACAATAGCGAAACATTCTTTGAACTCTTTAGAAAGATTTTGGCTGAGAATCACTGTTCTTCAATGTCAGTTCAAAAGGGCAGAATATTCCGATTTCCTTTGTTTCTATTTGATATTTAATCTTGAGTAGTCATAACCTACCATGCGTTTCTATGGCTGTTGGAGAGAGTGATAATTGCTTCTAGGTAACATAACTCGCCAATTGTTTGGGGACCTTAGCGAACTCCAAAATTCTTATAGAACTCATAATAAAGGACAACCTGGACAAACTCGAACCAATAAACTGCTTCGTCAGCCCATAGTCTATAGTTTTCAAGATATGAGCAGAAAAAAAGAAGGTAGCCAAGGCGTTTTTCACGTACATTCCTTGGGCTGGGTAGAGCAAGAGAGGTCTGAGCAAGCTGCCCGACAAAATTTCATGCTAAGTATTTCAATAGAGAAAAGTGGAAAATCTTCTAAGAAAGAGAGTTTTAGGGGAATATTGCAACTTCTTTTTTCTAACACTTTATCCATGGTAAATATAAGCAATGATACATAAAACGGTTAAATGCATTGGCGTAGAAGAAAGAGGACGAGAGAGGTGCAGAGCCCTAATCAGGCAACATTTAACGCATCCAGGCTCTATTCGGGCAGTTTTTATCTAAAAAAGCAAATGTATTTGGGCAAGATCCATACTTAGCCCTCCACTTATTAGGGGGTGAATTCATTGTAATACAAATTATGTAAACAGGTTTAAAAAAGGAAGACAGCAGCATACACGAGAAGAGCCAAACACACAAAAATGGTACATCTGAGATTTTACGGTGAGCAAATCACAAAATTTATATACCTTATCTTGGATTGTTTGGATGAAGTCATAAATATGCGTCTAGGGCAGCTTTTAATCTTCAAATATTTCGTTAGATACTTGCCTATTATATACGCAAAAAGAAATTCTCTTTTAAGATCATTTTGTAATGAATTAAACAATTTCGATAAAGTGAATTTTGAGTTCAAGGAATTTTTAATATTTCCATAGGATGATTGATGCTTGGATGGGCTACTAGCAATTTTGTTATGCCGAAAGAAACTAGTAGAAAATTTCTTAGGTTTTTTGTTAATAGCTTGTTAGCAATGAGTCTTTGAAATGCTATGATTTTGTGGAAGAAGGACGACAAATCTAGACAATGAAGTTTTGGTCGCCATGGGAGTCGCCATGGGAGTCGCCATGGGAGACAGTGACGTAAAATTGGTAAGTTCAATGGTTTTCAAGTTATGTAAACCAGCTTGACATTTTTGTCTTATTGGTGAATTCTTATAACCGCGATATTAAACAAAAACTCTCTTGGTAACTGCACTGCATGACGACGTCATATCATTGACACTGAATATTTCGGGATGACAAAATACTAGTTACTCTATAGCAGGGGCGGACTGGCTCCAAATTTAGGGCCCGGGCCAATTCGTCGTGAAAGGGCCCCGAAAATAAAAAATCAGTTTACGGGTATCTCCAAAGTTGTTCGCTGCATCACCTTTTAATACTGGCTTAAAACGTTATTGGAATATTGCTATTAATTCTAACTAGTAACCACCAGGGATGTGGGATGTAGGTGTAAAAGATTTACAAGAGAGATCTACAATCGTTAGTCCAGGTCAGCATCATTTTCCCTGGAACTTTAATTCTGACGTAGGATAAGAGATGAGAGAAAACCATGACATTGCGGGGGGGGGGGGGATTATAGCTTTCTAGCTGAAGGACTTTTGAAGGGGGGCCTCAGTGATAAAAAATGGCGAATGGTATTTAGAGGGGTCAATTTTTTCGATCACCGAGGCTCTGGTACCCAGGGTAGAACTTAATGAAATAAGTTATTCAATAAATATCTAAGTTATTCAAGAAAATCTTGATATGTAATTTTCCGGGCAAAACATAATAGGGGTTGATGTTTTTCCGATCATTGGTTGAGCAGCCAGGTTAATTGATTGTCTGCACAGCAGCCAAGACGGTAACATCAGTAACATAGGCAGGGCTGGCGAAACGTTCATGAAAGTGGGGGAAGGGGCGATATGTTTAGATTTTCTAGGGGTTAAATAAAGGCCACCACCATGGTTAGAAATTCTGACCGAATTCCAGAAAAATTTCGGAAATATGACTTCACAGGGATGGCCAGAAAATGCATCTAGAATATTTGCCACATCAAGTTTGTGTAAGGAAGATTCTGGGCAACATATGTAGGCGTTCATTTACAATAATTTCCCATCCTCTAATAGTTTCCAATTACCAAAAAGCCAAGATCTTCTTCACAACATTTAGACCCTGTCTTGTCTACTGGAGATAGAAAATAAATGTTCTCAGTAAGAAACTTTCAAGAGTAACGAGTCATTCCTTTCTATGTTTAGATATCAATTAATGTCTACATTTCTATGAGCATAAAGCTTGTAATGCATCTGAATCTTCCAGTTGTATCTCTTTTCTTCTTCATCTTTGGTTTACAATTGGAAACATTTAAAACTAATTTATTTTTGCTGGCCCGTTGGGGAGCATGGATAGAAATATAGCTTTTTCTATACCTGCCTTACGAAATACTGTCAGATCAAGCTGCGCTTATAAGATCTTCAAACATAATTTTTGCAAAATATTGGGAGGGGTCATTGCCCCCTGCCTCCAGTGTCTACGGGCCTGTTCTTTTGCAAAGTTCGTCAGGGCAAATCTCGCATGGTTTTCGCCACGTCAGCAAATTTTCGAATAAAAAACTAGGACAGTCAGACCACGCCAGTGGAATTATGCCAAAATTTTTGCGAAGAATTACCACCAAAATTGGCGTATGTACCGATGTTTTATGCCTAACATTTTTGGCGAATCATTCATGTTTTATACTGGAGCAAAGTATGGATGTACTGGAGCAAATATTTTGTCAGAGCTGGGGGGTTGAGCCCTTCTGCTGTTTTGATCTATACTCCCTAATCTATTTGGTTAGCATTAAAATAATGTGCCTTCCTAGAAATTGAGTCACAATTGTCAAAATATTATGGTGGTAAGGAGACCATAACCTATGATTAAATGAAAACTGAGAGCCCGAAGCGAAAATTTATTAGATTTTGCAACTTACTAGTTAAGTATTGTACTATTGCATTAGAGACAGTGAGCCCTGGGCCCAGGATTCTCTTTGCTTACATGGGGCCCCAAATTTCGGAAAATGCTTTTTCAGCACTTAAATGCTGCAAAGTGATCTTTTTATTTATTCTGTATCCACTAATCTTGAGAGAGTCTCCGTGTTATGGCAACAGAAGAGGGCCCCTACCAAACAATACGAGTTTTCATTTAATAGCAAAATTAAGAAAAAATCGTAATAATTTTGGGAGGGCCCACCGGGCGATCGCCCGGTAGCCCGACCGGCCAGTCCGCCCCTGCTCTATAGTCCATAAAAACTCTCATTCGGTTTAAAATCGCAGTGACTTAGTTACTTTATTCCTCTCAGTTTTTAAAGGCATTGAGTCATGATAAAACGGATTGGGTATACCCTAAGTGCCAAAATCCGCTGAGTCATGATTTTCATGAATGACATGCTATTGGTGGAACTGGTCACATGAACTCACCTCGTACTGACTGACAAAACAATTTCCATCAATAGCAAGTTGTCAACAACGGATGCAAGTATAACATGAAACAGCATCGATCACGCGGAAACCAAATGACCCCCTATAGAGAAGGCCTATTTACCATAACTTAATGCCTTTAAACTCAAGTAGAATTTAAAGAAGCCATCTGCTTCCAATTTTTCAACACCACGGAGGGAAAACGTCCCTTTTCCTTATTCGAAATGTTGAAATAACTGAAACTGTGGTATCCTTTGTTTCCCTTCTTCTCTGTCCTTCGAAGCTTCCCTTTGCAAGCAAGTGCATCTACTGTTGCAAAATTAGATTTTGGTCAATTAGACGGATAGTGAAGTATTTACTAGACTTGTCCAAGCCTCACTCCTTGGACCATTCTCTGTTGGTGATTCCTTGTGGGACCTTTGTGGACGTCCCTCCGTAGGAGTGTAGGAGCGAGGTCGTGGTATTTACGAAATCAATTTCTGATCTGTCGCCAATTTTTACTTTTCTACAGAAAACTGCCTTCTCAGGCGAGTTAAAACTCTTGCCAACTAAAATGAATGATTCATGTCTATTCAAAACAAAATACCGTGACATTTGACACTTTTGCTGGTGTAAAGTTATCTTGAGAGTGAATAAATAAGATGCTATTGATGGAAATTGCAAAGTCCTGTACCCAGGGTAGGCTCTTTGCCATGAAAGGAGAATATTCGTTGGAGAATATTCAGTGGAGAATATTCGCTGGAGAAATTACTCATCGTCAACAGGTTATACGGTTGTATCATTTTTAGATCGTCTCTAGTGTGAGGATTATCGAACCTTGATGGCTAATTTCTAGGCAGTAGCGCAACAGGAGTTAAAACTATTATTAACAAACAGAGATGTAAAGAGTTACTCTTTGCTGATTATAAAACATTGTACATGAAAAATAGCAAAACCACCTCTAAAAGTGTATCTTAGAGAATCTTCGAACAAAACTGCTTTAAACCGCTAGTATATCTTTCATGTAATGAAATTTTTGTACCAACAGTATAAGAACCTTTCTGACAATAATTTTTTTATTTGAGACTTGAAACTTGGAAATAAAACGCGATTTTATCGTAGAAAGCAATTCAAGCTTTACCTGGAGATCTGTGCTTTTAATGAATAAGACTTCAAAAGTTTCTTATAACTAAACCACAGTTAGAAAAAGCTGTACAGCCGAACAAGTTAATAGTTTGGCATTTGACCAATGCGTAGGGTGGCTACAAAAAATAGTGTAGCATGTTATCCTTAGCTATTTGTGCAAAGCTATTTGTTAGCCCAAAGGTAACATTATGTAGAGTCACATACCTGAAACCTGAAAAAAGAAGCCGAAGACCAAGAATAATCCAAGGGCAGATATATTCCACATGTTGCTTCGCTGTGTAGAACTTTGGCCTTTCGAGAAGAAGAAAGCCATGCACAGTTCTTGCCGTGACAGTTCAGGCAGAAGCAGTCAAGAACAGAAATTGGTTAACACCCTTGAAGTTTGGTTCAAAAGCCTTGTTACTTGAGCATGCAGGAACAATGCTGCAGAATCAGGGAAAATAATAGAGAAATTTGCAAGTTAATTCTAATAAACAAATCAGCTGTGCCGGCTTTGTCCATGTCCGATTGTCCTTGCTCACCAAGGGAAGACTTGGAAGCGAATAAGATTTTACTGCATTCCTGAGTTTATCACGTGCTTTTGGTGGAAATAGGGTTCGTCATGATTTTCCTTGGCACAATCAGGTAGCGGTAAACCATTTAAAATCCATTCAATTCTATTCTCAAAAGAACAAACAAATATCACGGACTTACATGCAAGACATTCTTACGAAAAATGGTTTAGGAGACATCTTAACATCTAGCCTGAATTGTCAATCATTTTTGAGCAAGCAAGCGTACATATTGTATTTTCAAAAAGGTCTTAAACTACAAAAGTATCATACGTTAAGGCAAAGTTACCCACAAAAATCTTTAGTGAATTCGGACATTCGGTGGTTTGGGTTTCTGAACGAAAGTGTTGGTCCCTTGACTTAGATGGATGTATTCAATTGCTTTGGGTCGGGGTTGTCGTGCTTATTTCGTACGCTGTTTCCACGCTGTTCTCTTCTCCAGTCCTTCCCCTGTCCCTCCCCCCTTTCGATATCAAGTGTAGTGTGCTTCTCCAAATCCTTGTAAATTGTATTGTATTAGGTTAGGGCCTATTTACAACAGAGGACTCATTTCAAAGTTCCTTTTTTTCGTTTAGTTTTGACGCAGCTCTTAATTCAGTCATGTTTTCTCTTCCCTTGAATATCTTCCCTTGGTGGGAAAAGTGAACTTTTCTTTTCCATTCTCTGCCCAGAACTCTAAGCTGCTTGTGCTTGAGTTAATTAAGCTATGTCAATCAAAGATCAGGCTTTTTGATGCACCAACGGCCCAACGTTGCTTCCTGTGATGAGGGAATGTAGGCCTTGTCTTCTTAGGGAGCTATTGATGGAATGCTTTGTTGATGTTTTGCTTCCGAGTAAGAAATTAATTGTGGGGTAAAAGAAGATGAAATACACTGTCTCGTCACATGGGAAGTAAATGAAACTGGAAGAAGGCGTTCGCCAAATTATCACCGTATGATAATACTATCAATATTTTGATAAAAATCAAATTCTTCCATTTTCTATAAAACGACTGAATTTGCAATGAAAACATATACGTCTCTTTTGTATTTAATTTTAGAAAATAGTTATTTAGCAAAATGACAAAAAAATTTCTTTTTAAAAGTTCTATTCATTCCTGTGATGTATTTTTATCATAAGCAGAGTATTCTGTTGTCATATTAGATTTTAGTTATTTCTATCACTAGCTGAACTAAGCAATATACATTATTGAAAAAAATCTGCAAGCCTTGGCAAAGGCAAACAAAGGCTCCCTGGAAAATGCCTGGAAAAGTCCTTTAAACGATAAAACCAAGGTTTTAGAAGAAAGTTTATAGTAAGCGCAGCCAAAGATTTAATTAGCATGTTCATAGCCTTTGTTTTATCCGATGTCATCCCAAAGTAGCTATGTAACGTATTCAAAAGACATAACTAACTTTAAATTCGACTGTCCTGCACTTTTTAGGGGTATTTCATAGTGTTTTCAGGCTATGTAGTGAAAATTCAATAATTCTATAAATAGACTTGCATGATGTCATCAATTTGAAACGTTATTGGCTAAGAATTGACCAGTGAAAGTGACCAGTAAACATAATCTTCATAATCGATTCGTGCATTACATAAGCTACGATCATTAGCTGAGACAAAATGGCAATTGGGAGATAATGCTATTTCAGAATGCGATTTTCACAACAGCCCCCCCCCTTGAAGAAGGTTAGGCCCCCCATCAGAAAGTAAACTAAAGCCCTGTTTACACTACAACTTTTAAGCTGAGTTAACGCTAACCTGGGTTGAACCCAGGTTGAATCCACTTTCATTTACACTGCATTGACCACAAAGTATAGTGTAAACGCAAAGTTAGGTTGAACCAAGGTTAGTTTCCCCACGCATGCGCTTCCTTGTGAATTACGACCATTGGCACCTTTCAACATTATATTCACCTTCCCCCTGCAGTCTTCTTGCAATCTTAGCAAATAAAGACCATTATCTTGTACAAGAATCTTGTTTCTTGATCCCTGCGTCCGCCGATATCTCGATTAATGTTATGACTCCGTTGTCACCCCACAGTGAACCTCTCTCGGTCTTTATTCACTCATTTTCAAAATTTGTTGCTTCGAATTGAAAGACCACACCCTCGAGGGTTCCAAGATAACTTTTGTTTTGACAATTACTTTGCGTGTAGGCGCCTTTTGATGCATGGCTCGAAAAGCGCATGCGCGGGTCAGATAATTAATCTGGGTTCCATTAACCCAGGTTGTCGTTTACAATGCATTTCGAAGTTCTTATTCTGGGGTCAACCTAGGTTCAACCCACCACTAGAGTAGGATTGGCTCAATCTAGGTTCAACCCAGGTTAGCTGCGTTTACACTGCAAAGTTTCTAACCCAGGTTAAACGCAGACTAAAAGTTGTAGTGTAAACAAGGCTTTAAGGCTCAGGCACCGCGGAGCAGGAGGGGGGCTGGGGGGCTCTAGCACCCCACTTTTTACAAAAAATGCCAAATATTAAGTATCAAACTACCAGAAAAGCCTCTTTTTACACGGTTGTAGCTCCCCCACTTTTTTTAGACCCCCCACTTTTCTCAACGCTCCGCGGTGCCTGAGGCTCTTGTACAACCGGCATGCTTAGCGGCAGTTGTCTTGAGAGAAATTGATCGTTTTTTGCAGGACGGTGTTAGGGCAGGTTTTGGAATTATAATTGCAAACATGCCGGTTGCGCAAGAGCCCTGTATGAAAAGATTTTCATGTGCTTATTATAATCAGAAATTTGTAAAATCATTCAAATTTCTTTGCAGTAAATCCTATTGAATTAAAAGAATTCCAGTAATCCATGCTCTTGGTGTCTTCTAAGGGGTCAAAGTAAACTTTTTACTGTTAAAGTAACGTCTATTAAACTGTTCACGATGCTTGAAATTTACCTTTTTGAAATAAATTAATCTTAGGTAATTTTATTGGGGGAAAGGTGTATGCATGTGTGTCTTAGAGATGTTTGTTTAAATAGTCAACATTTTAGCGAGGACGCCTAAAGTAGATACTGAATTGCTAATGTAACATTTGCACCATCAGCAGTACCTTAGCTAAAAGGCCAATGTTGACAGGTTTATAGCAATACTGCACAATACAATGATTTCAGGGCCTTACAAACTAATAGAGTGAGGGACTCTTTAAAACATTGAGAGATCATAAATCTCAGTCTTCTGCCACCATGTGAAGAAAACACAAAGCTTTAAATTATGCATGCAAACTAAATCACTATGATTTTCAAGGTGGTTTGATGCTTCAGTTGGGCTTCCTAGTAGATAGATCATGGTCGGGGTGAATGGGGATTCTATTATCAGAGTGAAAAAGAGCTTTACGCTTAGAAAGTCGCGTTCAGTGACTCAGAAGGCGATCTTGAGGAACTTTGAAACGATTAAATTACTTTTAGATGACCCGGTTGTTTTTTATAGTGTCGTTTATTAGTTAGTAATTAATAGCGCTGCGTAGTTCCTTCGGACGACAATTCAAAAATTAGTCTCAAAAAAGATGTATTAAGTTTTTTAGATGTCTATCTAAGAATAAAAATTTTAAGATTACGCAATTTTCTCTTGAAAATGAGGCTTTTGGCCCCAATTAACAGACCGACATTCAATTTCAAGCATTTGTGTACAATAAATGTGCTTAATTAACTTTAAGACTTTAACTTATTTCCATTTAAACTGTTTTTCACTGATTACTTTCATATACGTAGAAACGAGACTTCAAACACGAAAAAGAGGCCGATGGCCTCCCAAAATCCCCATATAACATTGATTTTCGAAATCAGCACCCTCGAATTGACCAAAAGCCCTTGGTCTCATAAATTTCGTTCTCGAGCGACCATTCCCCTATTCTCCGCCTGGCCTATCTAAGTTAAATCTACTACTGACGCTATTTATGGTGAATTAGGCATACCCTGGGTACCAGAGCCGCAAAAATTTAACGGTAGCAAAAAATAATGAGAGCTGCGGAGTCGAAGGGGAGAGACAAGTCCTGACTTATTTTTTCGAGGAAATCTCTTTCTGATGAACTTTTAAGCTAGCCAAAGATTCTATATGCCGGTCTCGTACCACTTAACGCAAAATTTAATCTACATAACAGACACGAGGAGGCATTTTTTCAACTGTAAATGGGCAGTAAACTTTGACCGGAGTATTCTCCGCCATTACAGTCCATTCTATTTTCAAGCCCCACCCGACACCCGATTAGCGATTGTGATTGTGGTGATTACCCAATTAGCGATTGTGATCAGTGGTGAATCCGCATGTTCCACGCGGGATATAGGTTTGCAATTGATGGAACCAGAGCCGCTTTTCTTCTTCCCTCTTCTCTCTCGTTTGCCTCCGCAGCTCTCATTATTTGTTGCTGCCGTTACATTTTTCGGCTCTGTACCCAGGGTTAATTAGGCAAAATTTACAATCACTGCAACAGGCGCATAAAGATATCTTAAAATTCTTGCTCAGGCTTGAACTTCTTGATTTGGAACCAGATAGGTATGTTTGCAAAACATTTGAAGCGCTCCTTATCGTTGAAAACAAGAGCACCGCAAACTTGGTATCGCCCAAGAATTTAAAAACCAGATATGAAATCAAGCACAACGATAACACTGCTGTGGTAAAAGCCAATAGGTAGGGAATTTTCTCAGACAATCTGAATATCAGCCAAACCAAAAATGTTTTTATCGAATCTGACTAAAAAGACCACGCAGATTCCAAACTCAAGATATAACTTTTGAAATTTTGATCGGAAGTTGTAGATTTTGATGACGTCATTAGGCAACAAAAACCGACACATTTAACTGTTTAACAGTTTTTGTTGTAGCAGTAAGAGCATAAAGAAATACATATTTACAATCAGCATTCAGCGACAATTCGAATGATATATAACTTAACTAAATTTGCACGCATCAGTAATTTCAGTGATGACGTCATCATCTCATTGAACTGTCGCTAAAGGTTAGTATCTTTAGCCTGAAACCCATTTTCAAGACTCTTTACAAAATTATTCCTCAAATTCATAAAGTGCACGGAATAATTTGGTTCATCAACTTGCGTATGCACTAGTAATTTGAGTGATGACGTCATCATGTTCTTTCTAATTCTACTGTAGAATTCTTACGAAGATTTGGATTGTTCCTAATTGCAAAACTTGCACATAAGTTTAAATTAAAACTACGTTGAGAACTATAGTTACCTAGTAAAGAAGTGATTTCAGTCAAGTCTTGCAAAAATAAATTTAAGTATAAAAGGAGTTTTTATTTTCAGGGTCACCTGTCAGCGTCTTCGTTGCAACTCTCTGATGCACTTTCTGCAGACTCTCCGAAAAATATAAAGTCAAGTTCAGCGCTTGAAAATAGAATATCTTCTTTGCTTTCCGCTTTTTAGCCGGTATTCGCATCATTTCATTCAATTCATTTTACTTTCAATTATTTAAGCAAAATATATTTAAGCATATGGTAGCCCAATCTGCAATGCTGGTTTACAAAGGGCCATGCATCTAAACTAAGTTGTTGCAGCAGTGTTGTTGTAATTGGGTTAGAGGTCATCTTGGCCTAGATACCTTTTAATAAAAAAATTATTGCTGGAGCACCAACACAAAAATAAAGCGAAAGCATTGAGAAGTCAGAGAGTTAGTTTTCCCAGGAGCTATCAACACTTGAATATTTTTGTATTCTATCTACTGTGGTGTAAACAACATCGCTTCACAAACATCCACTATCTCTTATAGGTTTTTTTAACTTATCAACGCAAATAACGTATTATTAACTAAGAATAACTTAATGTTGTTATACAAACTTAATGTTGTTATACAGAGTAACGTTTCGGTGAAGAGTACCAAAATGATGACGTCACAAAAATCAGCTTTTAAGTGTTTTTCAATTTTCACCATATATCCCAAAGAGCATTATGAAATAATTCTAAATGTGCAAAATCAGTTAAATTTGTTGCAAATTGGCTGAGATGTGGCCACATAGGCATAGGCTCTTTTCCCGTCAAACCTTTGTAATTTGTTCTTGGTTCATAACTTTATGAACCAGGCCAGAATAACAGCAATCCATTGATGAAATCTTTGATTGGCTATATCTCGCCCAATTTTGAACATATCTACCTGATGGGTGGCTTGGAACAACCAGCAGCAAGTGGGGCTTTCATCGAAGATTTTCACTGATCTCCCTTGCCAACGACGAGGGGAACCACTGGCTTTTTGCAGTCCTTCAGTGCTTTTGTAAGTTGCTCATACATGCCTGCCCCTTGGTTGGCTGACTTAAGTCTTTCAATGTCAATCCAAACTTTGAAGCCAGCTTTCGGCGCCTCGTTTTTCACCAAACGTGGATCGGAAAATTCATTACCGACCAACCCAGTGATCTGCTTAGCTTTTTCAGCAATTTGTGAATTTGTCCAATTGTATGACAGAAATATGTC
>NW_027020025.1:10328463-10350461 GCF_013076305.1 Rhopilema esculentum
TCATACAGCGTCACGATTCAAGAGAATCTGCTCTCTGGGACCTTGGTTCAGTCATTCATCGTTTCTGCTGATAAATTTGCTATTGGCCAAAAGGCACTTGTTGCTGCCAATATTGTTGCAGGTTTGTTGCTTATTGCTTGCTCTGTGCTTATACTTATTTGCTGGCGTACCCGGTCAAACGTACTGGTAAAACATTTACATAATATGCAGAAGATAGCAGATTGTTGATAACAAGATGTTGATACTTTTAATCTTCCGATTAGAAACACATTTTAAGAATGAAATTGAAATTGATTTCTTTAGCTACTTGTGAAATCTTGCACTTTCTTTAGCAATTTAGCTATATTAAATTATATTTAGATTGTGTTGTATTAAAGATTTCCTTACGTGAAAATTTGGTGGACATGATCACTCTGATTTTTCTACCTCCCAGCCATCATGCTAAATTTGTTGGTTACAGGTGATCAAGATGGAGATCTTCAGTTCAGCAGTGCGTCAACAACAAGTGTACGGTTGACAACCACACGACCCCTGAACTACGAAAAGAAATCATTCTATCAACTTTCAATAACAGCTGTTAACACGGGAGAGGCAGATGCACGCAATACCACTATAACTTTCAATATAACCGTTATTGATGTTAACGATAACGGTCCAGTGTTTACTCCAGCATTGATTCAACAGCCGGTGGCAGAGGATCTGGCTGTTGGGAGCCATGTTATCACTGTCACAGCGGTTGACCCCGACACAGGTGCATTTGACCTGATGAATTACAGTATCGTGAGCAATCTGTCTTCTTCATACTTTGCAATCAACAAAACAACTGGGCAGATTACGCTGCAGAAAGCTCTAGACAGGGAGCAAGAAGACCGCTACATCATCATTGTTCAGGCTCGTGACCCACTCTTTTCTTCTGTGGCTGAAATTGTGCTGAACGTCACAGATGTCAATGATAACCAACCAAGATTCAATCCAAGTTCATACTCTCTTGACATTGTAGAAAATACCCTCGTTAGCAGCTCGTTGGTTCAGGTCTTCGCTTCAGACCCTGATCTTGGGCTGAACTCAACACTTGTATACAGCATCTTAGATGGGAATGCTGCAGGACACTTCGCTATTAACTCTCAAAACGGAGTAATCACACTGGTTATCGCACTCGACTATGAAAAAACTAAATCTTTCACACTTCTCATTGGCCTTCGGGATATGGGGAGTCCTCTCCTTCAATCCAGCAATAACGCAACAGTAACCATTAATATTGTTGATATAAACGACAACTATGCACATTTTGAGAAATCACTTTACACCGCTTCTCTACCAGAAACTAGCTCTATATCAACATTTGTTGTTCAAGTCAAGGCTGTTGACGGTGACGGCACTTCAAAGCACAGTAATCTTACTTTTAGCATCAACCAAACATTGGCAAACAGCACCTTTTCGATCAACCCAGTAACTGGTGTTATAACATTGAAAAGCTCTTTAGATTACGAGAAAGTTAAAGAATACCATTTCTCTGTCATCGCTACAGACAACGGAACGGTACCTTATCAACGCCATACCAATGTTATTGTCTATGTGCAAGATATCAATGACGAGCTGCCATATTTCATGCCTGCCACATACAATGTAACGGTGTCTGAATTCTCCAGACCTGGTGCAATGGTTTTACACCTGTTTGGCTACGACAACGACACAAAGGCTTTACAATACACTATTTCGTCACAATCCCCAAAAGGCGACTTTCTTATCGATTCATCCTCTGGTTCACTTTATGCGAAAAATGGCCTAGACAGGGAGAATATAACATCCTATACATTATCCGTGTCCCTTTCTGATGGTGCAAATTCTGCAAGTACTACGGTCATTGTTAACATTAATGATGAGAATGACAACAGACCAATATTCAGCCAAACCACATACATTGTATCAGTTCCGGAGAACACAGCTGTTAGCTCTTTTATCATATTAGTTCAAGCCAGCGATTTGGACATCGGCAGCAATTCAGCAATCACTTACTCAATCTTCAATTCTGGTTTGAATGATTCATCACTTTTTTTCAGTATTAATTCAAGCACTGGCGCTATAAGTCTTGCTAAACCACTTGATTATGAACAAGACAGAGTCCACCATTTTGTTGTCGTCGCAAATGATGCTGGAGCTGTGCAGCTGCGTGGACATGCATCAGTAGAAGTCCGTGTGATTGATTCCAATGACAATGCTCCGTATTTTGTTCCCAGTGTTTACTCAGCAACCATCCCAGAAGCCATTAACGTGGACAATGTTGTGATGATCTTAACTGCACGTGACAATGATACAAGTTCCAGTCAATTATCATATGAAATTGTTGGTGGAAATGTGAATAATGACTTTAAGTTGCATTCGTCAATGTCGAATGTTCTTGTTGTAGCCAAGTCTCTAGACTACGAGACTACACAAATGTACTCTATAATTGTGCGGGCTTTTGATGGCATGCATTACTCAACAACAAATGCAACTATTAATGTGAACATCTCAGACATCAATGACAACAACCCAATCTTCAACCCATCATACTATAGGGTGACAATACCGGAAAACACAAACAATTCGTATGTGTTTTTGCAAGTTTCAGCTACAGATGCTGACGGTTCAGCTGCAAACAACCGTATAACATACACATCACTTGACAACACGACAGATTTCAACCTCAATCAAAACACTGGCGCGATCACGGTTAACAGTATTGACTACGAACGAAAGTCCCAATATTCATTGGTTGTCATTGCTCAAGATAACGGAATGCCGTGGAGACAAAACAGGGCTCTGGTTGACATAATCATCACTGACATTAATGACAACGCACCAGTTATTTCACCGGTTTCATACAGCATCAACATCTCAGAAGCGGCCCTCATTGGCTTGCAGATAACAACTATTAAGGCCAGTGATGTTGACACTGGAGTTAACGGACAGCTTGTTTACAGCATCGTTTCTGGAAACAACCTTCAAAGATTTCAGATCAACGCCGATACCGGCGTCATCTCAATTAACGGGAGCCTTGATTATGAGAGTATGATCTTTATCCATCATTCTGTTTGAGAAAACAATTTAAAACTTTTGAAAGTTGTTGTTTCATATAAGCATCCTTTAGAATAATCAAAGGAGGAACTTTTGCCAAATTATGTCACTACACAACATTTTCGCTTTATTATGGTCACTTTTGCAATCAGCTTGTTTAATTTTTTGTCAGTTCTTTTAATTCTCAATTAATTCTTCATCGATATGACTTTTCATTTTCAAAATTTCATTTTCATTTTGTTCTGATGATTGGCAATTCTTGCCCTGCTATCACCAAATTCACTCATTTAGGCAACTTTATTTCTTTATAGGCGCAGAGGAGAACTACACTTTGACCATATCTGTTCAAGACAAAGGTGGATTGAAGGCAGCTTCCAACGCAACTGTTTTCATCCGAGTATTTGATGTTAACGATAACCAGCCTGTGTTTGTATACAATCAACTTAAGTGCCAAGAAGCTGCCACTATCCAATTGACTAGTTGTCAATTTGCCTTCTCACGTTACTACTACGAAGGCACTTTACCAGAAACCTACCCTACAAGTCAGACGTTCTTGACCATCCAAACGCGGGCGTTGACATCTTCTACAATTTTCTCGATAATTGAAGTAGCTGCAAGGTCTTTGTTCCAGATTAACCCCTCTACAGGTAAGGCGTTGAAGCTGCCACCCCTATGTTATCGAAATCTGCAGCTGACAAATAACTTTGATATTATAAAGAATAGTCCTGAAAACTGGTGAAGGACTAATATAATTGTTACATTGCCCCGGCGAAGGAGCAATGGTACTTATTCACTGTTCTGTTTCCGGTTATCTGGTTCTCCTGCATTTTTATTTTGGAGCAACAGAGCACGCGCATTTCTTTGATTTTGAAGTTTTTATGCATATCCTTTTGTGCACGCAGAAGGGTTGATCGTAGTCATATTTTGATGACCTTTGATTTGCATGATCAAGCAGCAAAACGGAAAGTCGTTTATTATTTATCTCTATTTTACTATATCTATAGTAGTTCCTTATTTCTGAAATAAAGCTACTCATTTAGTGCGTCAATTTTAACAAACACGCACACAAATACTTTCCAAAAACACGCACACAAATACATAAATGCCAACGTAACTAATCTCATATCATACGTATCCGTTATCGTCCATGTGACAGATGTAAACAATAACTGTCCGCAAGCATCAACCGTCAATGGATCCTATTATCAGCCAGTGCAACCAGGCTCAGTCGTTGGCCGCGTTATAGTCAACGATTTAGACTCGTTTAAAAACCACACATACGCAATAACGGCCGGAGATACAAATGGAAACTTCAGCATAGATGGCGCTGGAATTGTCACTGCACGCACACTCATAACATCTACAAATAAGCATATTTTCAATCTGATGATAACTGTTTCCGACGGTCTATGCTCTAAGATAGTTCCAATGGTTGTTATTGTGATGAAGGATATATCGCCTCCATGCCCATCTCTACCATCTTGCTACAACTGCACATGTGCTCCTTGTCCTACAACACAGCGGATTACAAAATGCCCAGATCAATTCTGTTCTTGTTGTCCGATATGTCCAACAACGAGACCTCCATGCCCTAATACTGCTACCACAACGTCATGTCCTGTCAAGACTTGACAAACGTGTCCCGTCTCATGCCCTGCAACGGTCACATGTCTTGTTTGTCTTACATGCATTGTCCCTAGTGTCGTTCTTTCGCCGTGTACAGATTTAAATAGCCGTATTACAAAGTAGAAATGTATGAGCACCAAACAGCACATCTGTACCACGCCTATAGTGAACGTGATACTGTTGAAATTTTATCAGATTTTTTCATACTTGCTTTTTACCTTTATGCGCTATATTCTATCGCTGCGTTTCTCTTAATTTTGTTTTCATTGAATCTACAGGAAATATTTCATTGATAGTTCCATTGAATTACACGCAGCAGAAGATGCACCGGTTTACTGTCAGAGCTAGAATAGGTAGCGAGTACTCGGATGCAGTTGTTGTAGTGAATGTACTCGATGTTAACAACAACTGTCCGGTGTTCAGCCAAAGCGAGGTCTATTCAAGATTGACAACTCCAGTTGAAAGTGGTACTATCATAGCAATTAATAAAGCGAATGATGCCGACAGTGCTCCGGCACTTTCGTACAGCATCACTGCAGGAGATGCAGGAGGTATTTCTTGCTATTTGATCGTTTCTTCTGTTTGTAATAGCAGCCAAGTACAGGTTACAATTATATTCTTTGTAAACATTTGAAAGCTTGAGTTTTGACTTATATCTAAATTTACTCTATTTTCGCATCAAAAAGTACTGAACGCGCCCAATTGAATGATATCTAACATATGCATATAACTGTAAATGATTCAATATATGTAATTCAATTCAATTTAAAACAAGAGATATTCTTTATTCTCTTCAGATGATTTCTCAATCGATAACATGGGAGTGATTCGAACGAAGAAGCGTGTTGTAATCGCAGGCTCAAAAACCTTCAACCTGACTCTCTCTGTCACGGATGGTGTTTGTACAGCGCAGTCTAAAGCAGTTATTATCATTCATCTTGATACTATGTTCACTGTTACACCGTCCAAATGTCCAGTCTATTGTCCAGTTTGCCCTGTTTGCACTGGTGTGCCAGTTGTGACTACCTCTGCCCCCACATGTCCGGTAACTTGCCCAACATGCCTGGCACCATCCAACTACATGTTTAGTAGGGCTCAGTATGTCAGAACACTTCTTGAGAATACCACATATTCAAGTGCCATTCTCCAAGTGCGTCTTGTAAGTGGATCTGCTGCTGTTAACTATAGTATTGTACAAGCAAGTGCTTTGGAATACTTCCGGGTCAACAGGACAACAGGTATGATATCTTGATAACAATTTTTGTTGGAGCAGTAAAAGTAACATTGATAATGTAATTATTTTCTACGATAGACGATAAGAGTTCGTCATTAGAAACTCGTAGATTGATTAAAACCTTGCAAACTTTAAAGATGTTATAATGATTTGATTTTGCATCACAGGTGAAATCTTCCTTGTGAAGGAGCTCGACTTTGAGACAGCCAAGCGCCATCTTTTCAATGCGAGGGCAGAGTTCGCCGGTGGAGTCTTTGGCAATGTATCCATCGATATTTATGTCCAAGACATTAATGACAATCACCCATACTTCATCACTGCAACATACGCTGTCCAGATTCATGAATACACGATTTCTGGTGCCACTATTGTCCATGTTCTGGCTGGAGACCGTGACACTGTGAGCACTCTAACAATGGCCATTGACAGTGGAAATACGAACAGCTTGTTTACAATCAACCCAAGTAATGGAGTAATCACTTTGGCTGCTTCCCCTTACCTCTACACGCAGAATACCTACACCCTTCGCATCAGTTTGGCCGACAACGGAGGCTTACAGGCTGATATCCAAGCAACAGTGACTGTCACTATCGTGAGAATAACGGCAGCAAAAGCAGGCTGTAAGCTTTTTGGTGTGTCATCCTATATCACTAGGACATTGGCCGAGAATGTAGCTGTAGGGACAACTGTGGTCTCTTTGACTGGTACACCAGTGTCTTCTAACAGAAGTATCGTGTAAGTGATAAACCTTTCCTAGCTTTGTATTAGCTATGCCGTGTAAAGCATTTTTGTAACTATTATCAATAGTTTACTTCCATCCCTTCAAATGGATTGCGTTCCTACCACCCAAAATAGCTCTGTTGTCTATGAATGTACGCGCCAGTGCAATTCTGGCTATCTAGGACGCACAACCCAGAGATTGGGGGATAGGATAAAACAACATCAATCTCTTAGATCCGGTAGGTCTAAAAACACAGTAAAAACAAATAACCCTGTCATCAATAAACGCCATTAGACAACCCAGATTGTGCAAAACTCTATGGTGACGACATGTTTCATTTAATCGCCAAAGCCTGGCCGTCTTTCCATCTAGCAGTTTTGGAATCGATTTAAATAAAAACGAAAAAGCCGCCATTGTGTAGACAGAAGGTGTTCGTTTTCTCTTTTGGACACTAGTGGTAATTTTCTTAAGGCACGCGGTGCTGATTGCATGGACAACTATGGCGGTCATGTACTTCGTTTTCGGATTGGCATATTTCGATCCACAACTGGGTAAACATTTTTCATCGTGTTCTTTTGGACCTTTATTCTGTCGTTTTATACTCTGAGGAGTTTCAGACAAAAAACGTTTTTGTATCTTTTGAAATGTTTGCTTTTTATAATGCCATTTAAAAATGTTTAAAAATTGAGATGTATCTATTGATTCCAACCTTAATATTGCCATTACGTTTTAATCAAGTAATGTTTCACACGTTTTCAGATATTCAATTGGTAATCCAGAAGGTAATGCATACTTCCAAATCAATGCGACCGGAGTAATAACGACGAAAGTCTCATTGGACTATGAGAAAATGACGTCACACATTATTGTCGTCAATGCCCAAGACCAAGTGACTGGTATAACCAGCATTGCATTTGTCGTAGTCAATGTGACAGACGTCAATGACAATTCACTGGTTGTCACTGGCCCATCTCGAGTAACTGTGTCAGAACTGGCAAGCAGCGGCTCATACGTCACAACAATCCGAGCGACAGATAACGACGCTGGTACTAACATTTCTTATTCCATTACTTCAGGCAATGCCAATGGGTTGTTTTTCATCGACCCTGTGACGGGTATCATCACCCTGAACCAAAGATTAAACCACGATTCGGCACAATCTCACAGCCTAACAGCTTGTGCACGAGACTCGAACACGGGAAGTCAAGCTTGTCATTCGTTCACCATTGCGGTCAGAAACGAAAACAACAAACAGACTGTATTTGCCAGCAAGGTTTACACTGCCAGTGTACCTTTGAATACCAGCATTGGAACAATAGTTACTACAATATCAGCAACTGATCCTGATGGCATGGGAGCTGTTAAGTACAGTCTTGATGGAGCCGTTGCGAATGAATATTTTGACGTCAACGTTACAACTGGAGTGGTCACATTGAAAAAGTCCTTATCAGGTGCTGGCTTATCGTTGCCCATTGTGATCACCGCCTGTGCAACAGATGCTGCGAATCCGGCAACAACATCTTGTGTCCCTGTTGTATTTGATACAGGTTTGTAAAAATACAACTGCAGAATACTCTTAATCATTTGGTTTGATACTATGCTGTTCTGCATTCAAACCTTTTCTGCGTCATTTCTAATCTTAAAGCTTGTTGGCTAGTTTTTGAATGCCTCGATTTCTCAGTGCAGAACTGAAGAAAACACACAAAAACATGTTTTGAAAACTATTTACCTTGCAGTAGAGTTGCATAACATACGATACAGAAGCCAATTGTCAAATGGCCTATATTCATTCAGGAGTAAAATTAAAGTGTTAATTATCTTACTAAAAGAAAATCTTGTCACATGCAGTCATATTTACAAAGAAAGACAACCAATAAATAAACAAATAAATAAATAAATAAACGTTGTGTTTTTACTTCACAGGTTCTTCTGTTATCATCCAGCCAAATAACTATCGCCCATACTTTATACATCAATCGTACAGTGCCGTAATTAACGAGAATGCCACACTTGGATCCATTGTTCTCATTATTGCTGCAGCAGATAACGATACTGGTGCATCCGGTGTTATCCATTATAATCAGTTGCAGGGAGCTAACGCCGACTATTTTGCAGTGGACGGTAGAACGGGAATAATCACAAACGTGAAATCGCTAAACACGTCATCAGCGCCAAAAGTTTTCTTCTTGACAGTAACTGCTCGAGACCACGGCACGCCTGCCAAAACTTCATTACTCGCAGCTAACATCACTATTGCCGTTCTTCATCCCCAGTATAACAACAATTCAATCACGACAGTAACCGCACTTACAATGCAGATTTCTTTAACGAAGGACCCATTTGAAGACTCAATGATAATCAAGTATGAAGTTGTTGCTCAACAGTACGAGGCGTCAGCGACCAATTGTAAGTACAGTCGTTTAGCAAGAGCTTATTCTTTCCATTGATTTACTGTGATCACCCAACTCCACCCTTTGGTGTCGACTCCGCATCAGAGAAGTTGCCTGTCGCTTGCTAACGCAAAAGTACTGCGTATCTCTTAACATAGTTTCGCTCTTCAAAGTATTTGTAGTATTTTCATCAGTGAAGATTGTCCTATTTGTTTTTACAACCCTTTGCATACTTTTATTGTTTTACATTTCTTTCGTTTTTAGTCAATGAATTGACAGGAATGCACACAGTTTCGTGGTACCACGTTCATTACATACCAGATACATTCCGGTATCGAAGATACGTCATTGCAACGATTATCAAAACAAATTCAAAGCGAAAAAGAAGAGCTGTAAGTTTCACAATCCACATTTCAATTGATCTTAGGCCTGGTTCAAACGTCGCGCTCTCATGTGCCGAACCTAACTCGAAAATTAAGTATATGAGGGGCGCGACGTTTGAATAAATTTGGTATGGCGGATTTAGTTAGGAGCGGCAGACTAGTTTGGATCGCCAGAGCTTGCCGAGCTGCACGGCTCATGATCGGCACATGAGAAGTGCGACGTTTGAACCAGGCCTTATTCTTGCAAATTGAGCATGCATTTTCCATAAAGAATTACAGATTAAGCTATTTCACTAGCAGTCATTTCTTACTTATGAGCAACAGGTCAGTTAAGATTATCCTACAATTTGCACATGTTATCAGCTCATTTATCACTCATTTATTTTGATATCAACTTAGATTCAAAAGACGTCAAGCAGAGTCGACGTCGATGTGGGTACTGAGAAGAACTGCCAAACTAAAACATTAGAAAGCGATGTCTGCAATGGACCTTTGCTACCAGGAAAGTTTTACAGGTTAGTTGAAAACATTTTCTTCATCCGCATGAACTTTAATCTGTCATTCCTGTCTGCAATTGTATCAAATATACCTCCCAAGTTTTATCTGTTTTTCCACTAAAAATGTCTCAAACATCAAGGCAAGCATTTGAGGTTTGTATTGAATTCTTTGGATTAAATGAATTTGAATCTTAGATGCCTAAAGACATAGCTCGTGTTATGACTTGGAAACCTAACGATATAGTTCGAGTTAGGATTTTTGCAATAATATCCATGCCACGCATCATGCTCCTACTGTACCTAAGTGCAGTCTCTCTATTACCAAGCCCAAATTATATTCACTGATAGATTACAAATCGAACACTAGCGTTAAGTCTCAATGTCTAATGAAGTGATCCCCCTTTACCTTACAGACAGTGTTCTTGTGTATAAAATGAAGTGAGAAATTAGAGTATATGTCTTCAGGTATTTTGCATTACATTCGTTGAATTATCGATATTTGTTTGGGAAGAAGGAGAAGATACCATAGGAGTGAATTTTGGAAAATGAATGGATTTTACATAAAACCAATGGGTGGGCGTTTTGATTAACCTTCGGAGGCATTGAAAATTCCATGTCTGTTTCGAAATCTTATCCAAACGCAATTGAATTTAGATTTCAACTGGTGGGCTACTATGTCAACAACCAACCTGTATCTGGCGCATTTACCGAGCCGAAAGCAACAAGTATGTCTTACATTGTTTCTTCTCGTTTACAGAAGGCCTGAATAATAGAGTTCTGATTGCTAGAATATAAAGTTCTGTTTACATGCATTTAACTGTTGTTTTCTTTGTTAAAAATACCTATAGTGTGTGGATGGCTCAGTGGCTGGGCTCGCCGACCACCGATCCAAAGGTCTGGGGTTCGAGTCCCTGTCATAACCAACTTTCACAAGGAATGAAGAAAATTGTGAGTTCTCTGTTATATCAGGCATAGGAATCACGGGATGTGGACATTGCTCGATAAGCATAGCTTCTTAGTGTCTTGAAACACCTTGGAAAGCTACACGTAGCAACAAATACAAATAGAAAAAACAAAATCCATCGCCTATGTTGTTGTCAGTGTCTTCTTTGCTTTATCAAAAATGCAAAGACATCACTTTACTATACATAATTCATTGTTTTTCCTTGCGTAAACATCACCAAACTTTTTCTTTGCAGCTTTGGCATCCATTTCAACTAAAACCGGTGTCGGAAACAGTGCTTACGTTGCAACGTACTGGATCATTGGACTCGTTGTGTTGTCCTTCATGTTCCTCATGGCTCTATTAGTCATCGTCATCATTTTCTGCTTTAAGCGAAAGTACAGGTAATTTTTTATTGACAACAGGCAAATAACCCAAGCTAGGCAGCAGAGCAAGCAATAATCGATCGGCTATCCTTAAGAACCACCTAAACTCATAAGTTACCAGTTTTCTTTTCTGTTCCAGAAAGATGTTTATCTTGGTTGTCTTCATCTTCTGCTTCTAGTAAGTTACATTCTCTGTTTTTACAGGCAATATGACGTCAGGGCAAAATCATTTATCAACCCGATGTATACACAAACGTAGGTGAATTCTTTTTACGTCATTGAACGACTAAAAATCCTGCTAACAGTTTTGGCAGCTTCCGTTGTTTAAAGTGCCACTGAATTGAAAAAATCAAAAAAATTTTTATTGATGTTCTAAGTCAAGTCAGTGCTCCTGAATCCGATGGTGAAGTTCATTTTTCGGAATTGTGAAGTGTTTTGAAGCTACAACGCTTCAAAGTTGCGATTTTCAAGACTTTTTGTGCGAAAATTTGTGCGCGGTCTGTGAGGAATTTCAGGAATGTGTGACGCATTAACGTTTATAAGTCGCGGAAGTGATGCGGGCTTCAGTACTGAAAGCTGTATTTCGAGTGCGATAAAAAACCCAAAAAACGTGAAGTGGATGAAAATAGTGCGATACTTGTGCTCTAAATATCACTAGCTATCTAACTACAAGACATGTGCAAGGTATTTTCTTGCGAAAATTTCGAGCCGATACGAAATAAGCAAACTTTTTGCGTGCAGTTTTTACCAAGACTTCATCCCGATTATTTACCTTTTGTGAATAATTGAGCGTGTCGAATAAGAATGCTCTTACAAACAGCTTTACAAATTATGAATAAAAGTGAGCAAATTGATCAAGGGAAAAAGTTGTTCTATTAAAGAACCAAACAAATTGCACATTTTTCGGCGCTTTTCCCACTTTCCAACTTGCGTTGCCACTGTCAAAGCATCAGTTATCGCCAGGGCCGTCAAGATGGGATAAATTGCCCCGTGGTCAGGGGGCCTCAAAAAGTAGAAGTTCATTTTAAATGGAATTGATTAAAAGTAACAAAATTATGCCTTTAAAAGTAAAACTTTTTTAAACGTTTGCATGAAAAAGAATCAATTTAGGCTAATCTAGAATTCGTGGTTGCAAATATCGCCTATCCGTTTTGGCTTCCAGAATGTCTTGGCGTCCCTGGTTATAGCAGTAGCATCATTGTTAGCATCATTGTCATGGTATCGTGATCCAAAATGAAAATTATGAAAAAAACTTGCTTTATCTGGAACCTTGTTCTCCAGCCTATAAGTAGCACGGTGGGATTTTTCAGGGTCAATTCATATCCTATCTTTTTCAGCGTATCAAACTGCTTATCTCTACAAAGTTCCATGCCGATATCGCGATCTAAAAGTTAAATTATGACAATGACTGCTTAGAGGTCTAGGACCTGGTATCCCAGTCTATAAATAGCATAAGGGGTATTTTTCAGCCTCTATTCAGACCCTATCTTTTTCGGCGTATCAAACTGCCTATTACTGCCAAGTTCCTTGCTGGTATCACGATCTAATGGCTAAATTCTGTCAATTACTGCTTAGAGGTCTAGGACCTGGTACCCCAGTCTATAAATAGCACAAAGGATATTTTTCAGCGTCTATTCAGACCCTATCTTTTTCGGTGTATCAAACTGCCTATTACTACCAAGTTCCATGCTGGTATCGCGATCTAATGGCTAAATTATGTCAATTACTGCTTAGAGGTTTGGAACCTAGTACCCCACTCTATAAATAGCACAAGGGGGATTTTTTCAGGGTCAATTCATATCCTATCTTTTTCAGCGTATCAAACTGCCTATTACTACCAAGTTCCATGCTGGTATCGCGATCTAATGGCTAAATTATGTCAATTACTGCTTAGAGGTTTGGAACCTAGTACCCCACTCTATAAATAGCACAAGGGGGATTTTTCAGCACAAGGGGGATTTTTCAGGGTCAATTCATATCCTATCTTTTTCAGCGTATCAAACTGCCTATTACTACCACGTTCCATGTTGGTTTCGCGATATAATGGCTAAATTATGTCAATTACTGCTTAGAGGTTTGGAACCTAGTACCCCAGTCTATAAATAGCACAAGGGTATATTTGTCAGCGTCTATTCACACCCTATCTTTTTTGGCGTATTAAACTGCCTATCTCTATCAAGTTTCATGCTTGTGTCATGTTTTACACAATTTGTATCGTTTTATCTTCTTACAGCCCTCACTATGGCTGAAATGACTATATAAATCTGAATGCGTCACTCGCCCCAGCCTCTTTTCGCACGACCTACTCGCAAAAGAACCCCAGAAACCCCTATTTGTGGGCCCCAAATTAAAAAAACTAAACTTTTTTCCGAAATCAGCGATGATAGGTCTACCAGAATCAACAATAAAAAAAATTTCATTTTTTTCAGTTCAGTGGCACTTTAAGTATTCATTCTACAAAATTGAAAATTATGTCTGATAGGAAAAGAGCGAATCTTGAGAAGAGTGAATCTTTTGAAGTGGTATAAAACATTTGTTAATGAAATGAGAGAAGCACCGGTGATCAGGGTTTATTTTAAGGATTTTTATGACTGCACGTATTAAGATAGAACTTTATTTTATGGGCGTTGTCTTTTTATTATTCTTAATGACCACCCCCTTTCTACCAGCAGAGTATACACCAATTCAACTTACAGCCTCATTTTTTTACAACACTCTCACCCCAATTCAGATTAAGAGCAAAAAATCATTTTCTTCTTTAAAGTTTCATTATGTTTTACTCACGATGCTGATTTTATATCGACATAAAGATAAAAATTTCATACGGGATCTGACAATGATTGGTACCTAAGGGGTTAAAGATCATCTGGAACGATTTTTGCGGTCAAATCCCTGGTGCCCTGCTTTCTTGGTTGTTTCTGCTGAAGATTTTCTAGAAAAAGCTTCAAGCAAACGACATCACCTAGTAGATGTAGTTCCAGAAACCACAGTGTTCATAAAAAAGCTTGAAAGGCTGCATGAAAGCCCGGTTTTGGGAGGCTGGGAAAAAACTTTCAAGAAAGGTTTTGATGAAGAGAAGGGTTCATTTTTTGAGAAAGTGCTGTTGCAAAAAGAACATCGCCAAAGTCGGATGAACCAGTTTGTTTTTGAAACAAGAAGTAACAATAATGCAATAAGTTAAGAATTTTTGTTTCCATTGGAGAAATTCAAAGAGAAACAGACTGTTGCTGGATGTAGCATCAAGGCCCGTTTCTTCCAACTTCGTGAAATTCAATTCAGAAAGGGATGGCATTTCTAAAGTCCATGATGCAGTTGCACCCGATATTGCCCTTTATATGATAATATAAATAATAATAATAAATAATTTGTTTAAAGTTGGCGTACTAAATGAACGGCTGATAGCTATAAAGAAGCTAATTAAGGCCAACTATCTATAAAGAGTTAGTATGAAATAAAAATATATGATACAATATTAAAAAGGTTTAAGGTATAATGTTCTAAATAAAACCTAACCCAGCAATAAATTTTTTACACAATCTACAGTGGCATTCTATAGGGTGTGCTCTTAATTATTTTTTAAATGTTGAACTTTGAGTCTCAGCTGGCCAATACGAAGATGTCAAACAGAGCAGCATGGATAAAGGAAGTCCGAGAACGGTATTGCTAGCTTTTTGCACCCCCAAGCACGATTGTGATGCCTTGAACAACGTTTTGACCAGGATTCTTGTTTGCAAGCCCCATTCTGCAGATTGCGAGAGGCTAGTTTCTGCATACAGTCGCAGGAAAACAAGTTGAAGAAACCGACTTCAAAGCCCAACAATCAGTAGCAATTTGTACATAAATTTAAATATGCATGTACGCTCTTTTTTTATAACAACCGGTAAATTTAAGTTGAGGCTGACTGTTCTAAATATTTTTGAAAATCTGAGGTTGGATTATTCTTAATTTGTTCTTAAATTTAATAGGGCTATGTTAATAGGCTATGTTAAAAAAATTATCACTGCACAAATTTGATTTTATCGCTGCACATTTATGATTTATCACTGAACACATTGGTTATCACTCCACGTTAAAATAAACCCTGCTATTGACAGATTATTTAAATTTAGTTTAGTTTACCAAGAATTTTGGAAAGCATCGTATAATTTTTGCAACCCCTGAACAAGAACATACGATTATTGTGAACTGTCTTTGATCATAAGTAAAATGGTTGTGCAAAAGTGCTACCAGCCACCAGGCTCTGTTACCTACGTTTGTTTACGCACAATGTTTATCATTCTAGGAATATGGACTCAGATAGAGAGAAAGTTTATGCGAGTGACATCGCAGATGGCTATGCTTCAGCTGGCACCTTCAACGAAGAAAGACTAAAAAGGTACAGTGAATCACTTTTGCTTATGAGATTTTGCTTACTAAGTTATAATTCTGTTTTTTCGGTATTCTTATACATAAACATTAATGCAGTTGTAGATGATAAGGGAAAAACCTTGCTTCTGTGCTATTTACAATAAAAATTTGTTTTTCTCTCTCTTAGAAATTTGTTTAATCAAAATAGTTCTTTTAATTGATCTTTGGTCTGAAAATGTATACGTGGCAATGGTCTGTTGTAAATGGTATAAGTTTTTCATAATTTATTTCATAATTGTTGCTCTATGTCTTGTCATTATTGAAAACTTAACTATTATTCTATCTTTTTCAGTCCAGTTAACCCAGAAGGTACGTTTTTTGCTTAAACATTTACATATTTTTTAGACATTGTTAAAAGTTTGCAGTTAGAAGAGAGTGACCAACCATAAATTTTTTCACAATGACTGTTCATTTTTTCTTTCTTCGATAAGTTTTAAAAGATGTTGTGATTTTAAACGATTTTCAATAAAAGGCAATCGGCAGATACTAAAATGACTTTAGCCATCTGTCAATCGACTATTGGCCAATCAGTGAGCGTGGTACCACTCACAGACCTATTGATTGGTTAGTATTGATTGACAGATGGCCTAGCCAGATAAAGGCACACTCTCGAGCTGTAAATTTATCTATCAAAACAAAAGTGTTAGGCAGCCTTTCCACTAGCCCGGGTTAGAACAAAAACGGGTTACAAATTATTGGTTTCTGTGTTGCGTTCCCCCTAACCCACTTGAAAAACGGATAAGTTTGAAAACGGGTGTCAGAGTGGGTCAGTTTTTACCGGGGTATCTTTTGACCCACCTGCGAGTTAATGGAAACGCTGTAACCCGGAAAAATTCTGACCCACTTGCATCAACAGTAACATCGGCCTTCAACGATGGAAATTGAAGGATTATTGATGCAAGTACTGTTTTCTCTTACAACTCTGCGTATGTTTCGAATACTTCACCCCGAATAAATTTTAACCCGGCATAGTGGGAACAATCAAAAACGGATCAAAAACGGGTCGAAGAAAATTGCCGTTTCCATTGACTCACTTTAAAAACGAATAACTTTTAACCCGGTTTTGTTTTAACCCAGGTTAGTGGAAAGTTTGCCTTATATGTACCTCACAATTATCTTTCAGGCCATATTCAGATGGTGCACACGCATTTTCAAATTGCTGGCCCTTTTGTTTGCAGTATTATCAGCTAAATTCCTAAGAAAATAGCTGGCGTTTGCAGCTCAGCATTTTAATTAGTAAATGATTAATTATCTTTTAGTTTGTTAGTGGTTATTGAATAATTTGTTAATATTTCTTGTTTAGAATTTGAAATGATTGACCAGCAGCCAATCACGTCAGAGCTTGGAATTACCAATACATTTACAAGTAGCCTGGGAAATACCAATACATTTACAAGTAAGCTTTAGTAAACAGTGATTTTTCAATTGAAATCCAGTTTATTGTCGTTTACATATTCCTTTTGAATTCAAAGATGTTGATAGTACTGGTCCTCTAACCAAAGAGTGTAAGTTGAAAATGTGCCTTCATCTGGCTGCGCTAACTAAAATTATATATTTTTCTGTTCAGCTTCGTTTATGAAAGCTAAATTTACACGAAAATACAATAATTGACTGAACTTGATTTAGTTAGACTGTGGGTGTGACAGCCCCCTCCCCCCTGAACTTCGACAGTCTCCATTTTATAGGATAGGCAGCCAAAGTCATTTATGCTGTTCGTTGAGAAAGTGTTAAATCTGTACTCATGACGGAGGTAAAACTAAGAGAAAACTCATTGGATTATTGGTAACATAACGCATTCAACACTAACAAATGTTAACATAACAACATCCGCCATCTTGCCAATCGAACTAACTAAAAACGTGGTGCGCGGTGAGAGAACTAGGCACCACTGAAAGGATAATGTTTCATAATGGTAAACGTTCATGTTCATACATAGGTAAATATAAGTCACATCTCAACAGAAAGAAGGTCTTGAATCACAACTATACTCAAATCGGTTTCCTGTTTTCCTGCTTGTGTCAAAGACTTTCGTCCGACAAAATCTTTTGTTGTGAAAAACCAGAGGGAATTTGTCAAACTGAAAACTCAAATATTTTTCAGCATCAAGAAATTCATTTACAATAGACTGAAGATAGGAATTCCTTACGATGTTAGAGATAGAAATAGGCTACTATTCTTACATTACAAGTTTGGAATCATCAGGGCTATCAGAGTGACCCCACCCAAGCGACAAATCTAAAAGTAAATAAATTTTCAGTTTAAAGAAATCATTAATCAGCAAGGAGTAAATCATAGTAGGTTCAAAACTTAATACAATCTTTTTTATAAGAACAATGTTATAAGAACTGAAGGCTTCTGCTCATAACTGCCCCAATTGTTCGAAAGTAAAGAACAGATCAAGAACAAGCTGAGGCCGAGGTACTGTAAAATATAATTTTGAAGAATTAATGAAATCCTGTTCTAGATTATATTCTAGATTTTGACGATTTTGCATGCGATTAAACAGAAATATCAGATTTTCAAATAAAAAACAGCTTGTATTTAGATAGCCTCCAAATAGTCGGCTGTGTAACCGAGCGCAAAACCTTGTCCCAGCATTTTCCCAGAAATTGAGGGAAAATTAGCTAAAAAACAACATTGTAGCTGGGTAACTGGTAAAAACGTGGTTTTCCATTAACTCACTGTATATGACTGGTGCAGAGTTGGAAGATTATGCCTCTGTGCGAAGCAGCTTATCCCAGCAAACGACAGGAATCTGGTCGATGGTAGAGCTAGCTTTAAAGCCGTTAATGAGATTAATGACTTGCCCTTCACCGTCACATCTTTCTCTCCATACCTATGCAATTATTGCTTGAATATATTGAGAAATCAACACTGAAGGACGTAGGACGTAGACGCAGAGCTTAAAAATGCATGCAACGGTGTATCTTTACATCAATTTAAAGTAATACTTTGAAAGAGCTTGCTGCTAAGGTTCTGGACCTCAGGCCAGTATTTACATGGAAGCCAATTTGAAGTCCCGAAGAATTACAGGTACATTTCTATATAGAATCCGTCCGATTACCGCGAATTTTGCTTAAAAGATTTTCTTTGGGCAAATCCCAAAATGTCGGGCAAAAACGTTTACACCCCCTCCCCCTAATGCAAAAGGGGGTAGTTACGCCCCTGTGCATATCATGAGCATATGCACTGCACTTCAAAGAACACCATTTACAGTTGAAAGTAGGTTTTCTATAGAAGGCTTTACGATGATAATTATCAGAAAGATTTTTTGGTAAAGTGATACAGTTGATTGAGAAGTGTTAGTGGAAACATCATTCAAGCCTGTCGTTGAATTTCGACCATAAATTCTGTAAGAAAAGCATGAAATATCTCCAAATATGCAAATCGGTTGGTGAGAAATTTGCAGAGATATTGCCACATAAGCAGAGGCTCTCCCCCGTCAAATCCATTTTGTTTCGTCTTGGTTTCAAAAGTCATGGACCAGACTAAAAAAATAGTAATTCATTAACAATATTTAGGTCTTTCACTGGCTATGTATCAGCCAAGTTGCGCCAGAATAACATGAATTTGCATAATTTGGTGTATTTATTTGTTTTTTCAGTTTACATGATTAAAATCAAACAAGGTTTTTAATGTCGTCGTGAATTTTTCACTCTGCCCCGACACATAAGTGAAACCAACGGCCGGCGGGGATATACAGATCCTCGTGCCATGAGCCGCCGATATTTTGAACACATGCATCTTGTGGTTTAACTACTTTAAATTTTAATAATAAGAACTGCCAGCAGTTCTTATTGTTATGACTGTTTAATCGTCATAGAGATATAATAATTGTATATTTATAACGGACATGGTAAAATGCAACCAAGACAATAAGTCATGACCACTGATCAGATCAGTGGTCATGCCTTGTCTCGATTTTACTTGTTTTCTTTCTTTCAACGGTTCATAAAATTACTTTCTATCTCGCGGGATAACCGGGAGTCTCGAGGTTTACTAGTAGTCTCGTAGTATCAACGTTGATCTAACGACGACTTCCTCGCAGTAAATGAAAAGATAAAATTGAGAAAATCTTCCTATAGAATCTTATAGATTGTTACAAGATCCTGGTTAAGGAAAGCCTTTGCACAGTTGGCAAGGTGAATTGAATCGTAACATGCGATAATATGCGACCGGAAAACAACTGAGAAAGGGATAGTTTTTGCTCAAACCTTGAACAGGGAAACCTTTAAAAAAGGTACCTTTTGGAATCTGGAAAATAACACTGAAATAGGGTGTTTTCTACAACCAACCTAGACCAAGATTTCTCTTTGCTGACAATATCACAGCATTTTATACTTACAATAAAATGTGTGCATATAATTTGGCCATCAATATGATTATGAAATCTAAAGCTCGTGTACACCACTAAATGAGAGGGACACGCCGGGGACTAGCTTATGTTTTCTTACATAGGAATAACGATATTTTATTGTGCTATTCTAGTAGAAACAACTTTTTGTTCACATTTCTCTCTCTGTCTTTGTTGTGGACTACAACACTGTTGTGACTCGACACTCTTCACGTTTCTAAGCAGCCCTTTACACTCCTCTCTGTCTTGTGTTAGTTCTTGAGCCTCATTGAAAGCAAAGATACTGGAATAGTGACTATTCCAGGATCTTTGCTGAAAGTCAGACCAAGATGTTTCAGGTCTTGCAAAACTGAAGTATGAAAAAATGGTAACGGATTTCAGTTTGAAAGGTCCTTTTTGAACTCAAATGTCCGAAAAATATAGGACCCTTTTCTTATATTGTCTCAATCCAATCTTGGGACTTAAAGTTAAATTCAAAAAAGTGCCTTATAACAAAAACGTCTTTTATGTGTTGCTAATATTTTTCATTTGGAAGATGTATCATTTCAAAAGTTTCTAACTTTTATTTATAGAAAATGGGATGCAATCAGCGGAAAGCCTGAGATGTCCACGCTGTGAATACAAATCTCGAAGGTCTGCAGATATTCTTTCTCATCTTGAAAAAGAGCATCATGTCCAAAGCCTTTCTTGTCCTTATTGTAATTTGTTTGGATTTAGAGATGGCAAGCATCTTATAGAACATGCCAAAATCGTTCACGACCAGACTCCCCTTGCAAACGAAGTTTCGATTCCATCCCTTCAATGCCCAAAATGCGACTTGAAGAGCTTTAAGGATGCAGACGAACTTTTAAGGCATTGTGAAGACGATCACACCCCAGCAAATACAAACACGGTTTTCATAAAGGTGAGTGAGGCAAAGGATGAGAGAGAGGCTGTGCCAGAAGTTGATAATCAATTAAGCAAAACCTGTTAAGGAGAACACTTTAACGAAGCATGTATCGAAAAGGTGTTTCCACACGTAGGTAACAAAGTACTAGCAATGTGATCACTGACTCCATCAAAGTATTTCCAAGCCGCCATTTGCAAGTTTATGCCAAATGAGCTACGAAATCGCCTGGGACGATCCAGATCCAACTGGTCGTATTGTCGACTATTGCAACCTCGCTTTAGATAAGTCACCGAATAAGAACGAGATATCAATCGGTAGCGTTGCCTTTCCCACAAGGCGAGTATGTTGGTGGCCCTCTTGGTGGAACAAACGGAGGTCTGAAATGGCATCAAGGCAAAAAACGAATATCCGGCAGGACCTTGATGGCACAATATTATTTGATGGGTGTCGCACAAAAAGAGAGGAAGATGGTCAATGGCTTACTTATGCCGGGTACGAATACACATTTAGTGTGCTTTAACTAGAAGACCTAAAAATTGGACCAAATGTGTTTGATATTCTTGACGGCCCTGATTCAGCAGAAAACGGTGCATCTGATGACGACATTGATGTATATTTCTCATATTCTGTCACAGACAGCCCCACAGCTATAAAGAACAATGAAACTACGGAGGCGCGTGTGCGGTACATGCCAGTGCTAGACAAGCTTTGCGATCCACGTAACATTATGCCACATTTTTGGGAAAAAGGATTGAAGATTGGAGAAAGAAAAGCAAACACCGGCGAGGAGTTAAAAAAGACTGCCATAATGATGAAAAAGGCGAAGGTCTTTGTGGCATGCATCAGTGACCAGTATGTGGGCAACAATCAATGCTGGATAGAATTCCAATGTCCTAAAACTACCCTCGGCACGCCGATTGTGCCACTTGTAGTTGGGGATGGGTCATTTGATTGGACTTTGTCTGTTGTTGGCATGTTGATCGCTGGAGAGCTGTACATCCACTTAAAAGATAGGACTGTCGAGAATGACAAACTAACTGAATTGCTGCAGGCCATGAAAGCACATTTTTGGTAAGATTTCCGACATAACTAGTTCAGGGGATGATGTTCA
>NW_027020025.1:10356574-10622584 GCF_013076305.1 Rhopilema esculentum
TGCTTCACCTTCAGCAAGCTGAACATCATCCCCTGAACTAGTTATGTCGGAAATCTTACCAAAAATGTGCTTTCATGGCCTGCAGCAATTCAGTTAGTTTGTCATTCTCGACAGTCCTATCTTTTAAGTGGATGTACAGCTCTCCAGCGATCAACATGCCAACAACAGACAAAGTCCAATCAAATGACCCATCCCCAACTACAAGTGGCACAATCGGCGTGCCGAGGGTAGTTTTAGGACATTGGAATTCTATCCAGCATTGATTGTTGCCCACATACTGGTCACTGATGCATGCCACAAAGACCTTCGCCTTTTTCATCATTATGGCAGTCTTTTTTAACTCCTCGCCGGTGTTTGCTTTTCTTTCTCCAATCTTCAATCCTTTTTCCCAAAAATGTGGCATAATGTTACGTGGATCGCAAAGCTTGTCTAGCACTGGCATGTACCGCACACGCGCCTCCGTAGTTTCATTGTTCTTTATAGCTGTGGGGCTGTCTGTGACAGAATATGAGAAATATACATCAATGTCGTCATCAGATGCACCGTTTTCTGCTGAATCAGGGCCGTCAAGAATATCAAACACATTTGGTCCAATTTTTAGGTCTTCTAGTTAAAGCACACTAAATGTGTATTCGTACCCGGCATAAGTAAGCCATTGACCATCTTCCTCTCTTTTTGTGCGACACCCATCAAATAATATTGTGCCATCAAGGTCCTGCCGGATATTCGTTTTTTGCCTTGATGCCATTTCAGACCTCCGTTTGTTCCACCAAGAGGGCCACCAACATACTCGCCTTGTGGGAAAGGCAACGCTACCGATTGATATCTCGTTCTTATTCGGTGACTTATCTAAAGCGAGGTTGCAATAGTCGACAATACGACCAGTTGGATCTGGATCGTCCCAGGCGATTTCGTAGCTCATTTGGCATAAACTTGCAAATGGCGGCTTGGAAATACTTTGATGGAGTCAGTGATCACATTGCTAGTACTTTGTTACCTACGTGTGGAAACACCTTTTCGATACATGCTTCGTTAAAGTGTTCTCCTTAACAGGTTTTGCTTAATTGATTATCAACTTCTGGCACAGCCTCTCTCTCATCCTTTGCCTCACTCACCTTTATGAAAACCGTGTTTGTATTTGCTGGGGTGTGATCGTCTTCACAATGCCTTAAAAGTTCGTCTGCATCCTTAAAGCTCTTCAAGTCGCATTTTGGGCATTGAAGGGATGGAATCGAAACTTCGTTTGCAAGGGGAGTCTGGTCGTGAACGATTTTGGCATGTTCTATAAGATGCTTGCCATCTCTAAATCCAAACAAATTACAATAAGGACAAGAAAGGCTTTGGACATGATGCTCTTTTTCAAGATGAGAAAGAATATCTGCAGACCTTCGAGATTTGTATTCACAGCGTGGACATCTCAGGCTTTCCGCTGATTGCATCCCATTTTCTATAAATAAAAGTTAGAAACTTTTGAAATGATCTGATCTTCTCAAATGCAATAAAAAATAACTGTCTTAAAAAACACAAATGCATAAATCATAAAAATTCGCGACACAAACAAAAATATTTGTTATAAAAAAGGTCTTGACAATGCCTTTTCGTTAAAATAGATTTTAAGACATAAGGCTGTAAAGGTAACCTTTTTCGATGCAAAGGTGACGACGGACATCTGGATGTGACCAATACTTTTTCGGTTGTAGACGTGATGACACACATGGCTTTTAGTCTATTAATAGCAAAGTCATCAAAATGATAGTCAACATATGACTGACTAGACATCGGGACACAAATATGAGAGGAAATAAAAAAGATTACCAGCTCAAATATCCAGCAAACGATATGGAACGTTAAAACATTCAAATTTTGACGATGCAAGAAACTCATTTAAAGAGCACAGGGTGAAACACTATCGAGATAATCAAGGAAACAGCTATGGTATACCCAGATGACGAAAAAAACTCATAGTACGGTGTTGCTAATGCACCACGTATGACCCAAGTTTGAAAGAATAAATAACAGAATCTGCACTGATTGATAACAAAAAGCAAAAGAGACAAAAATGATCTGCAGAAAATTGCATAATATATGGGATGAGAGGAGCACTAGATAAATAGTCGATGGCTGGAACAGCTGCTAGCCATGGTGATGCCTATCAAGTTGTATGTACTTTAAAGTATACAAATATAGATATTTTATATGTATACATATTTTGAGAGTTAAATGACCAGTGCAGAGGTGTATTAAAAATAATAAAATATTTCATTTTTCCGAAAAAACCTTATGAAACGACGTAATTGTTTTTACCTTTAGCGTTATACTTCCTAAAATTCTACGGCTACTACACTGCTTTGCTTTGCTTTGGATACTCATAGATTGATTATTTCAATAACCAGCATAGGTACATATATTTTAAACCGGAATTAACACATTCAATATCACGTGATTCGTTACAAGAAATTTACCGCTGACAACAGGAGCAGCAATGCAGATATGAAATAATCAAATTTTGTAAACATAACAAGAGATATGAATGCTATGAATATTTCGAAATTTGCATCCTTGGTTAGTTTTCTACTTTTGTTTTTGCTAATCTTTTGAAAAATGCGCTGCTGAGAAAGAAGTGAAGCAGAATTTTTAATCTAAAGATCTGAGCATTAAAATTTTTTTACTACTGCTGGTCTAGCATGTAAAGAAGTAGAACAGGTAAAAAAGTTTGCGAAAATTTTGAGTTCATAGGCCTAGCATCACTTTCAGACGAACTTCGGTTGTTCTAGATATTTGGTAAAGCAACAACAAGAATGGAAAACACATAACTTACTGTCTTGATTGCATTCCCGTCACGGATGCGGATTAACCTATCTCCATGGCAATTATACAAACAGCTACTATCAAAATGCCCATTATGTAGTTAACCACAGAAAACATGTTGTTATTCTCTGGTTCAACAATAGAGGCGGCTCATGCCGCGAGAATCTTTAATTCGCCGCCGACCGTCCCGCTTCGCGAACCTGATGGAGCCGAGTGGGTAATTCACGACGTCAAAAAAACCTTTTTCTGATTTTGATCATATAAACTGGAAATAAATTTGCACATTTAGAGCTATATTCCATATTCTTTGGCCTAAATTCAAAATTTTAAAAATTGATTTGGATAATTTCCCCAGTTTGTCAATCAAAATTATTATTCTTTGATATATATCATGGCACAGCCTCCTTAAACAGACTGTTTCTATTGTAACACATTTTAACAAGGGCGTTCTTTAAAGTGCAGTGCACGTCTTCACCGAGCAAAAAACTATTGCAATGACCATTTTCAATCCGTAGCCACGACTTTCATTATATATCCGTCATTAATATCTAGCAATGTCTTCGCATCTATAAGGACGGAACCAACAACATTTTCGCAGCGTACCCTCGTTTTATGAATATACACCTATTGTACAGTTCAGTTAGGATATTCATAGGAAATCACTGCTAGAAATCAGTTTGCTCTCCAAATTTTCGTCTAAAAATGTCTATATAATTTTTGAAACAACTTCAATAACAAATCAATTATATGATTGCTTCAAAATAGTTTACATTTTGACTACTCTTATCTTTAGTTGACTCAAAACAACTTACAGGCAGTTTCTTTACACTTTGCATTACAAATTAAGCAAAAGCGTATTCAATTTATAAGGGGTTGTCCTCTCATCGATTTGTTCTTACCTACCAAGAGAATTTCATCCTTCCAGTAATATTCTGCTTATACCTAACTTGTTTCTATATTCTGTGATTATTGAATTTGTATCCTGTAACCAGGGACGCCTGCACAAGATTAGGGCAGGAGGGGCAGTGTTGGTGTTGAGGGCAAATCGTAGAATTTTTCTACTAACATGATCGAGTATTCCTGGTTGTGGGAGGGGGGGGAGGTAGGGTAACTTAATGAAATATTAACATGGATATGTGCCAAACATACAGCCGAGTTTCTCTACCATCAATGATTCTAAACATAGAAAAAATGTTGACCAAAATATCCATAAATAAAATGGGTATTTAATGGCTTTTTCATTATACAAAATAATTGGATTTATAAAAATCATGGCTGTTGATATTTCCATCTCTATAGCGTGGATATATGGAGAGGAATGTAACAAAAAATAACTTGTTTTAGCCTGTTTTACCCAGTGTTCTATCCAGCGAACTTTAAAGACATTTCAGTAAGATGGTTTATCCAGCCTTGTTGCTCGTCCTGAAGGAGTCCGGAAAATTTATAACTTTATTTTGTCAATACTTGTTTCTATATCAATAAATTCAATAACAGTAACAGATAGTACGTTTACATCTTTACCGAAGAAGAATGAAAGACAGAGGTCTCCTACCTGACATCCGCATTTCGAACGGCTGCAGGCGTTCTAGGCCACGAGCCGGTGTGTACAAATCAGATATTATAACATGTCTTGAAACTATGAAAACAGTAACCAGGTACAATGTTCTCGATGGAAGCATTTCGCTGAAATATGCACACTAAGCAGTTCTTGTGGCTTGATTAGACGTGAAGAAAGAACAATCTTGATAGTGGTTAGTATGTCTAGCATTTTGGGAGATTTTCAAAACATTAGCCTAGAGCCCAACTTGGTCATGTCAAAAATCAACTGAACTGCATAGCAACCAGATCGGTATCAAAGTGTCACAAAGTGTCAGAACTTAGTAATTTAGGTAACTTTTTTAGCTTCCCTTCAATTTATTTGTTTTGTCGTTCTTGCATAGCAGCCGTGGAAATTGATTGATTTATCTTAGGCCCGAATCAGGAAATGGCTGCTTAGAAAACCATTGGCCTAGCTTACGATTCAAAGCTCTAAATGAAAAATAGTTCCAGGTTTGACTGTTTCGCCTCTTACTCGCAATTCAGCAACAGCTGAGAAGTACAATACAAACTAAAATACAAACAAACTTACCCTAACCAAACTTTCCTTCCTTTTTCGTGCCATGAACATTCACATTGGCGAATGAAATGGTAACACATCAAGTGGCGTGAACTTTCTTAACCTGGCAGTCAATTTGGCATCTCCATTTCTGAATCTTTGCCAAGAAACCCTCCATTATTTATCTTGCAAAACAATAATTGCAGAATCTTGCCTTCTTTGAGCTCAGGCCTATTAAGCTTAATGAAACTCCCCACAACTGCTTCCTTAACAAATCTCACAACTGCCCAGATCTTGGTCCTGCATCCTTAGATGCCATGTTGTTTCAAGCTTCATGTTTGAATTATTTGATATAATTCAGTTAATGGACATTTTTATCATGAATAAAAGGCCCACCGAAACCGGGGGGCTGGGGGCTGTAATTGTCAAACTGTAGTATGTTTCCTTTATAACAGTGCACTGAATGAGATGGAAAACAATGGGCAGCCTCCCCCAATATGAATTTCGTTCCGACAGCACTGAATGATCCAAATCACTGAACAAAGATGAACAACACTAAACAGCACTGAACAACACTGAACAGCACTGAACAGGGGTTGATTAATGATCTGTTGAGAGCTTTTTATTTGGGCTTAATATTGTAGTCCTTATTAGTATAAACAAAACCTAAGTTCAAGCATTCTAGACAATGCTGTAGAAAATTCTCATGTTCTGTCTAATGTTGATACAAAGTTCGTAATGATAAAAAAGCTACCACATGTGAGTCACGAGATAAGAAAGTTCAAATGCAAAAGAATGTGAATACATGCAGTTAAGATTTTAGGCAATCTAGGCCAATGTCAGTTAATTTTGTAAGTCAGACAAAAGGTGAAACTTTGGAAAACTTTGGAAAATTAGCAACAAAAGAATTTGTAAGATAAATTTTAAGCAGATAAAATGTGTTGAAAAATTTTTCCAACAGCTTTCAAGAATTTTGTCTTGACAAAATGTTGTCATGGATTCTGCAGCATAGGTAACATACTAACAATATTCTAAGAGGCAATAATATACAGTTTGCTTAATATTTAGGCCCAAAGTACTGACTCTGTGGAGACCTGAGGGCTTGAGCATCTTCTGGAAATATGGCTTTTCCCACAGGCAGTTTTTTACACAGTAAATCATTTCAGGAAAATCAAAATAAAAACATCATATTTTGTAAGGTTATTTCAAGGCAAATCAAAAGATTGCAAAGTCAAAGTATTTTTCAATCACGTAAATCCTTTTTTCAAATCAGGACCCTTATTGGTAGCAGTGCATTTGGCACTGAAAAGGTTTTACCCTGTATAAATATTTCTATTTTTATTATAAATCAAAAGAGATAATAGTTTCTACTTTTTACAATAGGGCATGAAAGTTTATAAACAGAGGATAATTTAAAGAATAAGTATACATAGGTATAAGAATCTGGAAGTATAAGACCATCTCCAATCGGAAAAGGTAGTCTGGAAAATTTTATATTTGATAGAGCTCGAAATTTGTGCTGAAAAATGTAATAACCTTGACAAATGAAAAAATAGTACAGTTCAACTCATACAGTGAGAACTATTTTGTCGAAAGTTTGTTAAAATGAAGGCATTCAAAGAGTTAATGATGATGATAATCATTGTAATAAGGATTTTGAAGACAATGTAAATGAGAATAAGGATGTAATATGCATTGACTATGTCAAAAAAGATAACAAAAATTTCATTTGCCAATTCTTAAAAGCAAACAATTTTGTGGTGACCAATTTTCATATCTCATTTAGTCAAAGAAAAATTTGTCAAAACATTTTGTCCAAATTTGGTCAAGATGAAATTTGCTGTGGTTTATGTATATAAGATACATACTTGATTCTGACAGATAATGGTAGGCACTAGCTAGGTAAACATTAACAGAGAGGTGCTTTTCTTATCAAAACTAGAAACCATTAATTAAGTATATAGTGGATTGTTCCTAGTTTCAATTACAGCTCTTTCAGATAAAAAAGCTTGTGATGAAAATGACAAATGATGATTTTCTGTGAAACTTGAGTTTGCTTTGTTTTTGATGACCAGGAAAACCTTAATGATGCAAATGGTTTCTCGATTTTTTTTTACTTTCATTTGACTCCCCATCAGGGTTCATCATGATAAAGTAGAATACATACCATTTGTTACCATTATGTCTTTGATTTTCTATAATTTTGTGTGTAGCTTTTTATCTTGGAGGAGTGTGTTTTTATCTAGGGGGCACAATTATACTTGGAAAAGTTGATACCAAAGGATTTTTGCATAGCTATTAGCCCCCAACTCTCCCTAAAATATTATATGGTTGTCTTGAGTTTTTCATGTTAAGTTCTTTATTTTAGATTACAACATGGGGTGCAACCAATCAAAGCCTTTCCGTTGCCCAAGATGTGATCACAAGTTTGTCAGCTCAGATGACATCCTGTACCACATTGAAAAGCAGCATCCTTCTCAGAATTTATCTTGCCCAAAATGTAATTTGAAAGGTTTCAAAGACTGTACTGATCTGATCAAACATGTTGAAGGAAGTCATAGCATAGCAAATATGCCAAACGAAATTGTTTGTTCAAAGTGTAACCAAAAGGGTTTCAAGGATGGTGCTGAACTTCTGAACCATTATGAACAAACACATGTGCACACACCCAATCAAATTGTAAAACAAGTAGATAAACCAGTGGCACTGCATGGTACAAAAAACACCAACCACAGCTCTCATATACAATCAAAGCCAAATAAAGTGGGCAACAAGTCTTTGCCTCGCGTTGGAGACAAAGTTCTTGCTATGTGGGAGCACACAAAATGGCAGTACTTTGATGCCACAATTCGAAGGTTTTTACATGAAAAGCTGCAATATGAAATAGACTGGGATGACCAAGACACCACTGGACGATTTGTTGACTACTTTAACCTTGCATTAGATAGAAGCCCAGACCCCAATGAAATCTCCATTGGTAGCATTATTTTGTTTCAGCAAGGCAGTTACTCTGGAAGCGCTGGAGGAGCTACTGCTGGGGTTCGGTGGCATGAAGGCAAAATTACACATATAAGGAAAAATGAGCGTGGGGAAAGACTGTTTGATGGATGCCATACAAAGGGAATGGCAGATGGAAAATGGATCACCTATGGTGGTTATAATTACACATTTGCTGGGAAAAAGCTTGAAGAACTCAGAATTGGTCCCAATGTGTTTGATATACTTGATGACCTTGATTCAGAAGAAAACGGTTTGCCTGAAGACGACATTGACATATATTTCTCATATTCTGTCACAGACAGTCCCACAGCTATAAAGAACAATGAAACTCTGGAGGCGCCTGAACGGTACTTACCAGTGCTAGACAGGCTTTGTGATCCACGTGACATTATGACACATTTAAGGAAAAAAGGATTGAAGATTGGAGAAAGAAAAGCAAACACCGGCGAGGAGTTAAAAAAGACTGCCATTATGATGAAAAAGGCGAAGGTCTTTGTGGCATGCATCAGTGACCAGTATGTGGCCAACAATGAATGCCGGATGGAATTCCAATATGCTAAAACTACCCTTGGCACGCCGATTGTGCCACTTGTAGTTGGGGATGGGTCATTTGATTGGACTTTGTCTGTTGTTGGCATGCTGATCGCTGGAGAGCTGTACATCCACTTTAAAGATAGGACTGTCGAGAACGACAAACTAACTGAATTGCTTCAGGCCCTAAAAGCGCATTTTGGCAAGATAGCAGACATAACTAGCTCAGGGGGTGACGTTCAGCTTGCTAAAGGTGAAGCAGACATATTTCTGTCATACAATTGGACAAATTCACAAATTGCTGAAAAAGCTAAGCAGATCACTGGGTCGGTTGGTAATGAATTTTCCGATCCGCGTTTGGTGAAAAACGAGCTGCAAAAAGCTGGCTTCAATGTTTGGATTGACATTGAAAGACTTAGGTCAGCCAACCAAGGGGCAGGCATGTATGAGCAACTTACAAAAGCACTGAAGGACTGCAAAGTATTCGTGCCTTGCGTAAGCCTTGAATATGCAAACAGCCCTAACTGTCGAATGGAGTTTCAGTTCGCTATGAAATCATTGAAAAAGCCAGTGGTTCCCATTATTGTTGGCAAGGGAGATCAGTGGACATCTTCAGTAATTGGTGCTCTGATTGCAGGCAGTGGCAAAGAAGCTATAGACTTTCAGGATGCATTTGAGAAACAAACATTTACAAAGAAACTGGAGCAGTGTATCGAGGAATTGAATAAAGCTCTCAATATCAAATCGTCACCAACGGTAGAAACCAAGAATGTAAATTATCGCGCACCAAAAGTCGGTGACCATGTTGTATGTCATCACTTCAATTGTGCATACTACATGGCGACAGTTGAAAGTTTCAATACATCAACACTTGAATACACAGTTAACTGGGACGATGGTGACCCAAGTGGGCGTGTCCAGCCTTATAATCAGGTTGCCTTAGATCTTCTACCGGATTCTGATGATGTGGGTGTTGGCTCAATAATCTTCTTTCCTCAAGGTAATTACAAGGGTACAGAGGGCAACAACACGGGAGGAGAGAGATACCACGAAGGAATTGTAACCTCTTCTCAGATAAGTGGGAACACCAAGCTGATAAGCGGGCACCATACCAAGGGAGCAGAAGACAGTAAATGGGTTACATATCGAGATTATTCTTACGAATTCACCAATTTACCACTGAAAATGATTCGGATGGCACCTTCAGCAATGGATGCTCTCCAGGCTGCAAAACAGTGAGATTATGCGAATACACAAATTTTCTATGCTTTTCAAAAAAAGTGGCCGTCCTTTTTACCTGGTTTTAATTACTAACTTGAACCATGATTTCTTTGGAAACAATTTGCAAAATTTTTTATTCAAAAATCTGCTCATAGTTGTATAATAGTTTTGACAGTGACTATATAGGTATATTTATGTCAACATGTCTGTATAATTATTTTACAATTAATTTTTTTCTGCTCGTTCAAAAACTTCTCGTACTATACAAATTTGTACCGGGGTATGGGACTTTATCAAACTACATTGATCTGGTGGGCCTTGCCCATTTGGCCTGAGTCCAGCCACTAGCTTGTCGATCGTATCACTGTATTGAATCGTTGAGCAACAAATTGAATCAAATTCACTGAATTTAATGGCCGAGGTCTGTTGAGTAGGCTAAGATCTACTTTTCGCTTCCTCTTCGCATAGAGGCTGACTGTGCTAGCACATGTTAATTCATACCTCGATGCTACGAGGAGGCTGAAAGAACTAAAATCGGAGTTCGCCTTGTATCCCCAATATGTATTCAAACCTCCCATTCGACAAATAGGCAAAATATCATATTATGTTTATGACCATAATGTGCAGAAGAAAATCTTATCGCCAGTGCTTTTACGAAACGTTAAATCGAACTACATGTTTTCAAATGAATATCTCTGAAAGGTCTTTAAAATATTATTATTTTCAGTCCATTTGACATGGAATCATCAGGCCTCAATAAAATTATCTTGGGATATTTCAATGATTTGCTTAACCCTGTCTTTTGCAACCGTTTGCAAATGACGTATCTTTGAGTTCCCGCTAAAATTTGCTTTAATTCGAATGCAAAATCGATTATCGAAGTCACTGAATACTGCCGCATAACAGCATATTTGTCATTCTATAATGGGCATCAAAAATGAATTGAACTTACAATAAGTTTTTAATTTTTTAACGGGATTAAGCCATCTGACTGCAACTTTTCAATCGGCAGTGTAATTGCATACACAATGGAATGGAAGTTTTGAAAGTGGTCGCACATTGTTTTGTATTAAAAACAAGAAAATATACTAGAGTATTTATTTCTATCTACGAAATTATTTTGAGTATATAACTGATTTAAATAACGGTTCAAATAACGCACAATTGAACTGAATGATAATTTCCCATACACACAGCCCAGAGGAAAAAAACTAAATTATGGACGTCAGAGGGAAAAATTCTTTAACTTTTATCTGAAAAGTTCAGTAATTCGTAACCTCTAAAAGCATTTGACTGACTAATTTTCTCAATTGTACTTTAAAACCTACCACAAAACAAAATTAAACCATAGCGAATATGATTACGGCTTATGAAAAGCACTTCTGAACAACACAAAATATTCAAATTCATTTTAGTTGTCGTCATAACCAAACACTGCTATACATGAAAACAACCCTTCCAATTTTGTAGGCTTCGTAGGGTCCAGTCCCTTCCTGAGTTACACGTGCTGGTCACGCCCACCTGGAATTACACACAAGTCTTACCCGTATAGTCAAATTTTGCGATTAAGCCTGGTTCATAGTTCTGAACTTATTAGCGTACGCTAAATTCTGCACAAGGGTAAGCTTTGAAGCATACGCCTTTTCATCTTGCATATCCAAAAAGCGTGAACACGTACGTTTTCCGCATGTCCATGCGGGAAGCTTGAAACAATGTGCCATAAGCTTTTTCAGTTGATAGTTTCCAGACATGCCGTCGAGGAATGTTCCTCTTGCCCTTCTACTTGTACGGAGAAAAAAGAAAAGGAACAGCAGAACATGCTGGTATGTTCTACCTACAAATACTTTGCGAACCGTTTGCGGGATCGTGCCGTCATTGTCAACGATTTGCGTTCGATGTCAATGATTCAGGTATAAATAGCCATTTTTCTTGCTCCTGTCCAAGAATTAAATATTTCCCCCAATTCCTTACCCTGGGTTTCAGACCGACGTTCCTCTAGCAAGGAATCATACATGTGGGGGTATTTTTGTATCTCTTCACAAAGTTTTCCTTCAAAGTCAGCCATTGCTAAGAAATTTTCCGTACGGAAGGCAAAAAAGTTGAAGATTTCTCGATAAGTTCAAGGCATACGGGTTTGTGGAAAACAGGATAAACTTCCGTTTTCCGTATGCCTAAGATATGGGGCAAAATCTAGCGTACGCTAGGCAAGCCGACACAAAATAAGCTAGCGCCTCCCACAGAGAAATAGGGCGTACGGGTATAAGCATGAGTTAAAATTATCGCTTGAAAAAAGTTGATGGGTTTTAAGAAAAATACGAAATGCAACAAGCGAAAATTTCTCTGCTTAAACTTCATGCAGTATAAATTGGAGACAATGACTTGGTGAATCCAGCAATTGGTGGTCACCAATCGTGGTGGATATAATTCTATTCCCTTTCCAATAAGAATAGTCTTTATTATGACCTAAAACGTGGTCAGAAATAAAACAATTTGCTGTTCAGTAGGCTCAATAATCTCTTAAATATATACAAGCTTTAATTTAAAAGCAAATCATAAAAAGAAATTGATTGATCATGATCGATGTATTGTCAGGTGCAATACAAAACGCTATAAATAAAATCTGCTTCGCGACAGACATGTCTAAATATGTATTTACATAGCTGACAATCCTTGATGCTTACGTTAAGAGACGAATTTCCCTCATTTTGCACTTCGTTATTTTACGTTGTCATTGAATTTCTTCTTTCATAATTTTGAGCTATTCTGTGCACTACAACTCATCTACAAAAACCTAAAATTGTTTACAAAGATACTTTCAGTAGTCGCAGGACAATTATCTACTTCATTTTACTGTCCTGGTCGATGTCAATTCCTGGTTCCAACGGAAAACATAAATTTACAAGATAGCCTGAATTAGCAATTACTCATATTTTATCGCTTTTACACAATGTCTTATAAAACTATAAGATAATAAATAAACTAAACATAAATACTTTAAAAAAATATCAATAAAGGCTGCTAAAAGGCCGCTCAAAGGCTCCTGCTTTTCTTCTGGTTCCATATGAAAGATCACAATCAAGATCCTTCACCTAATACCATTAGAATCTATTACAGGAAATTTATATATTCGTGATAACAAATGAAAGACAAGGCACCATACCTGAATAGTTTTTGAAACTCTAAGTTAGAGTAATATAGAATTTAGGTAAGATCTCATTTTAGGCTTACTATAGTTTCGTCGAATTTGAATTTGAGTTTCCACGTGAACGACCTCCATTAGGGATGCTTTCTTCCGAAAACCAAATGGTAAGCTCTTGAGATTCGGTTTCTGAGAGATGAACAAAAGGTTTATGTTTAGAAATGGCATATGTTATTAATCACTTCCTCAAGACCTTTTCATTCTTAATGAGGAAAAATTTCAAGTTCTCATATACCATAATGTACAAAATTGCAATTTCACGGAAGCCTTCCCAAATTGTCATAAGGAAATCTTCGCGTGTCATTGTCAACATTAAGCAGTTGCAATCGCATCGTTTTCCATCATGCAATTTAGCATTTCAATAACGCCCCAGCCCCTGAGCAAAAATACTCTTATGTGCTTAATTGTAGGGGGGGGTCAAATAACATATTTTGAAAATTACAAAAAAGACCTCCCCCTATTCAATTATCACCCTACCATATTAGTGACTCAAACTTCAAAAATAGACAATCAACCAAGAACAGAAAAAAATGCTGATAACCATCGCAACTTTAATATCAACTATAAAAGCAAATGAGCGCTCTTGGGCTGTCATCCCCATATTCTGCTAACCAATAAATCTTCCCACTTGGTCATTTTATTTTGACCCCTCCATTTTATAAAATTTATGGCAAATACCCAACCCTTTGCTTATTCCAACCCCCTACAGTTAAGCGCGGAAGAGCACAACAGAGCCACACCTTGTAAAATTGGAAAAATGGACGACCAGCAGCATTTTGATGGTCCAAGACAACGAAAACCAAAGACTTTTCTACGTCTAGGAATCTCAATTTTGTCGTTGGAACGCGCTAAAAGATATCCTTTCTACTGCTTTTTTGAATGCAGTTGTATGTTTTGAATGACCAAAACAAAGGTGACGCGCAATAAAGATAGTAAAAAAAAGTCACAGATGACATATGTGTTAGTTCAGTTAATTCGAAGTTGGAGGCTTTTGGTAAAGAAGCTGAAACATTGATTCGTTTCAAATTAGGTTTAAGAGCTGTTTATTTGCTAGGAAAATATGAGACTTAGATACTGAACACAGAGTAGATCCTGGTACCAAGAACTCAAAGTTGCACATAATTACTTCTCCAAATGATTTCCATTTTCTGTTTTAGACCAATTGATGTACCACGCCTATAAGGTCCAATTGTGTTCTGCCCACAAAGTCTAAGTGTGCGCCTATTAGAAGCAACAAAGACAAAGGGCTTTGCAAACCACATTGCTATCGTTCAGATAAATCTGATTCATCGCCAAAGTCAAATTTAACTTCTAAGTCAGATTTTTGCCTCTAAGTCTAACCAACGAATGAATAGGGCCCTAATCTTATTACCTGTTTTCCACGGTAAGAAGCTTTCGTCTATTGAACTGTGAAAAGAAAATGACGAGATTAAATAGAACTTGCGCAATAAAGTAGTACGCAAATATTAAAATGAGCCACATGTAGATCCAGAGTTAATTACTCTGCATGTGATATGTAAAAGCAGCCACGAAATAATACCTAAATCATGTACAGTCGAGTCCCACTATCTCAAACTTGCACGGGAAATGAAAATTTGTTTGACATAGCGAGACTTCGAGATACCCAGATTCGGGATTTTTCCGATCAAAAAAGGGTCATCTGTGTTTCAAAGTAAAAATGAACCAAGGAAAAGAGCTCATTCGTTTCCGAAGCTTTGTTAAACATCAAACTAAACTAAAATGGCAAACGACAATGGTTTTGTTTCTATTGTTGGTAGCAGTAAGTGAATTCTTTTATCCAAGAGCACCGCGTTTATCATTCTACTTGGCAGCCCAGGAAAGGAAAGGTGTTGAAGGTCGTGATAGAGCCAACAACATAGCCGACAAATATGCAGTATGGGCACAGAAAAACGAAATTACTGTAGGACATTTACCATAAGGAAAGACAGACAGATTTGCAAAGACAATTTCTTCTTTTTCAGGTCAGATGAATTTAATTCCTGCGTGGCTGTGGTGGATGGCAATCGTGTAAACTTTTAAGATGACAATATAGTGCAAGTCCCTTGCAAGTTAATCATTTTGGGACAATCTAAGTTCATTTCAATTTTAAAAAAATTAATTATCAATGCAATGATAATTAATAGCTTAAAATATTTGTCACTTTTTGTTCGAGATAACTGGGTTTTCTCTTTCAAGGGTATAAAACGTCGTTCGAGATAGCAAATAGTTCGAGATAAGAGAGTTCGAGATAAGGAGCTTTATTTCTTTACCAAGCCCTAAAGAAAAACGAGGAGAAATGGAAATCTGTTCGAGCTAGAGAGTTCTTCGAGATAACCGAGTTTGAGATAGCGGGATTCAACTGTATTCCTCGGACGTTTTGGGAACTGTTTGCATTGTCCTAAGAGCACAAAGCTGAAAATTGATTCACCTTATTATACAGACACGACGGGGTTGTAATGCAAGAAACTTTCCCACATCCGGGTCAATCCATTATCTTATAATTTTTTATATGCTTAAGGTCCTTTAGAAAGTATGGGTGGCCTTCTTCACGTAGATGCTCAAGAAACCCCATACAAAGATCAGAGTTACACTCTCAATTGAACAGTTTGTATCAGGTTGGCCCCAGGAAAAAATTTGGCCAAGATTTTCCCGAGGCCTTAAGTGCTCTCTACAAATTTCCTTGGCTTAAAAATGAAGATCTTTTCAACATCAAAGTTATTGGTTCAACTGAATCTGGTTCATATTCAATTTTTTTTGGAGCGCTGTGTCTGAAGTATTTTAGTGACGCTAGGCACCCCTTGATGTTTACTACTATTCAAACATATCAAGCTTTAGAGCACTCCAAAACTGTCACACAAAATAATTATTTAATGTTGAAATACTTTATTACTCCTGGATAACTAAGAAATATGCTGATGATTCTCGCCATAGTTATGAAACACAAACCTGTCTTTTTGTATCCCTACGTCATATTTCTGTTTTCTCTTCCTCCTGGCCCTAGTATTCATTGAGAAACGTATGAAAATACTTTTGAATACAAATACTTTACAACATGTTAATAGGTTTATCGATACGGAAGAAAACACCTAGACGAAGTATTAAACAAGTATGAAGTGTAGATGAAGCGCAGAGTGTATATTTCATTCATGTGGCATTGTTTTATAGATTGAAGAGTAGATTGAAAATATCAGCTCTACACTGAGAAATGTTTTTACCCTAGTGATTAAGATATTTTAGGATGAAAATAAAGAAAATAACTGACAGCAGATGAAGGTTCTATGGAAATGAATCAAAATTAATTATTTTCCAAGAACCACTGGCCATTTATGTTGACACTGCAGATACAAAACCCGGTACACTTTCTTTCACAGAATGGTCAAAAGCTCTTTGTTACATTGTAATGTAAGGTAACGACTTATAATTGGATAAAGAGCAAGCATAGAGGAAATATAAACGGGATAGGTTTAAGAAAATTACGAACTGGACTTTAGGCAGATAAAACAGCCAAATTTCAAAGAGTTTTTGATATCAAAGTTTATGATTTGAATGGGCTTACCAACAACAGTAGCATACACATAGTGCAAGCAGTAGAAACAACAACGCTCCTGCAAGCGCCACAAGAGCAACCCAGTATGGGAAACGGTACTTGGCTACCACGACTGACACACGACTCCGCTTTGGAACCAACGGGCCTGAAACAGAAAGCACTGAAGTTAATTTAAAACAAGGCTTGCACAAAAGCTAAGGCCTGGACCTAACGTCACATTTTATATGTGTCGAATGCAATTAGTGAAAAAAGCGACGTCATAGCCACTATACACTAGATGTTGTATCAATGAAACAGATCGATCTTTGGTTTGCTTCCATCAGTTGTTTAAAATAGTAAAACCACAACTACTAGGAAAAGGGTGGTGCTACTATTCCGTTGGCAATCGTACACATTGATGTACTTTTCAAAAGTTAAAGTATGAGAAAGTTGATTGTTTAGATCAAATTAATAGAAATGAACTATACTTTTCTATTGAGTATGCTTTGATTGGTACTGAAATTGCAAGTGTGGATTACTTTTTCTAGGCCTTAAAAAAGCGAAATTACTGAGAAAAAAATCGCGAAGTTAAGATGAAATTGTTATAAGTGAATGTTTTTACGAACGATGCATTTCTAGAAGAGAATGGTCTCTAATAGCATCACTTTAAAATGAAAAAATAATTGTTATTTTTTTTCATTTTCAAAAAATTTAAGGGGGGTAGCCCTTGAGCAAATGCTTGTTTACAAGGGGTCCTCCATTTTTTACAATACTACAATTAAAACCAAAGCAGATCCATAATTTTATCCAAAAGATGTACAAAATTAATTCACAATACATTTCGAAAGTAAATAGAGTTTTATCTAATTTTGGTTTTGAAGACCCGCAGGGAAGATGTCTATTTGATTTCAACAATAAGGGCATTCCATGCCTGCACACCTCTAAAAGAAAGGCATTTTTGCCAATGTTTTCACTCAGGAACCTCTTGCAACTTTTGGATGAACCGCTATATGGTTTCCAAACTGCAGCATCGGCAGTAAAAGTGTGAGATGTGTCCAGGCTTAAATAAGAAACTGCAATGCTAGGTTCCTCCTATTACATTGATTACCACAAAATATGTCTTAGAACAATTCATTCACAGTTTAGAAAGATAGTTTAGAATTGACAAACCTAGCAAAACCTTGATTAAACATAGTAATGTCATGCAGAAATAATCAACTTTTTGCCTATTGCACGGGACGGAAAGGCGAGCATAATATCCCGTGCTACAACAATTTCGTCGTTACCCACTAGCGCATGTGCCAGATGCAATCATTGACAAGGAATAAAACGTATCACATGACGTCACACATGGCCGTGGATGCGTATTAGTGCGCGAATTCGGTAGCCGTTCGTTTTTTCTAGTTAGATAATAAAACTGTAGCATCACTGAGCATCTTTGTATCAGTAGGCCTCCATACATGATGCTTCCTGGTTACTGGAATACACAAAATATAGAATCAACTAATTTCAGAAAACTCTTTCGCACCCGAGTGTTATTGAACAACGTCCTGTTAATTAGCTAAATAACGATGCACAAAAATCTGCACCTTTACTTGATCTAGCAAGCTAGAAACAAAAGTAAATAAGCTTCAGCTCGCTGACCTGTTTTGAACGTTTTTGTGAATCCGGTCTTTATGAAACTTTTTGATCCAGCGTATTGTATTTCAAGTTGAAACCTAAAATATGACAGAAATTCTTGAACAAAAAAGCGCACTTCAACATTGCCACTTGAGGTTTTGAAAGGTCTCACAAAATTGGTTATTACCGACACACAAACGAGCAAGCAAGAAACACAATTTTCAAGGGAAAGGGCAGTATCTCAGATTTTTGAGACACAGTAATTTACTCCAGTGAATAAGATAATTCTAGAAAATTCTGAAAAATAAATGGGAATAGTCACTTTTAAGTGTTATCATTATAAGAACTTCCCTTCAATAATAGGAATACAGGAATTCCCAGCAAAGCCGAAATTAAAAATTTAAGATCATAAATCAGCTGTCTGAGTAATTTAGTCTGTCTTTCATTGATGAAGAACATTTTTTAAGGCTTATTATAACAGTAATTTTCATGAAGTTTTGCAAGTTGCCCAAGGATGATATGCAGTTATCTTGTGCTGGTAAATGTGACAAATCCCCAAAACTTGCCACCACCAATCCAACGAAGAGAATTGGCATAAAGTAAAAAATATATTATAAAAAGATTTCATTAGAACCATTTCAGAATACAAAGATATTCAAAGAGAAAGCAAATATAGGATAAATTCGATAGTTTTATTTTTACCTGTATTCATTGCCTGGCTGCAGCGGTCCATTACATATTTTATTTGCTTTCCAAATTTCCCCGCAATGACTTTCGTCACCAAATTTAAACTTCATCAGCACTTGATTTGGTTCAGAGATATCTCGCCGAACGCGGCTCTTGTTTTGAAATGTGAAAGTCCGTTGCGACGCAATAAACCTGCGCAGGTGATTTTCCCTCTCACCCCTTCGATAGTAAACAAAGTACCAAGTAACTGGTGGCAGCTGTGAGTACTGCGAGTCTGGAGAATTCAAAAAATTCAACTCTTATTTCTTGTATACACGGTTATAAGGGTCTAATGGAAATGAGAGAGATCTTAAAAAGCTTTAAATTCGACATGTTTGCATACTGCAAGGAAGCTGCAATTTTGCTGAATAACGAAAAGACAACGAAACGTCATCAGCCAGCACGCTACCTTTAAAAAGTCACTAAAAAATGCGAAAAAGACAGAACTTACAATACGGATGGGAAAAATGAACCTCTTGAGCTATGAAACGCACATCCAGTTCACTGTCTTGCCGAGTGATATACTGCCCAACGTCAAATTCAACTTCCACAAACGTATAATTTGAATCAAGAAGGCTACTTTTTAGATCATCTTCGTGTGTGTTATTCGAAATGTGAATTGTCATGCTATTAAAAGCACACTGCCTTGGTACACCAGAGTCACAAGCAGTGATGGGAAGAATATACTCTCTGCTGTCTCCAATTTCCTTGATTTTCAAATCTCCAGTTTCAGAATCGAGTGTGAATTCCTTCACCGTTGAGTTGGTTCCAAAACTGTAAGTCATCTGACTATTTGTACCAAAGTCTTGGTCAACAGCACGTATTCTGGTTACAAGTCTGCCTGGCTTCAAGGATCCACTTATATAGGTCTCAAGATTTTGATAGGCGAAGTATGGTTGATTGTCATTAACATCAATAATACTAATACGGATCCTTGTGTAACCCCTTAACGTGTAATTGTTGTTAATTTCAGCAATAAGGAACAAATCATAAGAACGTCGTGTTTCATAATCTAACGATTTTACTACGAATACGCCTCCAGTTTTTGGGTTAGTTTTGAATGTGAAATTTGAGTTCTCTAAAATGAAATACCGAATCGTGACATTATCTGGAGACTGTATGACCGGTTGTATGATCTGCTGCCCGGGCTCAATGTTTTCTGGTATAGAAAGCTGGTGTATTTTCTTTTGAAAAACTGGTAGCTGGATGCTATTTACCCTGGCCGATTTCATGCTAAGGTGTATGCATACCAAGGCCTGATCTGTGCTCACCGTTTCACGACCACTGGATGCGATGACGACAAAAACATACCTTTTAACTTGCAAAATGTCAAGCTTCTTTGCAAACTTAATGACCCCATTTTTCTCTCCAATAATGAAAGGAAAACTTTCATCATTGATTTCGATGCTGTACCTTATATCTCCATATAATCCTAGGTCCTTATCAGAAGCATTTACCTGCAGATCAAAATCGCCAATCTCTGCTTCCTCGATAACGTTTCCTTCGTAAAGGGTCTGTGAGAATTTTGGAAGATTATCGTCAACATTTTCGACATCGATCACAACCTTGACGGCAGTGCATTCAGAATTACCATCTACGTCACAAGCGAAGACCGTCAGCAAATGCTTTGTGCAGTTCTCGTAGTCCAAGGGTAAGCTAGTAAATATTTTCCCTGTTCGTTCTGAGATCGTAAAATAGTAATGATTTTCAGGCTTAATGAAAATGTATTTTAACTGGTGATGGCTATTTTCAGGATTATGCGCCTTGACTGTAGTTACCAAGGAACCTACTGATACATCTTCCCGGATTTTGATACGGTAAACGTCATTTGAGAATCTCAAACCAGACGAAAATATTGGCACAATTATAGTCTTTGCAACCTTCAAAATGATTGTCGCCTTGTTTGTACTTGCTAAGCCTTGGCCATCGAACGCTACAACTTTCACAACAAATGTCTTGCCAGCCAATGCTTCAAGTTTGCGGTCAATAAAAATATTTCCAAAGCCATCAATTTTGAACGGAAAAGCTTCAGCAGGTTCCAAAACATGAAAAGTTATGTTTCGATTGGTAGGATCAAAATCTGCATCGTAGGCATAAACTTTTGAGACGATGCTGCCAACCTCAGTTGTCTCTGTAACGTTGACACGATAGATCGTCGGCTCAAAATATGGTCTATTATCGTTAATGTCAATAATGCGAACAACGACTTCAACAAATGCACTAAACGGTTCATTTTCTGCAATAACGAATAGGATAAAATACCGCCTTTTCCGCGCCGCTACTGGCTTCCTCAAGGTGATTATCCCGCTTTCCTGGCCTATTTCAAAATACTCCGAGTCCGTGTTGTTGTGCAATGAATACAGAACCTTTGCATTAATCCCTGTGTCTTTGTCCTTAGCCTTTGCAGCGAAAACCACTTGCCCAACTTGGGCGTTTTCTAGCAAGTTGACTTCATACGAAATTTTCTCGAATTCGGGACTATTGTCATTTTGATCTATAATTCTCATTTGTATTTTGACAGAGGACTTTGCAATACCATGAAAGTCTTCATTAATGGCAATCAATGTGAAGTTATAAAGTTTGCGGGACTCATAATCTAAACTCTTTCTGGCCATGATATCAGCTTTATCTCTGGTCTTTTCAGGAAATATGCAGAAAATTTGTTGCATTTCAGCTGAAATATGAACATATTCTGTAAGGCATGGTAATGTATTCAACGCATAACACACAAACAATATGGATATCATACAAAACCGAATTTCTTTCGGCTTCTCGTTACATCTACTTGTTTAAATTGACGTCTACCAAATTATTTTTTGTTGTATCAAACTTCTCGTTGTGAAAAGTAGTTTCAAACTGACATAAAAAAGATATAGGCTGTACTTGCTCACATTAATCATTCACAATTGCATACAACAAAAATGTGTTTTTAGCAATTATTATCAAATGGCAAAATTACCAGGCTGAATATAGAAGCGAACAAGACCATTCTCGGGGTCTTTTGGAGTAGCAGCTTTGACGTTGATTATCGCCAATGACTGGCGTGGAGGAGCATTTTCAAGAATATCAACCGTCAGATTTGAAACCTGAATTCTTGGCCTAGGATCTAAAAAAAGAATAAGTCTACAGTTATATGTCTCCAAATAAGATATTCATAAAAGCATATTATATTTTATAGAAAAACTGTACGGGTTTATGATACATGGAACAACAAAAAGGGATCAACTCACCATAAACAATTACTCGTATTTCATGGGAAACAACAAAGAAATCACCCGTGGCTATTTTGCATCGATAAATTCCAGTATCGTCTTCCGATGCCGATTTAACAGTAAGGACGCCTTGTCTTGAACTTGGAATAAAGTCAACTACCTGAAATGTTAAGTTTGTCAATGAAGGGGCTAATAATAATAATGATAATCAAGATTCATTGGCAAAAAGTGCTTGAAACATCGATTCCTTAGTATAACTACAAGGTATGTTTACCTTGTTATCTCTAAGCCAATAAAAATCGACAATTCTTGAGTCGTGTGTGCCACAGGTTAGGATAATATCTGCGCCAATCCTATACGCTCTTTCTTTGTTTTCTGAAGTTTTAATCCGAAGAAGGTTCGACTCGCATCTGTCCAATGACACATCTTGATCTGCAATGCAATCAGTAGTAGAGGATTGTAATGGAATCGGCAATACAGCAGAGAAGCATGTACACGAACAATGATGTCAAAGACAAGGGAGATATAAGACAAAATCTGTATCATGGATTGAGCGTTATTCTGTATTTTGCAAGCTAGATAGAAGATAAAAATCTATAGCTAAAAACAACACGTATATGGCTGGTGGGCTCAACTTTGCTAAAAAAGCTAGCGAATTGTATCAGTGTTCGGAAGAGTGAAATCTGAAAAAACGCTTGCTATGAACACATGCTGGTTATAAAAAGAAACATTGATATAAAACTTCTGGCGAATCTGAGTTTGCGAGACGAAAGAGGAAAGAACACGAGCAGAGTGAATTAATTCACTTGAACCAAAGAATTGCGGGTTTTGGTTCTGTAAACTGTAGTTTTCGGTCAAGTGTCAGAATAACTTTGAAAGAAGGTCTGGTTGAAGAAGGATATGATAAGAAAGGAGCATATACACAGAATGACCCTGGAACATAACAAATAACACTCGGAGATGACGTGCAGGCCCTCTTACCAAAAAGAGCAATTGAGAAAGTTGATCCTGATATGATGTGCAGCGAAGTTGGCTGATCAGCTGTCAACTTCAGTTCAAGGAGATTCCATTTCTCAGCAGAAACCAAAGCCACTAAATTTATTGTATAAACTGAATTGTTATGAATCAAATTCACAGAAGTTGCCTCTGGGACTTGGTGGTCGTCGTGGTACAAAGCAACTGTGATTTTGCTGTAAAAACACAATTCATAATTCAAACTACCGACATTATAGTTTAGATTCGATAATTGAAAAGGGCAGATAGTAATGTAAGAAAAAACATGAAATTCTACAGTCTTTAAGGCGAAGAGGTCGTTGACAGTTTTTTCTGCTAGGAAGACAAAATATGTTCAAAAGTGTCATAACAAAAGCATCATAAGGTTGTAACAAAAGTGGATACTTTTCAGTGAAGATCAAATGCCTGCTTAATTCATTGCTACAATAGCTTTAATCTAGTACGGACGAAGTTTTGCCAAAATTTCAAAAGCAGAAGAGACGATTCTCGCTTAACAAGAAAAGCGCGAAAACTGCTATCCTGAACCTTATTATACCTTGTTTGTGATGTCTTCACTATAATATTTGCAGTAGCCATATATTTGCCACTCATTTGAGCTATAAAGCTCCCAAATGGCTGTTTAAAACCAAAAGAAGAGTCACAAGTGATGCCATGTTGTGTTGACCAGCCGTCCAATCTTGTTCTTTCTCTTTTGTCAAGTGACACAATCTGGTCACTGTTTTGAATTGCACTAAAACCTTCAACATTCGAAGACCTGTCAATCAAACTGAATGACACTGTCGAATTTCTCACCAAAGTTGCGTTGACTATATCAGAATACTTTATTTGAACAGCCAGCACAGTTTCTAGGCATATGATAACATTAAATGTCATAACATCAAATACAGCATCATTCAACATTGAGGTAGCCAGGGTCACATTCTGCAACTCAGTTTGGATTTGAAGAGCAAGTAGAGAATTTGATGAAGTTGACACTTTCAGTCTCACTGAAAAAAGGCCAACTACACAGGCAGCTTTTGATCTGCCCGAAAAGTAGCTTTTAAGTGTCTCGATTATGCTAAAGAACTTGTCAATTTTGTAATAAGAATTGTTCATTAAGTAGAAATTCGCCTCCAAATCTTGCGTTTTTGTTAATTTGAATCTTGGTAGCCCCAAAGCTTGCAAGCATCTCGAATTAGGATTCCTCTCATCAGGTTTGCTTCTCTGCAAAGACAAGGTCGTGTTGCAGGCTTGGTTTTGATTGGCTTGGCGGTCTTGAGCACTGCACCATGAAGACTGGCATTGCAAATTAAGAGACCAAGAGTTGGTAGGGAGGAATGACTTCTCAAATCTGTATGAATAAAAGTAATTCAGTTAAATCTTATTGGTTGATTTTGGAAAATTGTAGTCATTACAGAAAAAAACAAGACATCTAACTACACTAGCACCTCTACCCACATAAAAAAATCATAAGAAATCAACAAGCCAGTTTGAAAATATCACAAATCACCAAAGTTTTCATATCTTTTCTTACTTAGCATTTTGACATGGCTAAACACGTCATTTGGAGTAATAGAAAACTGAAATTGGGGTTACACGTTGACCTAAGTCCTATTTTCATATCGTATAAGCCAAGGCAACAGCTAGATATTTTGAATAACAATTGCAATGCATCGTAACCTTCAATACTTGAGCTGGAAAAGAACATTGATACATTAATACTTTATTTTCTATTTAAGCTTAACAAATATACTGATTCAATTTTAGGGCTCATTTCAAACCATTAGAGTCAAGCTTGTACAAGTCTAATACTTCGATGCTGGGATAAAAATTTCTGGTACCAGTCAATTAAGTTTCAATGGTGCCAATGTTCACCAAATAAAATATCTCTACCTTAAAGAAAAAGCAAAGCCAAAATATTGTTACGTATTTTCATTTCAATGGCTCTTTTGAGAAACAAATCTTTTTCAGACACCGTTCAGGAGTTCATGACAAAAGATCTTGGCCCGATTTGTCTTTTTCTATCTTTACCACTCACTGATAGCACTGCCCACTCAGTTTCAAATCTGCGGTACCAGTCACCATTTTTCATACGTGTTAGCTGAACCTCGCATGCAAAAGTCGGTCGTTTTTGTCTGGGCCCCGGAGATCTATCTTCTTTGGGCTCGACTGTACAAATAAATATGTTCTACACCCAAATTCATAAATAACTCTTTACATGAAATATCAAAGTTTGCTGTGATGTTGAATAGAATTTTTGTAATGAAAGCGGTCGTATGGTATAAAATGAGGGCAACAAAAAGATAGATTGTAGACTTACCCTTTTGAGTATTCTTTTGAATTTGAATGTTCGTTGTATAAAGCTGCATTTTCTGGATACGAAAGCGCAACAAAGGATAAACTCGACCAGCTGATCCTTGCATTTATACGTGAAAGGTCAAACTTGCTGCCTTCCTTCATCCTGACAGCCAATGTGAGCTGCTGCCATGGCTCCATGTAAACCAAGCCGCTCCATTTCACAGTCCTTAGTGTCTTACTATTGAGCTCTGCTTCAACAGTTAAACCTTTTTTTGCAAGTGCTGATCCAGCTAGGAGAACAACACCGTATTCCAAAGTGCCATTGATGCCATGGAAAATAGTTGTAGCCGAGACAAAAGCAACTGTCGATTTAAAAGCATAATAATTAAGGCCTAAAAATCTGACGTCATCAGTTTTGAATTCTCCCTTGGCATTTTCATACACACGTTTGCTTAAATATTCCCAGCCATTCTGGCGAAAAGATAGGAGTTTTGTAGAACTTTGGAGGGTACGGAAAGTCTCTGGAGGGTGGCTAGATTTCCCGTGAAAGGTCATCGACAGATGACCGGACAAAATTGTGGCATTAATACCCAGTCTGTCCGCATGCAAAACGGTACGAAATCTGGAGCTTTTCTTAGTTTCTAAAACACCAATTACATTTAGAAAAATACTAGTGGTACCGTTGGCTTTAGCATGTGCCTCAACTTTATCGCGAAGTCCGAAATTCATGTTTTTATCATCGAAATAGGCTACAAGAGTCAATCCAAAATTGGGGATGGTAACATTTGACTTGGTCAGTATTTCAACGTAACATGAAATCGTGTAATACCCATCTTCAGGAGCTACTGGCATTCCATGTGATGTAAAACTGATGGACCCAGAAGTTTTCGGAATCCAGTTTTCGATGTTATGATCACCTTTGGTATCGAACTGTATGAGGTTGGACTGTGGCTGCAGCACGGAAATGAAAGTTCGACCGCTTTCAACGAAATCAACAAGCGAAATAAATAGCGAACTTGTTTCGCGTATCGAAACAACGCCATCTGACACAACACTAAACGAAACAAGATCATTTTCTTCAAGATTATGCACGAAGATTGGATTGATAGCAGTTGTACCTTCGAAAACAGTCATATTAACATCGAAAACTTTTACTGAGCGGAATGACTCGGTTAATACATTTGGTGTATGGGTTTTCTTCTCGATCCGTATATTGATTGTCTTTAAATCTGAACTTCTTCTCGAAAATACCAAATTCAGGGCAATTAGGTACAGCCCGCGCATTTGCGACCTGAATTCAGTATTTTCTTTTGCGAACGAGCTTCCCAACGGCAATGCATTAAGAAATGAAGAGTTCAAGTGAAGAATTTGCAAGTAGCGCATACTGTCAGTGATAAGAGGCTGTCCCCTCAAGAGAAACCCTGCTGCGATATCGTGTGACCTTACAGCCATGAAGCTAATCCAGCTATCTCCAAGTATCCCAAAACCATCTTTGCATGAAGATCGCAAGGAGATTGATACGAAATCGTGTGCTTCTAAAGCAAGAACTCCGTTCACCGTAAATGAAATTTGTTCATACTTTTTGGGAAGCACGTCACAGTTAACAGGCTGTGGCCTACCATACAGTGAAGTTACTTTGACAATTCCCTCATTGAAAACGAGAACATTTGCAGTTATTTCATCCAGAGCGCTAATTTTCATGTTCAGGTAGATCATTATGACGTACACACCATGCTTTGGCACGGCTATCGAGTAAAGATGCTTCTTCTGTTGTCGCTTTTTTATGTTATATTTACCAATAACCCATTCTGGTACATAGTTCGTGATTGTATGTACAGCTACTTTTGATTCAAAACCTTTTTCCTTTAGAGGCTGAGAGAATTCAACAAAATTATTATCATCGCTGTCAATATAAACAGCAGAAAAACGGCTGCCGGCTAGAATGTGGACACCTTCCATTTCTGGGCTTTTTACCTGTAATGTAAGCTCTTCAAATTTACTCAAATTTACGTTCTTCACTAAGGTCACTGTCGCAAAGCCAACATACTTGAAAGAACGCTGAAATCTTATTTCGGTGACATTGGAGACAAGATTTATTTCGTAGGTTGTATCTTTTGCATAAAATGACAGGGTGACAGTTACCAGGTACATGCCATCACATGCTACTGCCAGCTTCTTAATACCTCCAGATATACCTGTAAAAGAGACAAAACTCGTGATTTTGGCAAAATTCTGTATAACAATGGTCAATAAATCACTAGGAACATTAAATGATTTTAGATGTTTTGACGTCTCCAGCCTTCATTGGCCACGTCTTTTGCACACTATTAAGAAAAAGAAAGTTGAAATTACTCAAATATACAGCTAACATCAATACCTAAAGTGTCTACGCAGCGAATTTTTTATGTCCTGCTTGTTTTTAAGTGTTATATTTTCCCATCTTTTCCAATACGTTTGACACCAAAATAGTCATAATTTGACCAATGAAAATGTAATTAATCAGAGTTTGAAATTAGGTAGTACTTGAGAAAACCAAGGCCAGTTTGTGACGTCACAGTGATGAGTCGCTTCGATAGCAACCAAGAAACTGTGGTCGTACAGAAAAGGTATTCGTTTAGTGCGCTCGTAAAAAAGTTGGGTTTGTCTGTTAATTTTGAATATTTTACTGTACATCGGAACAACGATCGATGAAGGCACTGACAATAAATAAACCATCCATCGACAAACGTGCCTTTTCCAGCCTTTTCCAAACCCAGCGAGTCCTATTTAACAAGTGGAGAACACAAAGCCAGATCTGAACTCAACTAATTGCCATAGGCCCCCACTTTTTTGCGAAGCAAGTAGTTTTAAAGATGCAGTTATAAGGGAAAGAAGTCTTGGCCCCCTACTCATGCTAGCCTTGCCCCCCATTCGTGGCGTGGCTAAAAATAGCACAAGGGTACATTTTTCATTTTGCGTCCATATCCTGTCCTTTTCTGCGTATCAAACTGTCTTTTGTTTTCGAGTTTCATGCTTTTGTACCAAAGTGAGACGGAGATCCGATATTACCGTCTGTAAAGGTCTGTGGCAAAGTTAAGGAGTGAAATATAAGGAGAGAAAATAAATTGTGAAGGCGGTGATTGCCTTTCGCCTTTTCGGATCGAAATGTTGCGATACTGTGCAGTCTTTAGCGCGACCTTCTACACAATCCTTTTTCAATCCGCGCGAAAAAATGTTGGGTGAAATGTTGGAACGTTTGACTCTTGAAAAAGTGTTTCCTGACAAAGAATCTGCTTATGTCTGAAAAGCCTTGATCTTTAAATAGCAAATCACCAGCAGTAACTAATACATAAAGCCTAGATTCCCTTTTAAATGAAACTCACACTGCGCTGCTCAATTCGTACACGCTTAATCATATCTCTTTGCAAAAACAGTGAGATTCTTCAAGAAGGATCAGGCGGGTAAGAAGATTACTTCGAGTCGATAGGAAGAATCAGTCGCAGCGTAGCAAATATTGACATAACCTTATTCTGGAAAGCCGGTTAAGAAGCCACGGATATTCGCAAATTCCACGGAAAGAAGACAAAAGTCGCAATATCTATAAATCATAATCTGCAACGCTTCTATACAGTAAACATGTTGATCAACATCTTTATTAGCACAAGAGATTTACCAAGCTTTCAGCCGAACATCCTATCGATACTTTTGTTTGTGACCACTTGATCGAGGATATTTTGCTTTTGAAATGAAACCGTCTGAAGATATAAAATCTCTATTTTTAAATTTTTTTAGAATAAACAATTTCTAGTCAAAATATCAGGGAATGATGTTCTCAGAATGGCTACATGCCAACACGTTTATATCCGAAATCTGTAGAAATTTGAAGATATTCAAAATTTTTGAAGGCAGGATCAACAAACCATGATCAACAAACTAAAGCTATGTTGACTAGTTTGTTTATCTAATTTATTACAACATTCTAACAAAATGCATAAAAGGAGATACAAAGTTCCTTGATCACCTTATATATATAATGCAGTGACAGTTCATGGGGATAACTTGCCTACATTTCATATTGAAAATAATGTTATCGAAAGAAAATCAATTAAAACTGATATTTACCATTACTTGTGCTAACAGGCTTTGAATAAATATTTTGTTTGTGCCATCCACGAATTGTATTGAATCCAAGCTGGTCTTTGTATTTCAAGGTTCTATTTTGTGGAAATATGGCTAGGAATCCTGGTTCTCTTGAAGGAGAGCCAAGATATTGAACTGCAAAAGTAGATGCCTTCAAGACAAAGCAGTTTTCACTTGCCAAGACTCTTAATGTCAGTTTCTCATGTTTGACAAAGGAGCCTTGAGTTGCAATGAAGTATGTGTGCTCATTTTGATCACTTGTTTGACATACATTATTTGCAACACAAATTTGAATCTGAATTTTGGATTCAGATGAAACCATGATATTTGCAGAGATAAAATAGAGACCAGTATATGGCAAGTGAGCACTTCCTTTCTTTGCGTCTAGTTGTATTCCATACTCAAAAACAAGAGAATACCCTCTATTCTCCCAGTCACCAATTGCAGTCCATTTTGATCTTTTGATTCCAAAGTCTGACTTTAGTCTTGCTGAGAAGCCAATTTCTGGGCTGGCCTCTAGAGAGATTCAAAAGAATTGAATTTTTTATTTAAGAATTATGGAATAAAATTAAAAAATCAAGGCAGCCAAAATTGTGTGCATCCAGGAACGAACTGGCCAGTTGGGTTACCTTTTCTTGTCAGGATTGCTTTGATAAATCATTTATTCATAGGATAGTCACAGAAGGTATACACAATGTAAGAAATATGAATATCAATCTGGAAATACTTTTGACCCTACTTTTTGCTCACTTAACTTGCCGGCAGTGTTAGCCTCAAATTTGAAATCACCTTGGCCCTTGTTTAGGTGCTAGTCTGTTTAAGCAATTTCTCCCTTCAAACATTTTCAAGGTAAATTACCAGAAAAACTTCATTAATTCTTTACACGCATATTAAGCTGAAGGAAAAGACTTGTGAAGGCACACAGTTGACGAGTGAAAAATGATGACAACTGAACAGGTAGTAAATAATAATCTGACATGGTTTTGATGGTCATGTTAGCAACAGTTGTAAATTCTTAATGCTTAAGAACTAAACTGGGCTGATCTAACCTCTATGACCCCTACACTTTGAAGCTTGAAGTGGGCCCCTGTCTATAGGTTAAGACCTATTGTTCTAGGTATTCTTATTGATTTTATTGTCCTTTTTTGATTCTCTGTGAATGGCATGAAAATTAAGTGCAAAAATGCTTTTGAGGAGGTGATTCAATTATAGAGACTAAAGAATGGGAAACCTCTATTTTTATTTAGCTATAATTCCATGATGAAAAATGTTAGTTCTTCTTAGAATTGGTTATGTTTTATCTGTAGTTTTGCCAATTCCTTAGTTAACATTAGATATAATTATATTCTTATATGCCTACATGTAAAGCTATACCTCCACTGCATCAATCACTATATGTCCAGGGCCTGTGCCACAAAGGTAGACATGAGCGAGGGGCAAATCACTCCAAGAAAATCCCATTTACCTTTTGTGAAAATACTAACAATGCAAAACATTTGAATGCATTAATTGGGTGAAATAAGCGCATTTTAGAGCAAACTTTGGCTGGAAATGTTTGCAAATCTTGCTGACGCCATAGAAAACTTAGTATTGTTTTATCTGAAAATCCCTAGAAAACCTTTTGTTTTAGGGAAAATCTTGTATGCTATTTGCAAGAGTGAATTGCCCCTCGGCCATGAGGGTCATGGCCTCTCTACTTTTTTGTGACATAAAATATCAAATTAGAATCAGCTCAAATCACTCTTGATAGGTGAATATGTATATGACAACAAATACATTGATCAAAAATCCATTTTAGTAACACAGCCTCTGCAATTTTTTGCCTCAATTGGGGCTAGAAAGGGCAAGAGGAATTTTCTTTACACTGTTGGCCTTTCCAATTTAAGATCAGTGGCACCAGCTCTTTCTGACATACCATCACACCCCATAAATCAGTTACTTTCAACTTATCCTTATTGGTAGAATAACTAAGAAAAACTAATATACACAAAACTTTTGAAGAAGGCATGCATTTTTATGGGTTTGCAGAGTATGGCCGATTTTGACAAGATCTTGGGTGCACCAACAAGCCTGCATTTCAGGAGTAGGTGTGAAAAAGTCATCAGAAAAGTCAGGTGCACCAGCACTATCAACATTTCCAGTATATAATAAGTAGATCTAGTTTTTAGGTGTCCCCCCTCCCCAGCATTACCATGTCAAAATGTTGGATGCACAGTCACCATACTCAACCAAGTAGCATTTTCAAACTGTTTGTAAATTATTCTTTCATATTTATTTCTACCTGACTGGAAAGCAAGAAATTGTCTCAGAAAAAACTATAAGGAAATTGAATGGAACTTCTATCTCATTTGCAACAAGCTTATAAAATGGAGAGGATGCATTCTGTGACAATGTTTAAAACTACAAAAATATTAAATCAGTTTTATCTTTGATGACATTTACTCAATGTCCTTCTTGTATATGAATTTATATGAATTAATAAAATACAAACTTTCTATTAAGATTATAGTTAAATTAATTTGCATTTAAGAGAAAAAATTTAACATTTGGATTAATTGTACAGGATTTGACTTTATTTCTGAAGGTGGCAAGTTATCGTAATTATAACATCATTCACCTTACGTCAAAAGTTAGAGGGTTTGTAAATCCATAAAAAAATCCTGGAAATCTAGAGAGGAAGTCCGGAAACTTTTACAATTGCAGCAAACGACAAAATAATTACATTAAATTGCTGTACAAACTATATCTGGATTTAGGATTTGAAGATCCATTATAAAGAAACCGTAATTGAACCTCGCCACATGAACATCAAAATACCATTAATTCTCTGACAGGCATTAAGAAAAGGGGTACTTAAATATATAACAATAAAAAGGGCTTTGGGGGAATTGGGGGTAGAATGACAGGGAAGTTCCTCTGTTTTTGAAGGTTGGTTAAATGAATAAGGATCAAAGCCAAAAAGATGAAGATTCTTACTTACCAACAGGTCTAAAGGAGAACGCAATAATCAGTAAGGTCAAGCATGCGGAAGTGTGTTCCATGTTAGTGTGCGACGGCGTGATTTCATCCAGTTAGCTAAACCGAGTGCGACCAACATTGATATCGTCTACTTCCACGACCAAGCTAATCCATCTTCATCAACATTACCTGATATGACAACAAAAAGCGAATAGAGCTCTAAAACCATTTACCAAAGGAGTCCGAAAATCGGCGCCTTATGACAGAAATTGCTGGTTTTTTGGTTTACCAGTAGTGCTTTAATGATCAGCTTTAAATTTTAATTACATGAAATACCTCTCAATACACGAGATTTTCCATCGGATTTTCTCAGCGGCTTTTAGAAAAGATCGACTTTCTTCTTTTGCGTCAAAACTTCGGTAATCCCAGGAGCTACAACAGCAACAATGGATTTCCCAGATTCCCCCACTTTTCCAAATCGTCGGCTGGTCGATTGGATTGGTTAGTTTGTTTGTCAATGCGGGTTATGCGGGGACGAAACTCTGGTTTTACGACTAGAATTTTAGCTGTAGTAGACAACGGACCTAGATTCTTCCTAGTTTTAAAACACAACAAGAAATGCTTTTGAGAAATTTCGTCGCCAACATTTTAGAAACTGAGTGAAATGTTTATAAATCGACATGGAAACAATTTGCCACCGTCTTTATTTATTGTTTTGAAAATGTTTTGTTTCACTCTCATGGCTGCATGATTACATCTTCCCCTTAGAATATCAAAACAAAAAGACAAAACCTCAATTGATTCAACACAAAAAAGGCGTGCTTAAACCTCTAGTAATGTTTTACGAATTTCATTGTTCTCCAACATAGAAATTTGAGAACCTTCACAAAATTATAAAGAACATAAGAACACCAAATGTTTTTTTCTAAATATATTGTAGTATTATTGTCATCAAAGAGTCCATGAACGAAATTTGTTATCACTTACAAATCCGTAAATAAAACTGGTTTTCCGATGTTTGGAGACAGCTGTGATTCTGTCAATCACCTGCAACTTTTATGATCTTTTCAATTTTTAATCATGCAATTCATCTACCCTGCGGCATTGATGAGTCTTCACAAAGGACCCCCAAGACGCCCAAATAAATCAAGCTACATGGATCCCGACAGACTTTGAGCTGCGTCACGTAATCTATAACCGTGTAGAACAGGCAGGGACGTCCGGTATTTTACTTACCCCACAGGCCCGTCAGAACCGGGAGGGTTGGGGGGGGGGCGAGGCTGGAGCCCCCAAATAATTTTCAAACTGTAGTATGTTTCCTTTCTAACAGTTTACTGAATGAGAAGGAGATCAATGGGCAGCCCCCCCCCCTCCATGAATTTCGTTCCGACGGCACAGCTCCAGCATACAATTCTCTCTTTCATTAATTTTTATGACCGCGAAGGCCCGTCTTTGATCTTTCATTATTCAATTGGAAAATTCAAAATTCAGACAAATCTTGATTTCCGAAATAAACTCCTCCCCTAATTACCTAGTATTAACTATGTTCAAGCTAAATAAAATCCATTCAAAAACTTTCCGTTTCTAATTTTTTTGATGACATAAGCAAGAACAGTATTATTCTCTACAACCAAACCGCATGAAAATAAGAGAAATTAAACAACTGCCAAGGGTAGAATATCAGCTTTCGTGAAAAGATTTACCATAGCACCAACAAAAATGCAAATAGAGAACACTGATGGTCGTTTGACTAACTTCACAGTAGAGTAATGCAACGGGTGGGGAGGGGCAAGTTTAAAATACAATCCTACTAATTCTCTGCTCCGCAAAAACGCTAGAGTCAAATGCCCGCCTGAACCCCTCCGAAATCTTGAGTTGTAAGGGCAACGACTAGGCATTGGGATAGATGAATCACACACCCCGTTTTCCCAGCACTTGGAAGAATATAAAATACATACATGAATGATCCGTTGACTGTTTAGATTCTTTCAACATAGAGACAACTTCACAGTACTTTGAGCCACACACAATCGGGCACCATCTAATCGACTCAAGAGCAAGTGTATCACAGAAAAAGGCTCTCGATCCTTTTTATACATAATATCTAAAACACATTTAGCGATCGGCACAAGTGTATATTTACATACAATTGTTTTCAATTGCAACTAATAATCCAAAAAGGAAGTAAAACAGTCTTTCGACATCTTAATCAACCCTAATACTCTTAGCTTGAAAGAGAGATAAAGGAGAATTTACGAGAAAAGTTTATCAACACAATTTACAAAATAAGACGCCATTATGTTTGCTTAAAGAATTAGGAAGATTTCCTTAGTATTCCTAGATCCCGAAAAACCGACTGACCTTGACTCCAATACATTTGATACACTACAGTGTGTCTACAATGCCTGCCAAAAGTCTTGGAAAACTGACCATAATTTACGTTGTACATGAGCTGCAACATCCCCTCTCCCCTTATACAATGTTGTGCCACGGAAATGTTAATAATCCTACATGTACAAGTGATACATTTTTACAAAGCTATGGCTTTCAGCTAACTAATCAACATTGTATGAGGGGAAGGGGGGCAACACCCTCCTTGTTGACATGAAAATAGCATGCGATGCGACACGTGAATTCACAGAAATCTCAAGGTATTCCAAGGACTTTTGGCAGGCATTGTATATACCGAATACACGAAAAATATGGGGAAATTTTGCGTATTGATTTCCTCGGGCACTCAATGATACAATGTGGCCTTTAGACTAAACAAACGTTTCGTAACCTGTTCTGAAAATTCAAAAAACAAGTCCATGAAGGGATAGGAAAAACTATTACCGAAATGGAAGCGACCTACTACAAGTTCGGCTTATGAGATGTCAGTTTTTGAATGAAAACATCTCGTGTTGTCATGCTAAGCAAGGAAAGTATATTTAATTCCCACGAAGCAAATCGCGTTCTTAGTCCCAAATCCCGCGTCTTTTTGATAAAACAAATGTGCAAAAATGCCACAAATCATAATACAATTAAACAACTTTATGTCACTATTTTATACTCTTTGTTGATAGTCTAGGTGTGTCTCGCGGAGATAGGTAACAACACAGCGCGCGAAACGGTATAGATAGATAGACATTATTTAAAGATTAAACTTGATACAAGATTCCATACAAAAGTAGCCAAACTGAAGACAAAGCATGCCCCAAATGATATTCCAAAGGATCGATACGATCTCACAGAATCTGTACCAACAACAGGCTAACCCTCATCTATAAATCTACAGCTCAAGTTTTAAGCAACACCTTGTTGTTCCCAGCTAGCCAAGGTTCCAGACTTTGATTTGATATTGTTTCTTATTTCATCTTTTTCATGTTCTATGATTGCGTTGATATTTTCTACAAGGAAAGAACACACAGGTGATTGCCTATAATACAGAGTCAAATATACCGACTTCATCTCCAGATTGGAACAGGCACCGCGCAGCTATTGGGCTAGCAGGGGCTATAGCCCACCCACTTTTTTGTAATAATAGGCTAGAAATTTTCTGAAGGTTTACTCTCACGCAACTTTGGATAGTTTACTCCTATGTAGTAGCAGTTTTCATTGACTGGGAACCATTTTTGTTCTTTTTCTAGGTGTTTCATCTTGTTTAATGACATGATGTATTTTCTAGGCTAATTCTATCTATTTTTATAGTTATTGATATCTTCTCTGAAACAGACTGTTATTAAAAATTCAATAGAAATAAGCAAGTATTTTCTAAAAGGGGCGTTTTCCCGCGCTCAATAGGGCGTGTTCTCAACACATTTTCGGTCACACTAATTTCAGCCCCTCCACTTTTAGAGTGGTGCGCGGTCCCTGGATTGGAATATTTCTAGTAAGTTCTTAGGTAGCTTTAAAAACCCTACGGACAGTTCCAAGAAACTCTGATCCGACGGTAATATGTCACAAAAAGTTATGAAACAGAGTTTTTAGGAAACACTCCCTATGGCAAACTGCAAATCAAAAGAAGCGACCGCTGAAGAGTGGCGTGTAAAAAAGTCATGTTTTCTAATATAACAATCCTGCCTATTTCTGCTCTGCTTAATTTTCTCTTTTTATTTTACATAATGATTTTGTTTGGGTGAGGAACAAGCTCTGCATTAGCTTGTGTCAATGTTAACAAACTGTTACGTCGTCATTACTGTATTAAATAATTAGCATAAATTAGAATGTGTTACCCTTTATGCATTATGCAGAGAACTTTGTTAAAGTACACATTGAGCACTGATTCATATCTAGCTTAGAGTTCGATTATTACTCTCCTTAGGGCTGAAAAAAATAAAAGCCTATTCAAAAAAGTTACACGGTAGCAAAGGGAAGCAAACACATAGTATAATACGGAATGCAGCTTATGAAACGTAAAGGTTAATGAAGAAATCTTAGCGAAAATCTAAATGTCTAGATACGAATCGAAAGTAATGCGGTAGGAGGGATTGCGCAGTCAAATTGTAAGTTTGTAACTTGCTGATTGTGTTTGTGAGTTTCTGCAAAACGATTTTTTGTCGGAAACCAATCTTCGATCTTGGATAGGGGTTTGCAGTAGCATGGTACTTGTGCTTTGCATCAAATTCAACAACAGAAAGTACTTGTGCATTTTTATATGACTGTCGCGTTTTACAAAGAAGCCACGCAATTTAAGATTAAAGACATAATCTAGAAGCAACTGCCTCAGAGGTACGGGCCTTGTCATGCTAGTGATGTTGCTTTGCTATCAATATTACTCCGGAACTCAAACTTGGAAGTAAGGCTAAAGTATCAATTGATAAAGCTACACTTGTTTTACACTTCTGTTGTACATCATCCCAGTTTACTGTTCTTATTTCCAGTACCGTTAAGCCAAAAGCCGTGGAAAATCAAAAAGCCCTTAAAGAGTATTGGGAATATAAAGATTGACAAGTGCCTTTGAGAAAACACATTGCCGCATTTAAAAATCAAACCCATTCTAGAATGGGCTTGTGCTTCAAATGAAATGCAGGAAAATAAAAGCAAAGAACCTACTGGTTGCTAGATCATCCAGAGGGTTTAACGAAATTGATATCCAGCCCAGGACAGCACCAATTGCCCGCACTAAATTGATAACACGCCAAGTCGATATCTGACTGGTCGATGTCCTGGAAAGAAAAATTGACGTCACATGTTGAGTTCTTCTAATCTGAGAAGGAAAAAAGCTGGAAATGCAAATTCCACCTAAATAGGGAACATACCTTAGTACAAAGATATTATTTCTTTAAATATAAGCAAACAAAAAACATTCTAAACTGCTCGGATGCCAGGCAAAAAACCTAGGTCAATGAGTGATCTGTCCAACCAAGAGGTAGGTTTATATATATTCTTTTATGCAAAAACAAACATTTGCTGTACAAAAGTGATAGAACAACTTAGGCCAAGGATAAAGAAACAAATATTAAAAGCTAGCTACCATGTTTAAATCAACCTGATAAAACTGACAATTTGACTAGTTATCCTGCAGTAAGTTTTTCTACCATATATGAACACATCTGATATGAGATCGTCAAGTAAATTATTCATTATTGATAACGTTACGTCAAGAGATCTCTGTTCTGGGGATTGAATTTTTATAGCAACGCAGAATAATGGGCTTTGGATACCACGAAATTAACCTACTAATATTTATCAAAGCTTGAATAATCAAATCAAGTCAATATTTGCATTGCCATGTTTCTCCAAAATTTTGCAAATTATTCTGTCTCTACTGTTCAAGAAGAAAGTCATTTGGAGTGATTCAAAAGATGCCAGCTGTTACCTTAAAAGTTTTCACTTTATCGGCATTAAAAATTCAAATGTGACTAAAGTTACATAATCTTGCTTACAATAAATTAAAGGAAAACAAGGATTAAATTCAGCTCACCATAATTGTTTGGCATCCTTATACAAACTGATTTTATCGTCAAGTTGCGCTAAACTTACAGAGAACACCAAAGCAAACAAATATCCTACAATAAAAACAGTAGCAAATAACGCTTTAGATCGACGCAAGGGAAGCTACTTTTGTATAGCAGAAAGCAGAAGCTTTAACCATGTAAATAAATGTGCGTCAATGACAGTTGGCTGATGGTCATGAACGACACCTGTCTGATGATGACAATGACTCGATGATGACAATGACAACTTAGAACCCGCCTGGTTGAAGTCATATAAAATTGAGTCCTTAATAAGTAAAACTGCTACTACCCTGTATACAGGCAAAATGCTTCATGCAGTTGTTGGATGCTAAGGATCTAGATACTCGTTTATAACTTTGAGCAAAATGTGTACTTTTCACTAAAGACCAGGTTGCATTCTATCAAATGGCCATGAACGGCAGTTGGCTGATGATCCCATTAAGCGAGGAATTAAACATTACAGGTAATCTGAATAGCAATGAACAGATGCAATAGGAATAAAAATAATAGATTGAAAATACAGCAAAGCATGTTTGTATAGTAAAAAGAAGGAATCAGTCCACTTTCACTTATCAATCTAACGAGATCTAAAAAAGATGGAACAATTTTTTTCACTGGCAAACGAAAAAATTTAAAAATGTAATCATCTCTTAGACTGATGGTTGATTAAATGTAGAAGCTTCACAAATTTTGCGGTAATAGTGGCTTTCCAAACAGCATTGAATACGGCAGATTCTCTTTCGGGATAAGAGTTAAAAAGAATATTTAATAGGATGATGTCAACATACCTACAATAGCAAGGGCGCGAGACGGTCTTGAAAGCAATGCTAGAAAGAACTGACTCCATCCGATTCCAATATTGACATACCTATAAAAGTGATGTCGTCATAGAATAATCAAATTTTCTCCTGCATGCTTTTTCTGCTATTTGAAGTTTAATCACTGCAAAGGTTCAGCACTTATCTAACATATTTAAAACCTCTCTTCGTCCGAATGCCTCTCGTTTATTTTCATAAGATTTTCTCTGAACAAAAGATGATGCGAATTAAGGAAATTAGTAAATAACGAATGCTATTGAAGTCAACAGCGCCTTGAAAAGGGCATCGCAAACTCTTAAGGGTCGGGAGGTTTTTGACCTTTAAAAAAATTTAATAATGGAAACGATTTGAATTTTCAGAAAATGGTATAAATTATGTAAAAGGCATCCATCAAAAATGTCTAGGGATTTGATTAAGGATGCATGAAAATTGTCAAAAAAATCATGAGCAAGAAGGTATGATGAGCATTTGTCTGGTAAAGACAGTAAAGCCAAAAACTTGCAGCTGAAGATTCAGACTTAGGAATGTAAAGATTATAATGTAATGCTTTGTGTTTGTAAAAAGAAATATGGAGAACGCTTCATGCTGCAGTTTAATTGAGAAAAAGATTAATAAATTAGGACGGGGTAGGCACAGGTAATTCGAATCCTACTTAAGTGAAGATATTTTATTAGCAAAAATGGCCTGTTTATATGAATAAAATTATCTGAAATCATCGCATGCTTACACGCAAACTCTACCCTTCCTCATAGAATATGGCTTCTTTTCATAATAATTTCAACTCTCCCGGATACTGCAACAAGTCATTTATCATTATGGAATACAAACGATGCGCATAAATACAAATTTTCCAGCAAGTTTTGTGTTTGCATGGAAGAACTGTATCCAATTCAGATGATATCCAGCAAGCTGTGAGTAAGATTTCATTTGCCGCGGGCAGGGCGTTTCTCACATAGAATCGATATGTAGATTAGAAGGCTTTGTATACTAAGGCTGGATCTCGCCTCCCAGCCCATAGGTTGAAAGCTGTGATAATTTTGCTCATATAGACAGGCTCTAAGTCATGATAAAACAAATTATCGAAATATGAATGAGGACCAAAACCGAACATGAAAGGAATTAATAGTATTACCTACAACTAAATGAGGAAGTGAGTGGAGTGAAAAAACACCTCACGAATAAAATAGTCACGAAAGATAAAAAAGCTCACCTATCAAAAACAGAGACAGTGCAGATAGCCAGTAAAAAATAGTAGAGTGCTTGGAATGGTTGCGCCAAGCCATGGTAATTCTCCAAGAAATTCACATACCCATTGTCAGTTAACGAGTAAACAAAGACGCACTGTATCAACCCAATACCTGGAAGAATAGCTAAGGGTTAACGACGTCAGCACTGTAATGGAATCAGCTTCGTGATGTACAGGCATCTGCATTCCCCCCTCCCCGTTTTTATGCTGCTACATCAAAGTATCGGGTGGGTAGAGTCACTAAACTATCGTGGAACTAGTAGGCCTTCCACAGTTTCGTTACTTTACGGCTTGAAATATTGCGACTACCTGACAAACTTACAGAATAACAAAGAAATTCTAGCAATCTACGTCTTCTGCTTTATCAAAATACCAGGGTTGGAATTATGCTATTTATTGCATTGAAGGAAATTGGCTCCCCGCATCTTCTATTGAATAAACTGTATATCAAAAATCACCATTGCTGCTGGAGATGGATTTTCCTAATTCACTTTTGATAGTGAAATTTTATGATGCCAGCAAAAAACCCCAACATGGCAAGATAGTTAAACCAAATACGATAAATGACAAGATTTGAGAGTTTTCATTCAGGAATTTCATTTGAATAGAAATATGACAGGTCCTATATTTTACAGCAAACATCACAAGACAGTTATTTCATTTGAAGCCATTTAATCTCCCAGAATTTGCATCTGTATTAAGAAGGATATCAAATTGGAAGGAATTTGACCAGACTTTTCAGACCTGACAAATATGTTTGCCCAGGCCATTTGGTCTCTTTTCATTTGCAGCCACATGAAAGCACAACCAAATTAAAGGCACAGTTGTTTGGCCTTTTGTTTTGTTTCTGGCAAGCGTGAATTGCTATCCAGAAATTCCATGATAAACTAACAACAAGTTGCTTTTAAAACACTATGGTGAAATCGTACAACGTTACACATTAACATGATAAAATAATAGGATAGTGAGCAGAGGGCATTAAAGAGATCTGTAGAGAAATTGAGAAACCATCTTTAGTTGAGTTAATGACAGAATCATCCACCAATGCTGGAGAGAAGACTGATGCTAAAAAGAGTAGCACACATAATCACTGGTGGGCACCGTTCGAAATCTTGTAAAATCTTGAAAAATGGTTTGCGAAATAAGAGAACCTTTCTATACCAGCTTTTGATTAATAAGGCTCACTTTGGTTCTGCTTGGTTGATGAACAAATCCAAATCAGTATGTCAGTCACTAGGCTATGAGTTTGACTTAATTGATATTGTGGTGATAATGCACTTGACAACTGAATATTGCGATGTAATGATTGAAATTTGAAACTTTATCATTTAAGAATTACCTGCTAGAAGTCCATGACAAATAAGAGCGATGATACGAAATGCAGAATGGATTTGCTGTAAAAAACAAGATATATAATTGCAGAATAGTGGTTTAAAACCAAAGGTATAGTGGTTTAAAAATAATGGATAGGTGAAAAACATTGAAAAAATCAAGGGATTCACGGGGGCTATAGGAGTTTTGTATATGCTTACCGTTTCACTTAGTTATACAAAAAAGGAAATAGTGACAACAACTTTCTGGAAAACATTGTTAAACAACAAAAAGTAGCCGTCTTCATCATCTAAACAATGTATACACCCTCCCTCACGCCCCCCCCTCACGCCTCCCTTACGCCTCCCTCTATCCGAAGACAAATTTTAAAGGACAAGAATTTCACTATACTTGACTAACCAAAGCAAACTCCATTGAGGATATTTCGCGCTCATCCAGCTGTAACACGTCATGATCTACTACGTTCTGCTCCATGTTGGCACGATCAATTTTATCCTTGTGTTCTTTAATGAATCCTTGACCATCTGAATAAAAATTCGTTATAATGAAATTGCTTTTTTATTCATTTACTGAATTCTGTTTAAATTTCTTGCCTATTGGAATCAATTCAAAATATACTTTCAAGCCATTTCTCAAGAGAAAAAAGTATCCAAGCCCCCGTTCTTAAATTTGAAAAGACATTCAATTACAAGTTCAATATTCCAAATGAATATCATTTCTTAAAAATAAAAATTCCCAGATAGGCTGTTGCCTGTTACGTTCCAGTCACCAAGGCTGACGTTGAAAATTATTCCCAAATAACGTGCTATACATTTTCCTTTGATACTTAAATTTTTCCTGAGCTTCAATTCTCTTAAAAATCGATGATTCTGAGCCTAAAATCATTGCTAAGCAACTTTTAAGAAGAAAAATCAAAATCTTTGCACCTGATTTTCTTTCTCACAAAAAACATTGCAGGAAATGAAACAAACTAACACAATAAAAGATAGATGAGTGTTTTCTCAAACCAAATGCGTGAAAATCGCACTTATCTAGTTTGTTCAAAAAACTCGCAAAGATAAAAAGTAAAAATATTCATGAAATTCGAGCCTGGCTATTATGCTCAATATATTCGTACACTTTGCCTATTTCGAGCATCGATATTCTTATCAAATTCATTCTTCTGAAAAAACTGCGCGTAAGACACACCTCGTTTCTCAATAAACAAAAAATCCAGTGGCTGACTTGGCAAATTGGTTGCATTTATTGGTGCGATTTTGCCTGTGCTCTGGCTGACATCACTTTGTATGATGTCCTCTTTGTCGATCTTAAAAACCTCAGAAACTGAAAACAAGTAAAAGGATTATATTTACGAGACAATATATTCGTGGTTATTTTCTCAGAACTTCTAAAGACTGACATAAGACGAAAATTGACGAGGTTTACGTAACAATTCGCTGCTGCCCTGGCATTTCCCAAAGTACTGAGATCAACAAAAAGGCAGTCTTTGACTTGCTTATTGTTTAGATTCAAATCGTTATCCTTTTTTTATTGGTGAATGGAAAAGCCTTTGATTTCAAACCGTTTTTCAAGAGTTTAAAGCATATCTCTTTCTAACTGCTTAGTATTAAATGTCACTAGACACGGTCAGTGGGCTTATTCCCATATTAAACTGAGCTTCCATACCAACTGGGTATATCCAGCTATTTAGGATCGCAAAACATACTGTTATATTGCCTTTGTTTAGTATGGGCTACCATTTGAATTCCAGAGGTAATCTTGCATTCAGACTTACTTTCAAATAATCCATTGCGCAAAAGAAGATAATACTGACCTTCTCCATCCATGTCTCCCTGGTAGTTTTCTTCATCTCCTGACGTCATCATAGCGTTTCTATAAAAATATATTGAGCAGCGAAATGAAAAACAACATATCAAGTCTTCATTTGCCCACATAACATCTCCTTTTCCTACTTAGGAAACATAAATACCTTGATTTATTGCTCAACAATTGCCGTGCTCAACAAAATTCTGCTCTAACGAACAGCTTGCATCCTTTCTTTTCTAGGTTTCAACGTCAAACTATCGGTTGAAATGTCTGTCTGCATAAAAAAGTAGAGGATATAAAGCATACCTTGTCTTTCGTTTCTTCTTTGGCTGCGTATTCCGAATCCTTGGTCTAGGAGGCTGGCGATCAACGACCTGGTTCTCCGGAATGCCCATAGGCTCTTCGCTGGCATCATCTGGGTTATCTGGGTCTGAGGATGAAATCGAATAACTTAAGGAAAAGTATCGAAAGAAGACAAGTAATTAGATAGTAAGATACTCCATTGAGATTACCTAAAAACAGGATCATTCAATCTGCTTCCATTTCCAAGCTTAAGGGTTGGTACAAGTTTTTAGTTTGAGAGTTTGAGAGCTAGAAAAATATTGGACAAGATAATCCTTTGTTCTCAAAGGAAAGGGTTTGGTAGCAAACAAAAAATCGCTGTAATGAAATCCAGTCATGTATGACAGGCACTGAACAAACATTCATATCCTTTGGAATTATTAACATGAAATTGGTTGCAATATATCAAAGCCAGCAACATAACGAGTGAAACTTAGCATTTATTGGAAAAAAGGATAAGCTATGTATTAATTCACGGTAGATGTATTCTATCTTCTCATGGCTTATTACAATTCACACTTTAACCGAATAGGATAATTTATTGGAATATCATATATCTAGTAATTCACACTTACTTAGATTTGGGTTACGTTAAGCAACGAAAATCCTATTTACAACCACAAGTAGTACCACATGGATTAGGGGTATCCGATGGGGAAAGGGGCAAAGGGGCAAAAGAGTAAAGGGGCAAAGAGGAAAAGGGGACAGGCTTCAGTTTAAAGGCATTTGAAAATCGTTCCCAGCTTCTACGAATACATTTGTAATTGTTATTCTATTTCGATCTTCTGTGCACATCTTGAACATGGGTTAACTTTTTGCACAAGAATTTTTTAGAAATTTCATCATTAATAAGGTATATACTACAGTCAGAATTTCATATGAATCTCTTTGCTAATTAAAAATGGCCAAGGTCAGGGGAACTTTTACGGAAAGAGCACTCTGATCCTTTTGCCCCTCCAAGGGCAATCGGGGCGGTGGACCATGCGCCATCCCTCTCTGGCTTCCCTGAAATGGATTTATCATGAATATAGGGTTGTTATGGAGCCTCATAATTGTGACTTTGGTTGGAAACATTTTTTTTATCCAATTCTTCTCGATGCGCACATGGACAGATATCTTGTAAATTCCTATTTTTAGATTTGCTAACTTACAAGATGATGGACTAAAAGTGCATGAGCTTGTGGTTATTTGTATATTTTCTCGTCTAACACAATCTAAAAATAAAGGCAAGGACTTGATAAAATACTAAATCCCCGATAAAAATGCTCTTCCCCCTTTTAGTAGCAGGCAAATACGTACGTGCTTGCTTCTTGGGGGTTTTTTGAGACCCCATAAACCAAGCAAATGAAATGAATAAGAACCTTAGGAAACGGTACACTTTTTAAACCAATCATGTAGTCGTTAGGGTTAGAAGGAAGAGAAATTACAGTGGAATAAAAAACATGGCAAAAATTCTAAATTTTAGCTAATGATACTCGATCTTTCCTTACCGTCTAGTAAGTGCTACTAGGTCTTCTTGTAAGTGAATGTCCCCTTACCTCAAAACAAATCATCGTCCCAAAACATGAAACTCTATATTACTTAATACAGATATCAAATAAATAGTCACCTCTCCTCCTTGATCTGCGACTTCTCTTTCCTTGGGCTACTTTTTGGGTGACTTCAGATTCAATATGTGGTTGAAACTTTCCCTCTAATGCCAACACCTCCTCACTAACAGAGCGAGGAATCCGTTGGGCGTTCTGCGGTTTTCTTTGACGTCTTCTTTCACTTCTTCCCAAAGTTACATTTTCTTTGCTCTCCTCGGATAATTCTACGACACAAAATGTTCATGATAAATGGTATTACCAATATCTGACCAATCATAACATAAAATACAAAGAAGAAAGTTTTCAAACTTCTAAGAAGCACATAGCAGACTGATCAAATCATCAAATAAAACTATTTTGCTTTTTTACTCTACATTTTTCCACTCTCTCATCTTTTTACTCCTTCACCATTTAACCCTATAATTATTTCGCCCTTTCTATCTTAAACTCTTTCACTGATTCACTTGTTCAGTCATTCACTCTTTCATCTTCTCACCCTTCACTCTTTCCGCTCTTTTTTAATTCATTTGTCATTTCTTTGCTCATTCCCTCTTTTGTTCATCACTCTTTCACTCTACACTTTACACTCTTTTACTATCTCAGACACAGAGAAACAAACTCTTAATATCATGCGGTACAAAACTAAAAGATACATAAAAAATATATGCCAAACATGTGTTTGCATATATCTTTCAAAAAAATTTGTAGTACCGGTGAATTTGTCGGGAATTTTGCTTATAATTTGTCTAGAATCCTTAAAAAGTTTATAATATTTTTTCACTTTAGTAAAAAATGGCAAAACCACTCTCATCTCTCAAATACTTCTAAATCCTTCGGAAAATTAGAGCTCTAGGTATTAAAGGGATTACCCGGCTCTGGTGTTTGCCTTCGTCCAACCCTTTTTTTCCGCATACTTGAGTCTTTATCACTTCCAAGAGCCCCATTTTCTTTTCTCCTTTCCTGATTGATTCCGTCTTTGCTAGAGCCAGGAACGAGGGCACCTGAGCTGGAGGCAGCATTCTTATTGTCGTCAGAAGCAGAATGGTGACGCCTTCTTCTCCTTTCTTTTGAGGGATAAGGATTCATCGGCTCTAAATTCAAAATCGAAACTTGATGACAGGCACCGATAAAAATAAGTCTTAAGAAGGGTAATAAAAAACTGCGAATAAACACGGAAGTATAATCTAAAAATAATATACAAGCCTAAAATCATTTGTGGTCTCGAAATCTGGAAAGTCCATTGAAAAAGTAGGAAGTCTAAGGATCAGAAATGGTGACCATGAAAAGTAACTTGGAAAAAGTTACTAAAAAGCTAGAAAAAGTTACTAAATCTGAAATTTTGTGAGAAACGCAGGGAAAATACAATAAAAAATTGAGAAAACGCCTGAACAAAACAAATACACCCTTGTATTCGCCAAAAAATAGATATTGTGAATAATATATAATTTGAAAAAAGAAAGAAACGAGTCAAGCTGGTTAGAGAAAATTCATTTCTACAATCAGATATGATGACCAAGTATGTCGTTAAGGGGTTATGACTTCAACATTCAAATCAAAGATTGCTGTAAATTTTCGATATATGAGAAGGCAATAGAAAAATCATTTGAAACTTAATAGAGGGCTGGTTGGCCCCCATAAGTTGGTAATTGAACTGATAGACTGAAGTTTAATAAATGAATTTGACAGAGTTCCTGAAAGTGTCCTTAATTTCAGAGCACTCTCAAACTTGCAAAGCTAATAAGATGATATAATATTATTACCATAAAGAGCAAATATAAAACGGAACGAATTGAAGTTAGAGGGGTTTTATGATATCAAATAGTTTGATTACAACATACTAGTGTCACATATGAACAGAATTTCAAAAAGTTCGATTTACATAACAATAAATAAGAAATACTTGGCAAATCGAGTCCATACCTTCTTCCCCAGACATTCTTTAAATTGATCAATCTGTAGCAAAATAGAAAAGAATTTCCATTATAAACTGGTTCAAGGTGATATCCACTTACTTTCTTCTTTACATTTCCCAGTTTAAAATTGGCAAAACTATACTTACTCTCTGTATAACACTTGATGTTTATGCTCAAACAACAGATATGAATTGTGTCTTTAAAATATCAAAGATCAAACCAAATAAGAACTATCATAGCTCTTTACTTTATCTTGGTACTATAAATGTCATATCTTTTGAGTTAAACTGTTCCTGAAGAAAATCTCATCAGCATTTGGTTGGGCACACATCATTTGAAGCTAATATATCACACATTATGATTTCACAAATGCATCTCTTCATAATGGGTTATTTTTGTAATATAATTTCACATGTAATGCAGGCCTTGCCTGGAAAAGCGCTCCAACATGAGTAGCTAAAGCGCACCTTAGCACAACCATGGAGAGTGATTTAGTGAGTGCCTGAAAATGTAAAACGATATTGCCACAAAGAAAAATGTTTTTGAAATAATGCTGATCCCCATTTTTATGTGAAAAGAGTATGTGCATTTTAGCCAATTACTTTGTATTGACACTCATCAAAAACTGCTCAATTATTGTCCTAGAATAGTAGGGGGGGGGGGGCTCTCCTCGATTAGTTTACCTATTGAGAGATCTCCTCCTTTAAGAATTCCCTTCATACAATTTATTTTGTCCTTTATTTGTACTATTATGTGATTTAGTTTAATAATTTCTTTGTATTAATGATATATAAATTGTATGTTGAGAATCTAAAAATATGAAACTGAAACTGATCAATGTAATATTATCAACAATATTATTATTTGTAAGCTTTGTACAAGGGTTTATATCACCAATCTGTTTATTTTATACTCTATTTTATATCTGGTTCTTTTTAAGGCTATATCTACAAAGATATATTTTCAAATCAAACGTTATTTTCCATGCATTGAAAATACTAAGGCATAAAGACAATTTGAGAGTTGAATCATTATAAAATGATAATTATGATATGGGTAATTCCATATCAACTTGACACAAAAAAATTGGATTGGACACCAATGTCTCAGATTTTTCTATAGTTTTCTTCAAACTGTTCACCATGTCTTAGAACCACTACAGAAAAAATTTCAGCCTGCTATAACATCTTGTTTCTGAGATATTGCTTTTTGAATTACGATTGTTTACGCCCTTAAGAATGGTGGCAACGCCCATTTTTGATGCGGTCCATTTTCAAAAATTTGTCTCTAATTTCTTAACCAAATGACATTTTTGGGTGAAAATTTTCAGTTTGGGGTAGTTTCATGCGCAGATTTCAAGTATTACATTAAAAACACAATCCTAGCTATCATTCATATTTCATTGATTAAAATAAACTTAAATACATCATATGCGGAAATTGAAAAAATGCATGTCTTTGTTTTCATATAATGTTGGGTGCGGTCAATTAACCATTTTGAAAATTTGCAGAACTGTTGTCCATAGGTATAGATATATACTGAAGAAGTTATGAGATGGTAAGTTGTCCTGTTTAAGAAAAAGAAGCTTTTAAAGTTATGATATATTTCTAGGTATACAGAACAACTTGTAGTCACAACTTGAATACCTTTCTTCATCTACATTGTATTTCTATAGCAATATAAACGGATTTAAATCAACATAGATAACTACACTGAAATTATATGTCATCAATTTCTCTTTTTGAGAGAGAGAAAAGCCTATACCTGTAGGAAACATTTGATTGATTTTATATTATATAAATATATATTATCAAATGCTATAAATGCATGTAGTAAATCTGAATATTGTATATCTTTGCTAGATTTATGTCCTCAAAGAGATCCTTTATTGAAAAATTTCCCCTAATTTCCTTCAGAAGACCTTTTATTTTTTGTTAAATTTCCTATACCTTCTCATAACTGCCCACTAGTAGTTTCCCTGTAACTGTTAAAATCATTTGCTTCCTATAACTGTTAAAATCATTTGCTTCTTGTTTTTGGTTTCTTTTCTTAGATAATAAAAATTTACACATTCATGCAAATATCAAAATACAGTTGTTATGAGGCCATTCTCTAACTAACCACAAAACAAAATGTATTTTGATGATTATTGAAGGGTAAATATTGGTCAACAGCTTGGCAGACATTGCTGGGGTACCATAAAAGCCTCAAGGTCCTCAAGGGTCCCGTAACGAAGGATCTAGAGTCTGGTTTTTACGGTATGCAGACAGGCATGATTTGTAGTGTATGATGTTATGTGATGACTTATATTGTGGAGGTGCTTCCAAATCAACCCATGTGATGTGATGTAAGGCATGATGAGGTAATATTTATTTTGAGACATGTGTACTCATGGGCAGATTTATCAGTTAGGGGTCAGTTTTGGTTTAGGTTGCAGGTGAAAACACAATTTAAGAAAATAAGTATGTTGGTTAAAATTTTGGAGAGCTGTTCTCTTGGTAATCTGTTGGGGAGGTATGTCACAAACTAAGTTTTTCAAAGACGTCTGGTTTAAAATTGCTTGCAGAATGAAGCAGTGACGAGAAATATCTTGTAATATGGAGAACAGGCTTAGAAGACAGTATAGGCAGCACAATATGTTATCATCACGAGCACACAGTTCTTAAGAGGTATGCAAGTACAAAAACAAAATGTTGCAATCCGTTCAAAAACAAAATGTTGCAAAGAAAAACACACTGCCAGAGGCTCCTTGAGAGAGATTAGCTTAGAAACTGCAAAAGAAATGAAAATTTTAGGAATCAATGTTACTCCCGGAGACAAATCATGTCGTGCATGCAGGATCGAAACTGACAAGCACAAAGAGTAGCTCCCTACAGGCTCATATTCTTCCAGTAAAGTAGGCCACAATGATATCAATGAGCAAATGGAATTGGAAATAAGTGTTGAAGACAGTAGAGAATTTCTGAGCTCTACTCTTAATGAAGCAGAGGTAAGTCCATTGAAGTTACATGCTATTGGTCTATAATTTCCAAGGAAATCGAACGAAATACCAATGATTCAGATATCATGGTAGATCTGATGAAGGAGAAAATTGAAGTATCATCTCGGAAAGTCAAGATACAGATTTTAACGATGACACCTTTCTCATGGACTGTAAGAAAAACTGCTAACTTCTTTGGAGTCTCAAACTACATGGTCCTCCAAGCATTCAAACTGCGTAAAGAGCATGGTATCTTTGCAAGCCCAGAGCATAAGAAAGGACATGCATTATCAGATTATGTTGTGCTCCTTGTTACAGATTTCTATTGTGATGATGATAATAGCAGGCTACTTCCAGGGAAAAAGGATTATGTTAGCATTGGAAGGAATCAACATATGCAGAAGAGGTTAATCCTTTCGAATCTAAAGGAGCTCTATTCATCATTCAAAAAGCATTCAATGATATCAAAATTGGCTTTTCTAAATTTTGCATGCTAAGGCCAAAATGGTGTGTAACTGTTGGGGTTTCTGGTACATATTCTGTTTGTGTCTGCACTTCCCATTAGAATATTACGTTGGCGCTCAATGCAATAAAGCTAGACAAGGATTACCATCACCTGTTAGAATTGATTGTTTGTAGCAGATATAAGAAAGAATGTATGATCCATCTTTGCCCTAACTGCCCTGAAATTGAACCCCTGAAGAACTACCTTAGAGAACAACTAAATGCGAGACCCAGTGACCAAGATGAAACGAGTGCAGATGCAAATGAAGTAGATAATATCTTCGCCGAGGAAGAGGATTACAGTATAACATTCAATCAATGGACTAGCACAGACAGGGCAAAGCTGATTAAACAAACAGCACCACTTTCAGACTTCATAGAGCTTGTGGCTAAGAAGTTAGACAAGATCACTGTTCATTGGTTCATAGCTCGCACCCAAGGGAAACAGTGTAAGGAAGACTTGAAAGAAAGCGAAGTCATTGTCCTTGTTGATTTTGCTGAAAATTATAAGTTTCTTGTACAGGATGAAATACAGGGATATCACTGGAACAAATCACAATGTACCTTACATCCAGCTGTTGTGTACACAAAGAAGAATGGTCAGTTGGAGGATCACTCCATATGCTTCATATCAGATAATCTATATCATAACGTAGATATGGTGTACCAAATTTTGAAAGAAACTTCAAAGCACATAATTGAAAGCATCAATCCTCAAGTGAAATCTGTCAACTACTTCTCTACAAGTCATGACAAGTCATCGCAAGTCAACATGTGATGGTGTTGGGGGCACAGTTAAAAGAATAACATCATGAGCAAGTTTGCAACTACCATTTGATAACCAAATTCTAAGTGCAGTTGAAATGTTTAAGTTCTGCAAAGAGGAAATCAAAGGAATCAACTTCAAATTCATACCAAAGGAAACAATGGAAGTAACAAGGGCAAACCTCAAGACAAGATTTTTGAATGCAAAGACAGTACCTGGTACTAGGAGCTACCATCATTTCGGTCCCTTGTCCAGTTCGTGCATTGGTGCAAAAAGAATGTCAATTGATGAAAAATATGCCTTAAAATTTGAATTTGCATTGGAGGTAGAGCAAATTTGCACTAGCTTCTCACTAAATTCTTTTACAATCTGTCTGTATGACAAGGAATACTGGATCGGGCTGGTAGAGGAAATTGATTCAGCTCAAAAAGACATCAAAGTAAAGTTTATGCATCCGAAATGCCCAGCAAGTTCGTATTCCTGGCCAATGAGGGATGATGTATGTTGGGTACCAAAGGAAGACATACTTTCCACAATTAATGCCCCAACAACAGCAACTGGAAGGCAGTACAAACAAGTTGCAGCTGATGAGGAAATCTTTACTAAAATATTTATGAAATACCATTGATAGGGACATAATTTCGTAGAGCAAAATTAAAATGGATTCTATTACCTGTCTTATTTTCTTGATAAGCTTGATTATCAAGAAAACATTTTGAAGCAAAATAACATCTAGATCCACTTATATTGCTATAACAATACAATGTAGAGAAGAAGGGTATTCAAGTTGTGATTACAAGTTGTTCTGTATACCTAGAAATATATCATAACTTTAGAAGCTTCTTTTTCTTAAACAGGACAACTTACCATCTCATAACTTCTTCAGTATATATCTATACCTATGGACAACAGTTCTGTAAATTTTCAAAATGGTTAATTGACCGCACCCAACATTATATGAAAACAAAGACATGCATTTTTTCAATTTCCGCATATGATGTATTTAAGTTTATTTTAATCAATGAAATATGAATGATAGCTAGGATTGTGTTTTTAATGTAATACTTGAAATCTGCGCATGAAACTACCCCAAACTGAAAATTTTCACCCAAAAATGTCATTTGGTTAAGAAATTAGAGACAAATTTTTGAAAATGGACCGCATCAAAAATGGGCGTTGCCACCATTCTTAAGGGCGTAAACAATCGTAATTCAAAAAGCAATATCTCAGAAACAAGATGTTATAGCAGGCTGAAATTTTTTCTGTAGTGGTTCTAAGACATGGTGAACAGTTTGAAGAAAACTATAGAAAAATCTGAGACATTGGTGTCAGGGCTGTTTGAAATGATATGGAATTACCCATATGTGAAAGTGCTTCATTTTCATTTGGATGCAAAACATTTGATTCATTCCCACTAAGAAGATAAACTGAACTTACCACCCTTTACTTTATTCAAAGGCTTGAAATAGAGTATCTTGAGATATTTGGGGGCTTGTTTTAAGGAGCACCTTCATTTTCCTCTGGTCCTTCATTTTTCATTTTGCAATTGAAAATAATTAAAAATTAGCCTAAGACACTACCCTGTTAAAATAATTCAATATTGTTTTTTAAATACTGTAATGTTCTAGCTAATCAAGAAGGATAAGATGATGTACAGTGTCAAATGCTTTGGAAAATTAAATAATACAACACGAGACAATACAATTTTCAAGGCTATCTTTCAGGGTTGTGTAGAGATCAAGTATACTTGTTTGAAATGCCAAATTAATAGATTTAAAAACGATTTCATACCTGTCCAGGAATTCAATTAGGCATTTATGAATAAATTTTTTCAAAAATTTTACTGTAAATTGGAAAAATCAAAATGGGTTGATAATTATAAAGCATCTTTGATTTACCTTTATCAAACTGCTGATTGGTGATGAGTGTTTTGCTGTCAATTTTGATAAGTTCAATCAGAAAATGTTTTGAGACATAAGATGTCCTATCATCAAGATATCATGAAGATGTGTGGTTTCATAGGAAAAGCAGGCTTTAGAAATAAATAATTTGGGTTCTTTTTGTTTGTGATAATCAAACTGATATATAGTGGAAGATCTGTTATTATCTGCAAGAGGTGCTCTGGAGAGGGCCCCTTGGTGAAATTCAGAGAGATTTCAGAGTGATGAATTCTGTGTGGCAGCCGAGCTGGCATCAGTGCTCACTGGAACCCTTTCACAGATTTTCCATGAATTCATTGAGCAATTTCCTATCAATCTTTATAGTTTGAATTATTCATAAACACAAAAGAGAATATCTAACACAAATATAAGTAAATTGGGTGTGGTTATGGGTTTGGCTCCTAGAAGTTGCCTATACATAGCATGCACAGTTCCTGATCTAACCTTTCAGGGTGGCGCCACTATCCTTTGCTAGTTGAAATTAAAATATACTTTTAGAGAATTGAAAGACAAATTACATCAATACTTATCCAGTTATCGTTTACTCTGTTATTCTGCTAAATTTAGCTATTAATAATTTGACTTTGTGTTACACCATTCTTATTAAATCAGTACTTCAGTAGTTAGGTACCGAGTTGCTGAAATAAATAACATATTAAGGAAGACCGTTAATAATGAATTTGAAACATAGTCGCATATTCATAAACTTGTAAGAAAACTAACATTCATCATAAACGCAATTTTAATTTGGCTGAGTCGATAAAATTGTAGAAACACACCTTCAGCTTGATACCATATTGTTTTTCGACTTGTAACATCCGTATCCGTTTGAAATGAAACCCTCGAATTGAATTCACTTCGAATGGAAGCGAGATTAGGTTGTAAACATCAGCGAGAATGGTAGGAAGCAATCAGATGTGATAAAAAGGTCTAGAGCAAAGGGAAATGTGTTTGGAAATGACGGTTCCTTGTGATGGCTCAAAGGGCTCATGATAATCTAACGGGAAAGATATCATTTTCCAACCTCGCTGAAGTCGATGTCAAGTCGTTTATTGGCCATGAAGACGAGGTAACATCTTATATATATAGTACAGACTAGCAATGGCAACCGCTTTTTCTATCTTGATTAGAGTATTTGTTATTTCGAGCATCACCCAAAAAAGTAGACTCATATTTTCAATATTTCCTTATTTCTTTATTGAATTGATAACCTAATTAAATCCATATATTTATGATAAAATAATCCTATATATCTTGTTTTAATTTATTATCAAAAATTTTGTGTAAAATATTGTTGATTTAAAATCTATAAAAGCCTCAATAACTCTCCTAAGTACGGTTCTGTGTAAACTATCTACAAAATTTTTAAAATTTATGGTTCATCAAATAATTGAACATCAAAAATTATAAATGGTTTGGAAAAAAGCAAATGAAACATACATAAGCTATCCATCTGATGCTCTTTAGAGTATAAAACTTCAGAACACAGATCAAAACTCTAAGCTAGGGAATGTAAGTTTTAGTATGTTTAAAATGTTTGCTTTTTCAAAGCCATTTTTCAAAAATAATGGGTGGGTGTAAAGGTGGATCGGCTAACAACTGCCAATCTTAGGGTTAGCATATGACTAAAAACCAACAGTTGTTGGTCAAGGGGATTAATAGTTGCTATTTTGCATTGTATCATACAACGTTTAGCCTTAGCATTAGGATGTAGAGCCTTTTTCGCATCTTCATAATTTACTGATCAAGGACTGGATATGGTTTATATGGATTCCACCTTTGCCTAGCATCAAAAGGTAGTTTTTGGGACTCTGAGAAGCTAGTTGCTTATCAAGTTCTGCTCTGGTTCTTCCTTCAATGTCTGAATGTGACCATACATTGTGGTTTATTAAATAGCTGAAAATATAGAGAAAGTATTAGCTCAGGAGCATAGAGTTTGCTAGAATTTTGTCTCAAAGTTTTCTTAGCAGTAGCTTGCAATACGATACAAACCCTAGGGCCGTCACAACCAGGGGGGGGGGCTTGTTGGGTGCAGCATCCCTCTAGAAAATTCGGCAAATATTTGAAAAGTAGAGTTTGTCAGATTTTGCTTTTAAAGTTTCCAAAGCAATTGCTGTAGCAAAAAGTGTGGATGAGATGAGGAGAAGACCGAAAAAGTATCACCCAAAAGCAATTCAAAACAGGTACAGATAGAGCTATGGGTGTCACAGACGACTCTCTATCGGCAGTCGGAGCCTAGAACCTAGAAGACAACTGTCAGCATATTCAGGGCCACCAAATTGCCACCTAAAGTTTCAGGAAGGGTCAAAGTTAATTGAAAAGCTCTGAACGCTAGGCTGCTAAAAGGAGGGGCAAGGGGGCAAAGTGCCCCATGGCCACGAGGTCTTAGGGGCCTTAAAAGAAATGAATTCTATTTTGAGATTGGCAATGAAACTTAGCAAAATATGCCTAAAAATAGTAAAACTTTCCAAAGGATTGTAAGAAATGACCACAATAAATTTTTCTGAAATGCATTTGAAGATGATCTAAAGGGCATGGTCACAAACATTTCTGCTCACTCCGCTCAAAGGAGGCCTAGCCTTTTTAATTTTGCATCAAGGTCTCTCAAACCATTCATTGGCCTGCCTGTGATTTTTGTTCATACAATCTAAGATTCTATTTAAACGTGCTGAATTATCTGAATAAATGAGGGTCTCTCTTTGCTTAAAACTTGATTTATTTTGCTCTATTTTGTTGGCAAATTGGTGACTGGTACCCTCCTAAGTGAAAGTGTTTAGCGACAGCCCTGCATTCCCAAATTTTTTTTAGCTGTTTGTTGTAATTTTCAGATCAACTGTTGTGCATTTTCATCTGACTTGAAGTTTATGGTGACCGGATCTGATGATTCTGTAGTGAAACTTTGGGATGTTGCAGAGAATAAAGTTCAACACACTTTGAAGGGCCATTCAGGTAGGGGCTTTTTACAAATCTGTATGGCAATGGGTAATGAAATCAATTCTCCCATTGTTTGTTGGAGAGAAGAAAATGTCACATTAAATATAAAATATGTAAAAAAAGAAACAAATGTCAAAGCTTCTAAGTCAGAATTTGTTCTCTTGCAATTGTGACAATTCTACACATTTCCACTTTTTTGCACTTTGCTTCTTTGATTCTCTTTTTGTTAAATTATTTTAGGCCCAATTAAAGGCTGCTGTTTTTCACCCGATAATTTAAAAGTTGCTTCATGTGCCTTTGACCACAAGATTGTCATTTGGGATGCACAAACTGGAACAGCAATAACTACTTTAGAGGGTAGCTACAATTTGTTAAAGTTTGCTCCTGATAATGCATCATAAAGTCAATGAACATATTTTTCTATGGTTGCCTAGAAAAATGTTTTCTGAGTAAATGAATGATTTATATCAAATTTCTTGTCTGATATTTAAATGGCATCAAGCATGTTTAATTGATCACTTCTGCAGATTGTACTGCTTTGGCAAACCCATGAAATTTTTTTTTAGTTCATTGCCATCGTTGGTTATGATGCCTTTCTGTGCTAAAGTTTTAAAAATGAATACTAGTGTCCTTTGTACCACGTTTACTTCATTAACATATTTTGTAATCCTGTATTGGTCAGTATAATGTATTTTCTATGTTTACCTCTTTTGCAAATGGAGAAAAAATCTGTATTTTGAAAAATGTACTGATACACATGGACATAGGTGCATAAACCCTTGAAAATCAAAAAGATCTACTGTGCATAACGTGTTCAGAAAACCTGATAGCTTTCTAAAAAAAAAATTATTTTGAAAATGCTTCTCTGCTACTTTTTTCAGTTACCTTGAAAGACCCTTACCCTGTTACTTTTAGAAAGAAAAAATACTAAATGGAAATGCAGGCCTGTCATTGAAAGACACAGCTAGGAATATAGAAGGTTGTATCAAGGCATTCAAGCATTATCATCTGTTATAGTTTTTAACCCTGCTAAATCAAAGTTTGATCTAAAGCAGCCATGTAAATGTTTATAGTGTCTTTTTCCAACAAATTGTAGCGATATTCAAGCCATGTCCGGATTTTTTGCCTGAATTAAAAGACATTTAACAATGCAGAGAGTTTAAAATCTGCCTATTGTAGATCATAGCTCAAGCGTTGAAAGCGTTGAATTTTCACCCTGTGGACAATATCTTGCATCAGGATCCTGGGATAAAACTGGCATTGTCTGGAATTTAAAGGTAATTCACCTACCTTTCCTTTTCCATTTGGAATTGGATCGTAGTGCCATTCTTATTTTGAAAACAGAAGGGTAATAGCTGAAAAGAGCAAACATGTTAAAACATACTCAGGCTTTTCATCTGACACTCTCTGGAGAGTATTTATCAAAATCTTTAAGCTAGGGAATATATATTCGGTTGTGGATTGAAAAAGCTTTTTTGGTAATAATGGCATGGGAGCATGGTATTTGATAAGGGGTTTATTAGTTTTTTCCTGCAACCAATGATATTGGCAGGCGTGCAATAGGCAGGGGGATCTACGAGGCTCTTTAAATGATACATTAAATGAAACATGCGTTTTAAGTAACTTATTGAAGAAAAATCTTATGAAAAAATATGAAATATATGGTTCAAAATTTCTTCCTAAAAAATTTCTTCTCCAAAGAATTTATTTCTTTTAAAGTAAAAATTACCTTCTAAGTCAGTTCTCAGATATTCCTTCATTGTTTTAATACATAATTATTTCATTAAAGTATTATTCCATATAATTGTTTTGACACATTATGTACTTTTCCTTTTGTTCTTGGTAATATTGATGAAAGATGATTTTTCATATTTTAGACTCGGCTTCCAGAGGTTGTAATTGTTGGTCACCAAAGTGTCGTGCAATGTTGCACTTTTTCACTTGATGGAGAGACTTTGGTACGTATCCAGTATAGCATTTTTCAAATTCTTTATGTTTACATGATTTTTTTTATACTGTGTTAGCTTTAAGCTTATTATGTTTCTTAACCCCTTGTATTCTAGTTTTCTGTATTCATTCATTACTTCATCACACAGGTACACAAGTTTTAAGTAGGTGAAAGAGTATTTAGTAGGTGTTTAGCTAAATCCGAGTTAGATGAAATCAAGGTGAAAGAGTCCAGCTTGTACATACCGATTATATGATGCTTGATTTTAAAACGATCAATGTAAGTAAATTGTACCAGAAAAATTTTTTCTATAATTTACTTACATTGATCATTATTTAATTTCATCATATTGTACCACACACATTTTAGTATATTTATGGAATCTTGATAATTATATAGCTTAGAAACAAAATTTCTATGAATTTGGATTTTAGTTAATGCCACTGCCAGCCGCCCAAAAATGGGAGTGGACAAATGTTTAGGACCAGATTTTGAATATAAACCTAAGATCTGCAGCAATGTGTCTTGTTTTAACAGGCAACAGGATCTTGGGATAAAACAGTGCAGACTTGGAACATAAGAAAAGATTCAAATTTGGAAAACAGGGTGTTCAAAGGTCATAAAAGTAATATTAAAGCCGTGGCATTTTCATGTCAAAAGATCTTGGTAAGTGTTTTTGGGAGAAGTAAATGATTCTTAGTTCAATATTTCTAATGGTTCAATTGATTGGGCTCTTTGTTTTCACTCACAACTTAGTATAGAAACTCGTTGCTATATCTTTACGTTATTTAATGGTGTATGGGTCAATGCCTGTTGTTATCAATTTCCACTTTGCTAGATTATAACCTCAGAGGAACAGATTGTTGGTTTGAAAAGAGTTGTTTTTTTCTGGAGAAAAGAAGATGTCATTAAGTTGAAGATGCCTGATATGTTTTAGAGTAAAAGCGTGAACTAGCAGTAATAATACTTTGGTGCTTAACTCGCACAGCATAGCAGTGCCTTTTTTGACACTTAAATCCCCAGGTTTACTTGATGAGTGCTTTGCATCATCCAGGCTTCTGCATCGTGGGACTGTACTGTTCGTTTATGGGATATCTTCAAGTCAACATGTTTACATATTCTTGATGGTCACAATGGATGGGTCCAGGCAAGCCTTGTTTTTTTAATTTTTTTTCTCGTGATGGATGAGTCCAGGCAAGCTAAGCCATATCCAACTTATCTATTCAAATAGTGAAGTATTTTTTGCAAATCAAATTTGATTCTATTTTTCTTTCAATCCTTGGCGCAATTGTTGGAACACCTGTACAAAGTTTTCAAAGTTTTTCCCCTCTCCATTGAATTGAACTGAAAATGAAATGTTTCCATTATTATTGTTAGAATTTTGTTGCTAATGATTTGTCAACATTGCGGGACATTTCTCTCTTGCCAGTTTCCTATAAGATTTTCTCTAAGGCTTTGTGTGGTAGATTATTAGCAACGGAAGTGGCTTTTTGGCAAAGTGCATTTTTGTGCAAACGCGATCGCCAAGAATTCGTCTACACCTTAAAAACATCAATTGACGATTTTAGACACCAGAGCACAAGATTATATTTGGTATTCATCGATTTTGCAGATGCATTTGGAAGTGTTAGACTTGACCTTATATTTGAAACCCTGAAAGAGTTTAGAGTTCCACTGATGTACTGCTGCATTATTGAAAATCTTTACAATAATTCATCATTTGAAGTAATTTGTGGCCATAAGATGTCAAAAAGGTTTCACATCGTAAAGGGTACCAAAACAGGTGACCCCTTGAGTGCTCTTCTATTCATCATGGTAATTGATCGTGTCTGTAAGCCTATGGTAACTGCTGCAATCTTAGAAAGGAATTTTAGTTATGGTGATATAAGGGATGAGGTACATCTGAATCCAATGCCAGTTCGAGCGTTTGTTGATGATATTGTAATAGCTGAAAATAATGTAAGTGTGCTAAAGAATATGATTGGGGCTGCTGAATCCCAAATGGACGAAGCTGGTCTGCAGGTTAAGCATGAGAAGTGTGCTGTATTCTATGGCCGTCGTTGAGGAAATAATTGGTACAAGGGCAAAGAAAATGCTACCCCTGAAGTAGAAATATTTTGGCAAAGGGCTTTTCTTAAAGGAAGAAATAGGCAAGATTTAATATTTTGCCTGAAGACAGCGTTGGATGACTTTAGACATATAAACACAAAACTCCATATTCTATTTATTGACTTTGCAGATGCGTTTGGCAGTATCAAGCATAAAGAAATTACAACCAAATTGCGTGAATACAACATTCCGATTGTATACTGTAAGATTATTGAGCACATATATCATCGTTCCAGTTTTCAAGTTATTTGCGGAAACAATCTGAGTCACAAGGGGCACAAAAACAGGTGACCCATTAAGCGTTATGATTTTTCTAGTGATAGTGGATAAAGTACTAAAACCAGCATTCAATCATGCCCTGATTGGCATGAATATAGAAAATGAAAGAAACATTAGGCCAATTCCAATTCAAGCATATGCAGACGACATTGCAATGGTAACATATGATTTAAAACTACTTGAAGAGATGATAATAAAATGTGAACCACTCTTTGATCAAGCTGGTTTGAAAGTAAAGGCATCTAAGTGTGCGTTATTTTATGAGCGAAGGTTAGGTAACAATTGGTATAATGGAAAAGGTGACAAAAAGCCAGCCATTAAAGTTCAAGGAGAAGCAATAACAACGTACAAGAGGTCCGAATCGTAAAAATATCTTGGCGGGTCGTTTACCATAGCAGGCGAAGACGAAAAACAAGTTAAGGATTTCATCAAAGAATTCAAAGATATAATCGATAAAATCAAGGAATGTACGCTCCCTTTTCCTTTAAAACTCAGTGTTTTCAATAACATGGCTTTAGCAAAGATTTCACACCACTTTGAAAATACAAAGGTAGAAGAAAAACAGCTTGAAGAACTGGATGCAAAGATTACGAAAAACGTTAAAGAAATGTTTGATTTATATCCCAAGAGCAGTGACAAGATATTTTTCGTCAAAAGACTACTTGGGGGGCTGGGGATAAAGAGACCATCAAACGTGTATAGGGCAACACGTTTATCTAATTTGATGAAAATGCTGAATCACGATGAGGAGAACATAAGGTATCTGGCAAGAAAATCTTTAGAATTAGACATGAAATCACGTGGTGTTAGACAGAGAGATAGCGAAACTAATTTTCTGGGTTATGCATTAGATGTCAACCGAAGACAAGCAAAGACAAAAACATATGGAGGGAACTCTGATTGGCCAGATCTACTTTTTCACAGATCTACTAACAAGTTTGATGGATCAGTTATCTTCAAGGATGGTTTGGCTGTGGTTGTCGTTAATGGCAAGGAGTTGAATAGGAAAGATTTGAAAAGAGAATTTAGGGGGGGGGATTGGAGAAACAGGATATCATTAAAAGCTGTGAGCTCCGCATGCAAGGAAGTTTCATAGGAATTGACAATATAAACAAAAAAATTTCGGATCAAATTTATTACGGATGGAAACTCTCTGATAGTTTAGTCAAGTTTATTCTACGTGCACGTATGAATCAAATTCCTTGTAATCTTCTAATTCATATGTGGAATAAGGATCACGATAAAAGATGTTCAATGTGTAATGAAAGGACTGAATCAATGGCACACTTATTGAATTCCTGCAGAAAGTACAAAGATTTATATTCGCGAAGGCACAATCGGGTCGTAGAATTTTTATCAAAAAATCCAAAAAAAGAATTCAACAACGACGTTATTTGTCAACAAAATGGTAGAAACAGCTTTTCCACACATCAGAAATGCATTGCGACAGCTAAACCAAAGGAAGCCTGATATACTAGAGATAAAAATGAGCAAGAGAGAATGTGAAATTGTTAAAGTCACTGTCTGCTTTGATTTGTATATGGATACATCCTACCGAGAAAAAGAAAATAAGTATCAACCACTGATAAACTTAATGAATGAAAATGGAATTGCAACAAGAATCAGTGTCATATGTTTTGGATCACTTGGGACCGTACATAAGGATGTGAGGGGAAACTTGAAAAGGCTAGGACTATCAGGGGAAGAGGCAAAAGAAATAATGAAGTGGTGCAGTGTATCAAACATGATTTGTGGTAGCATCGTATGGCGAAATAGGTGTAAAAAAGTGCATTGACAGTAGGACTGCTAATTTCTGGTGATGTGCAAGGAACATATTTGGCTATAAGACATTTACAGTTTGTTCTCCACTTGTCAAATCATATCCGATTTTATTATCATTATTATTATTTTTATCAACAGCAAGCTGTCGTCAGCATATTACTAGACCTAAAAATGCTTTCGGTGAAGTCCACCACAATCTGATACCAGCTGTTCTTCGCTATCACCACATCCCTGAGCACATTCAAAACATTATCTGCAGCCTTTATGCTGATTTTATAACATCTGTCATAACCGATACATTTCGTACCCCTTTTATACCGGTAGGCCGCGGTGTCCTTCAGGGTGATTGCCTTAGCCCATTAACCTTCAACCTTTGCTTTAATACTTTCATTCATTACATCTCAGATAATAAATTCAACCAGTTCGGGTTCTATACAAAACTCCTTGAACCCTGTCCATTGGTTTCAGTTCGCTGACGATGCGGCAGTGGTTACTGGTCAAGAAAACGAAAATCAAATTCTCTTAAACCATTTCTCTAGATGGTGCTCTTCTGTTGTACCACCGATATGTGCTATCCAAAATTTCCTGGAACCTGACCATCGCTGATTTAAGCAAGACATGGGTGACAGAAAATCTAGACAATGTTGTTTCAAGCTTTGTTAGACAGTGGCTTGAGCTGCCAATAAGTGCTTCACTAAGTTGCCTCGTCATTCCAAAATCGAAGTTTGGCATCAATCTCATTCTTCCATCAACCAAGTTCTTACAACAGTTATCCCCAACTCTTCAAGACTGTCCCCAAACCAAGAGTTTCGCTCTTTATGGAAAGATTCTAGCACTGGTACAAACATACAATGTGACGTTTATCGCAACACCAAACAAGTTCTCAAATGCATCCAAAGTTAACACGAAAACCGCATTGAAAACATTCTTACATCTCAAGGATTTATTATCTCGTGCATCTTAAAATCTGCTTCTAAAAGAAACTAATCAACTTTGGTCTAGTGTCCAGCAAAAGTTACCGAAAAACATTTACAACTTTACCATCAAATACCTAAACAACACTCTTGCCACTAGGAAAAACCTCTGCAAATGGTCAATTACTCAGTCATCTGCCTGCTCTTTCTGTCTCCAATCAGAATCATTACAGCACATAGTTTCTAGCTGCAAGAATTATCTTGAACATGGTAGGTACACCTGGAGACATGATTCTGTACTTCTATATTTGGCTAAAACCCTTTCAACACCTAGAAACAGCTCACTTTACGCCGACCTGCCTTCATTTCTATCACCTTCTTTAATCACAGGCGACTCCTATCGACCAGATCTTGTCTTCGTAACTGAAGATCGAACCCCTTACATGCTAGAGCTTACTGTTGGGTTCAAAAACAACATCGACGAAAACAGTACTTGAACAGCTAAGAAATATAGCGATCTTATCAAGGAACTGAGCCCTGCCTATAAACGTGTTACCTTTGTTAACCTTTCTATGAGTGTCCTTGGCATTCTGGGAACCTCATCTACCTCTCTCTCCGACATGCTACATCAACTCAATTTTGACTCAAATCAAACTAAATCTATCTTGATGAAACTCATGAACATTTCTATCCGCTGCACCTACTTTATCTTCTGTCGTCGAAACAAACCATGGCTAAGCCCCGAACTGATTGACTTCTAAATATTGTAATGCAGATAAGCCGATTACATGATGCCTGTAAAAGCAAGTCGTATAATTGTAAATTCAAAATGTATTCAATGAAAATGAGATGTTTCAAACAAGAAAATTATTATTATTATTTATCATTATTATTGTCGCTCATGTCCATCACAGATAAAGTTATCTGGAATATTCTGATAAGTTATTCTTTGAAAGCGGGCGACAACAAGCCACCAAGGGTCTCAAAGTTTTTTCTTGTGATCTCTAAAGAGATAAAACTTTTCGCAAAATCATAGCTTAGCCAAGCAGGGCTGTTTTCTGAATAATATCTATCACAATCTTTACTGCTAATTTTTTAATATGCCTTTCAAACTTGTCCGAGATAACTCCTAATGCTTCAATCACTACAGGTACTACTATAGCGGTTCTCATTTGCCATACATGTCCTATCTCCTCCCTCAAATACTGGTACTTTTCAATTTTTTCAAGTTCTTTCTCTTTACCTTACCATCTCCCGGTACGGCGATGTCTATTATTTTGACTACTTTGCTCTTTTTATCTACTAATACAATGTCCGGTCGTCTTGCCTCATCATTCTATCGCACTGGATCGTAAAATCCCATAAGAGCTTGTAATTCTCATTTTCAATAACTGCTTCAGGTTGCTGATTATACCACCTATCTGCTCTCTCGAATCAACCTTTGCTACAGAGTTGCCAGTGAACTTATCGTGCTACATTATCATGTCTTTTCTTATACTCCCTTTGTGCCAATTTGCTACACTCACTAACTAGATGACTAATAGTTTCCGCTTTCTCTCCGCACATTCTACATATAGGAGACTCAGAACTCTTATCAATATGGAACTTTGTATAATTTTTTCTTAAAGCTTGTTCTTGAGCATTGCAAATCAATGCCTCTGCACATCCCTTCATATCTCCCATTGCAATCCATTGCCATTACCTATCCCAATCCACCCCTTTATTGTCCATGCATTATCTTTTGTTTCCATTCGTCTTCTCTTTTCTGGCTATTAGACCTTTTATACTCATTTGATTCAATTGCTTCGGCAACATTAACTATGCCTGTTTCCCCGACCTTGTTCAATATGTACCAACTCAAACTATTTTCCTCCCCCTTTACACAACTTTCACAGCTTATAAGACCTCTTCCCCTTCTCCTTCCTCCTCCTCCTTCATATTCTTGCAACATCGCTTCTCGGGTGAAGTTCCTTGTTTATTGTCATGATTTTTCTTGTTTTTCTGTCAAGCTTTTGAAGCTCATTCGTATTCCATCCAAGTATATCTGCTTCATATCTCACGAGTGATACTGCCCAGGTGTTAACTGCCATTATCTTATTCCTACCGTTCAATTTTGATCTCATTATTAGTTTAGTGCGCCTTAAGTATTCTTCTGAGAATATTTCTTTCATCTCATTCTCCTTCATTTTGTCAGCCTCTAGAATACCCAGGTATTTGCATCCTTCAAGCTCAATCTCTTTAATACTTTCTCCATTACCTAGGTTTATTTCTTTACTTTGGACTAGTTTCCCCGTTTCATGATAGCCATACCAGACATGATAGCAAAAATATAATCGATTTAACTCTCCAATACATTCACACAACTGGTAGATTCGAATAAGGTCACTGTTACCTTGCCTACTTCTTTTCTCTTTTTTTCGCCCATTTCGTATTTGACGCTAGGTTTATTATAGTGTTAATGACTATCCATCTTGACTCCATACCAATTTTCTCAATAAATTACATATTAGGTTTAAACCTTGAACATTATAACGTATTTTGAAACATTATAACGAAACAGGCTTAAGTATTTACCGTATATGTATATGTTGTATTTTACTATGTATGTATTATTATAATCTAGTATATGTATATGTAGTATTATAGTTGTATTATTAGTTATATTTAGATACATGTTATATCCCAAGGAGGCAGTCATGTTATATTGCTCCTCCTGGGTTCCGTCCTTGTAACGTAGTTTAGTAGGTCGTACGTACTTTTTTAGGTAATTTGTTGTTGTAAGTTTTTATACCGAATATATATAAAAAAAACCACACTTCTTTACTCCGAATTCCATTCCAATATCATGGCTTATCACTTTTACTGTTGATACAAGACTATCAATTTCAGTTTTGTTCTTTGCAAATATCTTCAGGTCATCCATAAACAACAGGTGATTGATTTTCACATCTCCAATCATGTACCCTGCTTTTTCCTTCCGTAACAGCTTTGATAATGGTATCATGCAAATCACAAAGATCAGTGCGGAAAGACTGTCTCCCTGAAAAATGCCTCTTCTTATATTTACCTTTCCGAGTGACGTACCGTTAGAGGTTAATTCAGTTTGCCAATTAACCATAGAGCGCTGAAGGAAAGTTGTCACATTCTGTGGTACTTGTGCCAGTTGCAAACATTCAACTATCCAAGAGTGGGGTACCATGTCAAAAGCCTTCTTATATTCAACCCATGCCATTGCAAGATTCTTTTGTCGTCATTTACTGTCAGAGAGAATCATCTTGTCGATCAAAAGTTGATCCTTTGTCCCCCTGCTCTTTTTCCTACACCCTTTCTGTTCTACCGGCAGTGTATCAGTTTCTTGAAGCATCTCGTACACGCAGTCAGCAATTATCCCTGTCATCAATTTCCACAAAAGTGGTAAGCAAGATATAGGTCTATAGTTTTCCACCACATTTCCTTTCCGTGGGTCTTTCTGACACAATACCGTGCTACCAGCTGTCATCCACACAGGCAAGGGGACAGGTAAGCTCATTCATTTGTTCAGCAATTCTATCATGAAGTGATGTCAGCTTCTTTAACCAGCAACCCTGTACCCCATCAGGTCCTGGTGCTTTCCAATTTGGTATCTTCTCTACCCGTTCAGTTACCATCTCCAGAGTTATTGTTATATCCTGCTGACTTACTTTATCATATTCCTCTTTCAAGTCCTTTAACCGTTGAGCATCCCCATTGTGTTGAGCATCATTTCCCCAAATATTTCGCCAAAATCACTCACTTTCTGCTGCATCTGGTGTTACCCCTTCAGTTCTTTTCAATCCGCTCAATTCTTGGTATACCTTTTTCTGATCTTGTTGAAACGATCTATTGATTCTAAATTGCTGAATTCTTACCTCTTCATACCTCTTCAGTTTTGTTGCTTTAGCTTGTAGTCTTTGTTGCTTTAGCTTGTAGTCTTTGTTCGCCTTCAGACAAAATATTTCTGTTCACTTTCTTCAATCCTCTTGTTTCACATCTTCTACCATTTTTCACAATTCCCACTATTTCATCAATCATGCATTGTTCCTGTTAATCTTGCACATTGCTATTTCTTACTTGCACATCTATCATTTCAGATTGTTCATCAATTTGGACTATTGTTTCTCCTAACACTCGGTTTGTATTATCCCCTGGAAAGCTATCACTACTCACTTCAACACTATTACTAATCCCTTCTAACCTTCTACAGATTTCTTCTAACTCTACAGCAGTAAACCACTCATTCTTTCTTATTAACCTAGCCTCATCACATAGTCTTTGTTCTATCACAATTGGTAAATTTCTTTCTTTCCAGATATTATGCATCCTCTTCCTGTAACCTCGTATCGGTCTTCCATTTTCATCTGTTGGATCACTCAAAAAATAGCAATGCATAACAGCAAGGTTCAATTCTTTAGTCCATTTTATTTTGGCAGACGCTTGATGACGACCAGACCCACCCTGCCGTACAGTGGGACACTTGCCGGGCGAGAAACTTTCACTTACAGTCCCAGTCTCATTCACGCCGTTATTTTCATTATTTGAAATACTCATTGCACTCAGAAACAGGATAGTGAATTTTAGGTTACACAACCACCGGTATTTTAATTGAGACACCATCTCTAGGAGGATTACCAACCAAGGCTAACGAGTCCTTCCTACCCGAAAGATGAACTAGCCCCCGCCAGATGTCAACCTGGTACTTCATGGTCTCGGGTAGAGCTGACAGGAACTACACCTTGCTCAAGGGTGGCCTGGAGGTAGTTGTAGCAAAGGGTAACCTCATTATCCCACGTCAAAACTCCATAACCGGATGCAGTTTAACGTCATACCCAGGACTTTTTATTATTATTATTATTTATTATTATTATTATTTTTATTATTATTATAATTATTCATACTCGAGCTTACAGTAGGATACGAAACTAACTTGGATGTTAATGCTAACCGCAAAAGAAAGAAATACTCGCATTTCATTCACAGCCTAAGCTCAGCCTATTCTTCTATCATGTTTGTTAATCTTTTGATCAGATCCCTAGGTATCCTTGGTCTCTCCTGCTCCTCTTTCATCGACATGTGCAACGCTCTAGATATCAGCGAGAATCATCTCCGCTTCATGATCTCCAAACTATCCAACTTAACTATCCATACTACCTATTACATTTTCTGTCGCAGAAATAAGTCTTGGAAAAATCCTGAACTTCTTCAATTCTAACGATCTCTGCTACTGAAAACTTCTATAACAAACAATGACGAACACACTTTTTTTTGTTAACTTCTTTTGTTTGTGCTTGTAATAGTCTTTTTCTTTGTAAACCCAGGCTAGCCAATTGCAAATTACCTTTGTAATATTGAAATTTGTAATTGTAGTTTTAATTGAATTGAAAATGAAAAGTTTCCATTATTATCCTTCAAATTGCTAATCATTGCTAGATTCACAAAATCCGGGGAATATCGTGCATTTCTTCTTTCTTATCTATTTAAGTTTCTATTATGTATTCTCAAATCTACCTTAAATTGTCATATTTATGGCATTTTGTTCGAATTTGTAGTCGTGTGCATTCAGCAATGATGGCCGTTTTCTAGTGTCAGCCGCTGATGATAAAATCGTGAGTATATACGATATACCTGAAAAAGTAATGCTAGTCACTGAAAAGCTAGTCATGTTAAAGCTTACTTCAACATTGATTTCAAATATAAACTAAGGCAAACATAGCAGCTTTTAGGAGTAATGAAGCAGATTGAGCATGACTGCAAAGATGATTTGTAGTCGTTTTGTCATCAGTATGGTTAACCAAAGCATGCGAGAACTTGACAGAAAATTGAACTATGCTATTAATTGCCTGATGTAGTGACAAAAGTGGTTGAAATCATTTTGTTAATATGAAAACATAATCAGAACTGCTCAGAACAAGGAATTCAAGAAAGTTTTTTATCCGAAAGAATTGTTCGCAAGCTAAATATTTAACAACATAACAGTACCTACCGTGTTTAAGAAGGCCCAAGATCTGAAAATCCCATGGAAGCTTATTAGTCACAGGGGTTCCATAGATATTCTTCCACGTCCTTCTTCTTACTCTTATACTTACTACTTCACTTTTGTTCTTTTTCATACAATTTCTTCTTCTTCTTCCTTCTTGTTTCTTCTTCATCCAACTCTCCTTCTTTCTTGATTCTTCTTCATCTATTTCTTTCTCCACTTGTTCTTTTCTTCTGCCTACTTTTTCCTTCCTACTTCTTATGCTGCTTATGTTTTATTCTTCTTCTTCCAACTCTTCTTCTTCCCAATCGTTCTCTTCTTTATCCTTAGTTTTCTGCGTTTTCTTCTTTTACTACTTTCCTTTCTTCTTCCTATGTTTCTCCTTCCTCTTCTTCCTCCATAACTTTTTTCTTTTTACTCTACTTTATTTCTTTTTCCATGTCTAATTTTGCGTTTCTTCTTTCATATTGTTGTGATTTCCACGCCTGTTCTCTACTTTGCTTTCCATGACCCCCATAACTGTTTTTAAGCTATCCATGTGTTCACTCCTCTCCTTTTAAGCCCACTCCTCTCCTCTTCTCAATTGCATTCGCCTGTTCTTTTCGTCCTTCTGAGATCCCTTTTTCCATCTTATGTTATGTTGCAGATTAGATCAATAAACACGAAACAATGTTTGTTGTTATGTCTATAAGTAATTATAGCTTTTATTTATATAAGTACTTCCTCCATCTAATAGGTTCGGATCTGGGATGTAGAAAGTGGTCAAAGTGTCAAGGAGTTAGAAGTATGTCAGTCTAATTTGTTTGCTTTCTGTTCTTTTTTGTCCCAAAAAGATGAGATGAAGTTTTGACAAAAAAAACAATTTACAAATGAAGATTCATGCTGTAAATGTTAAGGGCAACTCCTTGTTCCATCTCATTATCACATTAGCGTTCTTAATTCCAATTGCTAATTTCAGGCACACTGCGAGGAAATAAACGCATGTGTTTTCACAGATAGTGGAAACATCCTCACATCTGGACCACAATACTCAACGGTCTTTTTGTATTAAAGACCTTTTCTATGTCACGTGGTAAGTGTCAATAATTATAATGACTTGTACCGTATAAACGGCTATTTTTCAACCATAAATTTGCATAATTGTTGACGTCATGTATGTTGAAACATTCAATCTTGTTTCTTCTTCTTTTCAATCAGTATAATCATATTTTCGTTTCATCTTCGATCTATAACAGATTATTACTTGAAGTATATCGCCCAATTTTACGTTTCCAGCAATCACGCTGCTTCAGATAGCGCGTTTGTAAAAAGAGTTAATTCCATAATGATATTTAGACAGGTGCAAGACCTGGCCAGATATGGTTACTATATACAAGAGATTATTTCACAATAACTTTTATCACTATTGCTCTTTTGCAATAAAAAGTTTTGAACTGTTCTTTCAAATAGCTTTTTTGCTTATATTTTTGGAATTGAATTCAGGAATCATCCTGATTTCTGTTGCTGTGAGCGATATTTGGTTGATTCAGATTGTTTCAGCTCGGCTGACTTAAGGAAACCGCACACGGTAGGGAGTATTTACCGCAAAAAATTGGTATTTAACAGACGGCAAAAAGGAGCCTTAAAACCATCTGCGTGCTAGTGAAACTGCCTTTAGATCTACACTGGCCTGTAGACTTCTTTAAGTTGACAGACTTGTAAAATATTTTCGTTATTTTAATAAAACAATGTGGAAATGTTTGCCTTTATTAGTAGCAGAACTACCTTTTGAGCTTCTTATGACGCTTGAGAACAGTACTGGCGGCTAAAAAAGCCCAAGAATGCAGCTATTGGTACACAATTTAGGCATTCTCCCCAAGGCGTTAAGGATTGCAGTAATATTCTGAAAACTAAGGCTTCCAAGAGAAGAGAGAAATGATTCGAGTTAACGAATTTTCGAGATATCGGGGGTTCGAACGTGTTGGGATTATACTGTAAATGAAGCCAATAACGATAACCATAAAGGTACATTGTTATGATCGCTGTCCCTCAAACTTTGCAAATCGATCCTCGAAGCTACCAGGCTAGTACATCTTCTAGCTATGAATTGATCGCGAAGCAGTAACTGTAAATATAACAAATAGGGTTAAGTAAAGTCAAAATAGATTAGATATAAACAGGGCCAACGTCGAAAGAGACACATCTAGTGGTGAAAGATAGTACAACATGCAAACTTTCCATTTGACTGTTAATTACTTTTGCGAATCTTTCTTCATTTTCACAGAAAGAATCATGTGAAAATCTTGACACTGTCCGAAAAGAAGAAACCGATAAAGAAGAAACCGATAAATATGTGGGATGACAAGCACGTGTTCAACAAATCAAAGTTCCATGATTGCAAAGTAAAGCAACAAAGATAATTTTTAGACAACAGAATTAAAGATATATTCCAGCGCTAAGTATGGATGCTTATTTTGAGAAAAATAAAAGAACAAGAAAATGATCAGAGTATCCTTTAGAATATGAAGAAAGCGTTCATCATTAGCATTTCATACATGCACTTTGAAGTCAATAAGCTAGTTTTCTCTTTTTCGTTTTACATTTAGTTTAGGTATTAGTTTGACAGAGTTGAAAGTGATGACGTCATTAATATCTGTTTTCATACATTCTGATTTTCGAACAAATAATTTGAAAGCATTATAAATTACCTGTAGATGTGCTAAGTCATTTAACTAATTTAAGAATGAGCTGAGATGCGGTTTGTCAAATGTCTAAATTTTACTAAGGAACTTTTTATTTGGTCTGGCTAAAATATTCAAAATCAAGGCCGAATTATAGTGATCATTGGGACAGATCTTTGTCTGCGAATGTATATAGGCCGCTTTCGTATAAATACAGCTGTTTATTGAAATGTATTACTAGGTTTTGATGTTCTTTAAGATTAAATGGTCAAAATAGAAAGACTTCAATAGGTCTTTATGGCGTCTTTACTTTTCTATACTTTAGGCTTAAAGTTTTAAAAAGAAGTATAGATAGAATTCAATCTTGTTACAGCAACAACAAGATTATGCAAAGCACATAAATTATAGTAATATATAGCTGTTATAAATAACGCGAGCTTAAAATTTTTCTGTTTACATCACTCTGTCAATTTTGAAGTGTATTTCTCTCATAGCCTTTCTATATTCTCTCTTACTTCGTTTGTATATACCAAAGATTATATCCTAAGACTGTATTTTGTAGGCTTGGATATAAAAAACCATTCGTTCAATATATGATAGAAAAAGTAGCTCAGCTGGTGTCTAGCAATTCTACTCATCCGTTTCGTTTAATAAGAAACTGTTCTGCTTCAGTGCCTTACGAGAAGGGGCATTTAGAAAATAAGCTACCCGAATAAAGCTATGAAACTTTGGTAAAAAACTGGGTTTTGTCACTAAAAAAGTGTCTGATCTTTGTGCTAGTTGCCACATCAAATAATTATTTGGGTGTACCAGGTTTATATCTTTGCTTCCATGCCTGATGACACACTCCACGAACTGGCTATTAGAAAGAGCCACAAAATTTCGGTCTCATTACATATCGATTTCGAGTCACCGACTAACTGCCAAGATAGAATTAATCTTTTTGCTTAAAAAAGTGGGCATTTAGCAAACAATTACTAAGCTTTCCGTATATTTTTATATTTACCTCCAAAACGAACTTTGGATAAATGATTAGCCTTGTACTTCTTCGGCATAAATTTCCCGTCATCTTCTATTTGAATGACTTTTCTCTGCTAAAACGGATTCATTAATATCATAGCGACTGGCTTTTTATATCAGTTAATCTGACACTTTAGTTCTTAAAAATAAATATAAAGCTGTCATGGCGGATGAACTGAACAAATTTGATAAATGAGAACAGGCTGTTACCGACTCAGAGTATGTTTGGTTTTCTGTAATTTTGCAGCTGATTCCCCACAAAAGTAATTACAATTCAGGAAAAATCTTCTGTTTGGAAGGGGTTTGTGATAGAAGATCCTTCCCTTTACTCTGCAGAGGTTGGTAGAAAATATTTTACTATTTTTCTTCTTAGTTTGTTGATTAAGTGAAACAGACTTGAGAGAGACATTTGAGTTGTAATTATGTCATAACAGACCTAAATTTCATGATCTTGATTCTGATTTTGACATGGCTGAGGCGTTGGCAAGTACTGCATGCACTGGAATTGTCGCCATTTACAACGCTCCTAGTGGAACGACGGTCCTAGTGGAAGGAGTGTCATTCAACTAGTGTTAAAACTAATTTCAAAATAATCGGCGAAGCAAAAAGGATATATGCTTGAAGGAAGGGGGGGGGGGGGGGGGGGGGCTAAATGGGCTGCTTCCGGATTCTACGAGTCTTGCGACGATAAAAGCAACAGTAGGCGACAGGGAGGAACAACGAAGAACGACGAGAGCGATCCGATATGAATGAAACATGATCTGAAAAATATATTTTAATATCAAGTTAGACTGCGTCTTGTCGCCGACCTCTTTCAATTGCTATTAATGGTACTGCGTCTTGTCGCCGACCTCTTTCCATTCAAGGACAGTGATTAACTGAGCACATGGCTCTGCATTGCTGAAGAGCTGTGCTAATTGAAATTTTCTTGCTGTTTCAGCATCGCCCACCTAAGAACTTTTAATAGCTTGTGTGACTGCAACAGGCTGTGGCTAACACGCATCGTTTGATGTTGGTCCCATGTCCAGACAAGATTTAAGATTCTTTTTTGCCAAATGATTAAAGAATGATTTGGCGTCATCGACAGATTCTTGCTGCAGCCATATTTTTTCTGAGGCCGAGTCGGCGACCTGACTCAGTGCAATCACAAGCGCCCTTTCCATTTGACTCGTTCGATTGTATTGAAACAATATTTGATACTAACATTGTACATCTCTATTATTATCACTATGTCTTGATATTTCTAAACGTATCAAGTAGGAAATTTTGTGTTTATGTATTTTGTGTTTAGCTTTATATTTTAAACATCAAAATGTCATTTATGCCTAATAGAGTGGTTTGGTTTTTAGCAAATGTTTAGCATCTTTAGGAAAGCCTGCTCTACTTCATAATTTTCAAACATTTTATATTTATTTCTCTATTTAATTTTTTCATCTGTGTATCTTTGTATTAAACAGGAGAAGCAACATTAAAAATGTATTGGTTCTTAAAAATACTTCAACAATTGTAAAAACACTGTAAAGATTCAGGAGGGATACAATTTTCTGTGCAAAACATTTTGCTTGTAAGATGATGACCCATCAGACACTTAATAGAAACCTTGCATTTTGCAGTACCAAACAGTCAAATAAATAGCCTACCTTTACATTACTGTGTGTTATAATGTAAGGCGAAGGGCAGGAAAACCTGGTTTCATTCTTGATAGCCAACCAGCCTGTTGACAAGGAGAATCGTCTAAGAGCAAGCTCTGTAAAATGTACAGAAGCAAAGCTGCAACTTTCTAGGAGAAAAGGGCAAGTTATTTGTCGTTGCTTTTTATCCACTCCTATTACTTAATCAATCGAGTTTACTTCCTTTAGAATTTGCCTTAACCACTTCAAAATTTAGTAAAAACCAGGAAATCACAGCTAAACAGTTCCAGCAAACTCTCTTTCAGTACCTTTTTAACTCATATCAGTAAAGTGATGGTTTCAAAGTATTATCTGTGTTTTGATAATTGAAAATAAGATTTTACTCGTATGTCTACAAAACCTGGGTACATGCATACGTTATAGACACAAATGCTTCAACTGAGAACATCTGAGAGATTGTGGTAGTCATGTAGCATCTAAATTGGCAACGAGTCGATTACTGTTTTCTTGGCATTTTCTTAAGTACAATAACCACTTTAAGAATATCAAGATTGCTCATTCTCCGGAAATATTAACTTATTCTTCGATATTTTCTATACCAAACTCTCTCACAGTCAAGCCAATATTACGATAAAGAGAGCTTTTTTCAAGCTCTATATGTTTAAACTATATTTCCCTTTTGCAAGCTCCATTATTGTAACTATTTATTTTGTGTTCTGCACAGTTTTCAGCTTCGTCCATTACGCTGTTGCTAAGGAGACGTGTATTTCGAAATCTCAGCATTGAAAGGCGTGTTGCCAACGACTTGTGTTAGGAAATGTCCTGTTGTTATAGTCATGCAAACTTTAGTTAGCTAGGTCACGATCTCATGGACTAATGAGGGCAAACAGACATTGTCAGCCACGCGTTTCATTTTCAAAAATTGTTTATTTGACCTGCCAATCAATTTGAAAGAATAAACAAATTATTTATCTCTTTCCTAAATAATTTGATAAGATTTAATGCATTTCCACTAAAAATGCCTTGTTTTGGATTATGTTTATTCTTTGTTTTAGTTTTTATACCTCACCTTCGCAGTTGGAGACACCGTGTTTCATATTTTGACTGCTTGAAAAATTAAACAATAAAGAGCCTTAAATTGTTTATTTGCGTTGAAGGAAAATCCTTTTATTATTTGCTGCTTTTGATCTTGCCTAGTTTCATCTACAAAAGTATTACTATGGTGATTTTACTCTTAGCTATGGCATTTCCAGCAGTGCGATGTCAGATGTTGCTGTTATCTGAGTTCCAGCTGAAATAGCAGGGTTTTATATCATGACTTTTGCAAGGCAGTTTTGAAGTCAAATTAAGATAACAAACGATCATTGCCACTACAAAACCTCTTTTTGAAAACTAGGTACCGTATGAAGTAAGTTTGAGGTTGAAATGAACGATAAAGTTAACAAGATGTGTTTTCAGGAAAGACCTTTTTTTATTTTTAAGGTTAAACATTGAAATCTACCAAATAGAGTAAAATCTCTTTGAAAAAGACTGTTTAAGATAACGTTTATCTTTTCCTGTTTATTAATTATTGTACGATAAAGCCCTCAAAATAGGTGTACTAGAAAACTTACGTAGTAAAGATAATATTCTAATCTGCCGCTTTTGGAAATTTGCCATTTGCTTGGAATGGGGTTTCATTCACTTTTGTTTTTTTCCTTGCACGTTTTATTTTTTCCGATTCCAAGAATCAGCATCTTTTAATACTTCGAAAAAGTCTCTTTGTTGAGGGCACAGTCCTTGAAAAAGTAAAAGAATTATAATAACATTTTAAAGGAAGTAAAAATAACCAAAGTTTCTTTTATCTGTCAAGTTGCTTTAAAATATTTCGGTTATATTTTTTTTAAGACTGTTATTTTCATGTTTCATAAAAATGCATTATCAGCATATCTTCTTTTCATTTTTTTGCCGCGCTTTAACTGGCTAACAAGAACTTATCGTTCATAAACTTGGACAGAACATAACCTCCTCTATTCCTGCTATCATTTGCAAAATAGCCAATGAGAACATTTAAAATTCAGGAGGAGAAACCCACACTTACAATACCAAAGTATTTACGCTGTTCCCCGGCCTTGAAAATGGCCAAGTTGAGAAACGACTAACACTCTTAGCTATGGAAGTCTCTGAAGCAATACTTCTCAAAGCAAACTCTCCTACTAGAAATTTATTTATGCACTTAAATCATAAGATTAGATACTTAAAGATTAGAATATTCTCTAATTTCTACAATCATAAATCATAGCCCTGTTTCATTTTTGTGTGACGTGAATTCTTGTTAGAAAAAAGAGCATTAAAGGCCATTAAACAAGTAAATTCAAGCCAGTGTAAAAGAATTTTCTTTTACCCAAGCATTTCAGCTGAAGTTATACTTTGAGTGCAATATAAATTTTTTTTAGTCACAACTGTTTCTTAATCAAGCAAAGAATTTACTTGAATTCCCTTATGTTATGATTGTGTAAAAAACTATATGATTGAAATTTTGGATTTAGTTCAAGACTTTTTTTGGAATGATGAAGCAAAAACATACATAATGTCTTTGCTTATAAATGATATAAAAGATAAGTTTCAACTAAGAATGCTTCAAAAAGGTCTTCAAGATATTGCTGCAAGTACAGTTTTCTTACAGAACTCATTTTCAGTTGAATCTTATTTTGAAGGCAAAAAAAAGTGTAACTTTTACTTAGTTAATGCATAATCAATTTAATTTCAAACAACATAAATTGTCTTATAATCTTGCATTCATGTTGACAATTTTATTGTTCAAATCAGTTCAAACATAAGAACAATTTTTTTGCGGTACAGAATTTGAAAATGGCTTTGAAAAAAGCAAACATTTTACAACATACTTAAAGCTTTTTCGTCTGACACTCCTCAGAGCATAAAACGTCAGAATAGGTTCCGAAAAAACACGTTTGAAAAATATATACCCAGTTGTGGATCGAAATAGGCCAATCAGAAAAACGCAAGCACAAGACCGGTATAGTTGACCAATCAGTGCCGCGAGCCTACAGAAAAATTACCAATGGAGTCCAAGAGAGAAAACGAACTCCTTTTGTCTACACAATGGCGGCTTTTTCGTTTTTATGTAGATTGACTCCAAAACTGTTTGCTTTTTTCAAAGCCATTTTCAAACATAAGAATCAGATTAATGCCCCAAGATATATTTGTCTGCCAAAACGTGGTTATTTGGTATATTTTATCCAGTCGGAAAATTTGAGGACAGTCGGAAAATTTAAAGCTGTTGGTAGAAAGCTAGGCTAATCGCAAAAAATTTGAATCATTCGGGAAAAGCGAAGTTTTGACTCAAATTACCTTGTGAACTGTAGCTCAAAGAGAAGCATAAGAAAGGTATAAGTTCAAACGAAAATAGTTGTTTGGTAAAAGGCAGTCCTGAAAAGAATGAGAGGCGACGCAATACCAAAAAAACGAAGTTGTGTATGAAAATGCAAATATTTTCAACTACATTCGTCGTAATGGGGATAGTATGATAATCATTCCATCAAATTGCTTCTAAAAACGGGATACGAAATATAATTTTTTAGATAAAACTTAACAGTTATGCTTTAAAAAGCGCGGTACATTTCCCATGACTTATACAGCTTAGAAATTAGCTCTTACTACTCCTATATCAGTAGCAAAGAATAAAAGAACATTTAGTCGCTTGAAAATTGTCAAGAACTTCCTCCGTTCGAGATCGACCGATGAAAGACTGAACGACCTCATGATTCTTACTTGCGAGAAAGACATTTTGGACAACGTAAATTTAGATAAGATAGTGGAGCAATGGGCAAGTCGTAGAAGGAGAAAAATTAACACCTGATTTTTGGACTACGTATGTTTTGATGAACTAATTTAACTAACAGTTTTTATGCTCGATCTTCCAAATTTACGAAATCTAGAAACTTTATCATACAGCTGAATAATTAAGGTTTTGTTGGTAAAAAACTATTAAAGTTTAGGCCCTCATACAAGATTAAAATTGACCTTTGTCAGTCGGAAATTTTGAGCCTTTCACCCTTCCAAAAATATCTGCCAATTTACGTCTCTGACTTTATGAACTTCTGCTGGATATATTTGACTGAAACACTGAAATGATACACTTGGTTTCGATAACATCCCTTACTGCCTTCCCAATCATTAAAAATGAGATGCATTTCTAGTGACGTGATTCCATGTCATTGGTCTTGTGGTTTATGTTTTGCTTGGGCAAAATATGACACGCAGGTCGGAGGCTTGTTTACCAACAATACATGCTAGACACCATCGATCATCAGCCGACCTTTTAATAGCCAATGGAGATACCTATCGTTTTTCAGACTTTTTATCCCAAGTTACAGCCAACAAAAAATTCAGGTCTCATATTAGTTGATTTCAGTTTCAGCAGAAAAAGAGCCAGTCTAAAAAATTCTATCAAACCAACATAATCTAACCAACACCATTTCATCCAACACAACCACATCTAACACAACCATTACCAACACCACCCAACCAACACCATCCCAACAACACTACTAATTTGAAGGGAGCTACTGTATTTAGTGACTTTCTAATGCATGCAAATGTGGAATCTCGTGTCGCTTCTGTGGTCTCTATTCTTCAAGACCGTGGCCAGGAGGGTAGAGGGGGGAAGGGGTGCGATGGGCTAACGCAACAATTTGAAGCAAAGTACATGATCCAACAAAAGTACTTTTCTCCAAATTGGGAAGATTTGCCCCCCCAGGCCCCTACTGGCCTCGGGCCGGCTTCTGTTTAACTTCAACTTGGGGCCCAAACCTTCAAAGGAGCAATTATTAATGAACACAACCTGCTGGACGAAAGAATCACTGGTCCTGCACAGAGTGTTATTTTACCCGTAACGGTGTGACACTTGGTCACAAGAATTTCACAGGTAAACAATTTTTTCACAGGAATTTTTTAACCACCGATAAAAAATTTACTGTTTTATACACTACACAAATTGAGCACAGTGATATTGTGCTAGGGGAGCTCAAAGGGAGCTCAAGGGGATCAGCTTCTTTTGCAAAAAGTAACAAATGACTACTTACTTATGAGTGTTAGAGATATTTTTCGAATGGAGGCTAAACAGAAAGAACCGACCTCCTATATTCACTACATAATATGTTCCATTTTAAGAAATTAGTTAATCAAATGTTGCAAAAGTATGCCTAAGAAAGCATATTGTTCAAAAAATATTCTAAATGACTGCAAGAAATATTCTAAAATGCTTTTCAAGCTAATCAAATATGGTCGCAAAAATTTTCTGCTCACCCAGCTCGCAGGGTGCTGCATCTTTCGATATCCCCCCAAGACCTCAAAGACCACTCCACAGCCCCGATTATAAGCATGGCAAAAGTAACTGATAAAATCTTAAATTTTGTTTTTTATTCATGTGACTCCTGCTTGTCTTTAGCTACATAATTTTATCGCATAATTGAGGTTTTTGAGCCACTAATTTTCAAAACACTTTTTATACAGGAAATTTTCTTTCACAAGTTTACGGTCACAATAGGACTTTAAAAAATACCACCGTGGGCTGCAAGGGACACCGTTCCTCTAGTCAGTTCATCAAGGCCAATTGTATTGGTGTTTCTTGAATCGGTGTCTCAGGCAGCCAAATGCCTAGGAAACCTGAAAAAAGTGTATGTGTTTTTGTTGTTTTCAAAATAAGAAGGCGAAGTGCATCAAGAGAACACCAATGAGGTCGAGACAGGATTATCAGTTGTCAGGTCTAATGATACTAAATAATTTTAAAGTCACAAAACAAACAGGAAACAGTTGCCAATATAATATTTTATTTGTTTTCATCTCTGAATAGAAATCAATTATTGAGCCTGCTTATTAATGGTTTTCTTTATTTTCATCTGTGAAGTTACGATTTAGTTTGTCACTAATGCATTCAGATTTTCATGGCGCTTAATTTCTGCCGGAATTTTAACGATATTTTAACACCGACAAGACAAATTGGCCAACAATGAAGAAACGTTTAGCAGTTCTCAAAAATTTGTAGTCACTTAAGTGGTTTAACACAACAATGCAAAGCCTCTCCGAAAGCTGAAAGTGTTGTTTGTTGGAGTTTTAAACAGTCTTTACAAAAAGCTTGAGCCAACACGCCGCAAACTTTAATTGATAGTTTGAGGGTCCGATAGCCTTAAATAGCGTCGGCGATTTAAAGGGAACCTTGAGGTTAATATAAAACAAATCAAATCCTTACATACTGTCCCTAAATGTAGTTAAGCGCAACACTGGCGCATTATCGCGCATAATACTAATTCACTTACGCCGCAATTGGATTTCGCCAATTTCTTTCTTAGCTCGCTCGCTCTGCCAAGTTTTTGACCTATTCAAACCCTTCCATCGTGAGTCTATTCAATTTTGTCTCTCTTAGAAACGCCGATATTGACATAAGTGCTCAAGTGGTTGCGGTTACTATGTTGATCTTTCTGGCTAATTGCGACTTTCCAACGTCTTAAGGCTCCATATAGCCTTGAAGTGAACACTTACTGATCGCATTAAGGACAAAGATCCAGCCAATCACTCAACCACTGTGGCATCATCGGTTCAGGTATTTTCATGATTTTTCCTATATGTCTGTTATTCCTTCACGCATAACATGAAGCCGGCAGGTCACACTATCATGCAACCTCTTATCACTCTCAAAAACACAATACTGTTACTTTATTTAATCGTATTTAATCAAGCCCAGGAGAGAAAACTGCTCACTCTCAGGTATTACAACTTCACAAGCAGCTTCAATAACTTCGTAAATCAAGTTTTCCAGAGTTTGTGCTTCTCGACATTTGACACTGAGACACCTGTTTCTAACTCCTTTCTTCGTGAACATGTTCGACATGATTGAAAGAAGACAACCTCAAAAACAATTTTTTACATCACAAATTGTCTGGGAAATACTGTTATATCAGTCCTTGTCAAATTTGTAATTTATCAGTCCAAATTTTGGTGCTTTCTCGATTATATTAGGCAACAGCTAAAGCAATTGTCTTGAAATGTATTATCATATCTTCACTTTTTGAAAGCCTCTTTTTTATGTCAATAAAAAGTGAATATTTTTTGGCAATAATTGAATATTTTCTCCAAACATGATCTTGTAATTAGCTCTAGATTACCTGTTAATTGCTTTCAATGTATTGGCAAAGTCAAAATATCATATTTGATGTAGCTTTTTTCTACGATACCAGAATGTTCTTTTTTATTCCTTTGCAAGATTTTCTTATAAGAAATAAAAAATATGCTAATTTTGCTTAGAGTTATCAGGATATACCACTATCTTATCACATGCTTTCTTCTGAAAATCAAAACAAGACTTCCAGTTTCCAATTGTACTTTAATTTCCTTGGATAGTCTTTGAGAAGAGCAGGTACATCTATTGTACAAGGTGATCATATGTGGTCTTTCAAAAAGTTATTTGAATAGTTTTTGACTACTTGTTTCGTCTGTTTATTTATCATTAAGCAAAACAAAAATGTGGTTTTTTGCTTGCAGCATTTTAGCTTCAAGACGCAATGTTTCCCACAATTTTTAGATTGTATGGTTCTACAAACATGTTCGGGTCTTGTCGAAAAATCCCCTTACAAGACTCAACCATAATCATATTTTTACTGAAAGTATTTATGCATCTAAACTCAAAAATCCAGTCTTTAAACAACTTCTTAATGCATACAGATACAGTTAAACTGGAATTTTTTATATTTTGATTAACAAGGTAGTTTGAGGATGCTTTACAGAGATTCTGTCATATACGCGAGAAAGCCAGCATATAAAGCGTTTAAATATTGTTTGGGATTGATATCAACCATTTAAAGTATGTCGATATCATCAACAGTAATGATATCAAGTCAGATACTCTAGGTACAAGAAGGCAGATAAAGATTATTCTGCTTAATTTGAATTCACGTATTTGGAATTCACATCTTTTCAGATACTTTTCTTAGTCTAGATTCGACTTATCGGACTTATGCGTAAGATAAAACGTTTTAAACTGGAGGCATATTTCTTGCCGACTTTCTTATGTAGCGTGCATTATTTACTATCTGTAGGCTTTCATAAAAAACCATTGCATCATTAAAAAAGGCTTGCGAACTAGCATAATTTTATAAATATATCCATTTTTTTAAAAAAACATTGCTGTAAGAAACGAGCTCCGGACATTCAGAGAAAGTTAAGAAACCTCACTATAAAAACTATTAGAAATTATGAAACTATTAAATTTTGAACAACTGAAGATTTAAAAAGAATAGATTTGACGGTTAGCAAAAATTGTTTTTCATAAGATTCACAGTTACGTTTCACAAATGTTGACTTTCCTTCAACAATCGCATTCTTCCATATACCAAAGGTTGTCTCGAAGTTCAATCTTTTAAGTAATTTCAAATTCAAATTGTTTGCCCCATAAAAACTCTTTGTCCATAACTGAGCACAAAGTAGGGTGCAAAACCAAAATATACTGTATTGAACAATCGTAAAAATCTTAAGGTACACAACATTGTCATAGGTGTATAGAAAAAGCAAAAGATAGCGAAAAAGGCAGGCTGCGACCGATCAAAATTAATTTTTCCTTGTAATATCATGTATTCTGTTAGGAGTTTCTGTTTATCCCCAAGTACTCTTGTTTACAATCATTAATATATCAACTACAGTTTCAACAATTAAATTGGAAGGTGCTTTGAGAATGAATGCGTAAACAGTAACGGTTACAGTTGTCATATGACTTCGTATTACAATGCTTGCTAACTTTTTTTTGAAAAAGTACACCATAGATTTTAACAGTATTTCTGCGTTGTACAAGACTGAGTTGGCTGCTGATCTTAAAAGATTTGAGTCGTTATCTATTGATGAACCTGATGATCGGGTCGATGTTTTGTCAAGATATGCTGCATAAATAATTGATAAACATTAAAACCTATTGTGTAATAAATGCTAAGTTGCAAAAGCTAACATAACACTCACAGTCACGAGAATGAATGATTTAACATACCATATGTCATTTTGAGGACGTCCAGCCTAAAAGACCATCTTCTGAAAGAAAAAGATCCTTATCAGAACCTGTCAAAACTAAATCAAATGGTAACAACATGCCATATACCATTACTGTGTATGATTGTGCCAAACCCACTTGTCAAAGAACACATCTTTTGATTCTAGCTTGATGCAAATCATTCGATAATCAAAATGTTGTCTGATTAATTTTTTGATCAGTTTACTTGAGAAAACTCACAAATTAAAAAAGTTTGATTTCTTTGTTTTATAAAAATGATTAAAATTAGGCTTCGAATACAAAATAAGATCTTTATGAGACAAAGTTCTGTAAAACTTCAAAGTATTTGATTAATTGTCATTTATTTAATTAATTATCACTTTTTGATCTTACACGAAAAGCTTTAAATTAACCAAAACATCATAATAATATATTTGTTTTCTTCTCGGTTTCTGTAAAAGTAAGCGAATCTTTAAACAAAAATTTAAAAAAACAACGATATGATTCAAACATTTTTAACCAAACTTATGGTTGCAATGGCTGCTAGGACCCACATGACACTGAGTGTGGTACAAAAAAGGCAAAGACAGTATATAAATACTCTGCTTTTCTCCATTTCCTACAGTTATTTTTCTTGTGATATACTCTTGAAATTAGCGGAAAATTGTCCCTACTGTTTAATCACTTTTGAATACAAACCGGCAACGGATTATTATTCATCATAATATACGAAAGAAGATTGCGCAAAGGCTGAATGTTGATCCAGCCATACACACAGTTAGGTATACTCATCGCATTATCAGATTTGCTATAAATTATTAAGGCAGAAACACTGGGAGATTGTGGAATTCTCGAGGACTAAGATTTTGCAAGAATGCCAAATATTTCTTTGATTTTAGCCTCGGGCTCTGCATGAGACAAGGGCATAATGGGGACATTGAGCCTAATAAGGTAATCTTTCCAAAGCAACAGCTTTGATAGAACTATCGTGATTTTTATGTATGAAGATCGTGTGGATATTTAAAAATTTACCAAATAATTGAGTTTGGCTCTAATCGTCTAGGGCTAGCTAGAATGGAAAAAGAAACGTTAAACAGAAAATCACCAGTGAAAGAGGCTGATAGTCTCTGAGTTGCCTTTTAGCTTAGATTTTTTATGAAATGAGGCACAGTTTTATTTGTCTTTATTAAAAAGTGCTCATGATTTCTGTTTCTTGACAGCAGACAATCTGAGGACGCACGAACATCAAGTTCAGTTACAGAAGTTTTTTTATTATTATGATTTATTTTTTTCCAATTATCATGTTTTTTCAGCTCATATTGTTTGGCATGTTTTTATCTCACCTTTCAAAGAAAAACACAAACACATACATTTACAGCAATGTTTGTGAAAAATGATGTTAACCTTCATATTGAGTAATTTCTCATGCTGAAGACATCAAAAATAGCCTGAAAAATATGGCCTTCAGTTAGCATCTAAGAAGCCACTGCTTTACACTTCTACCGTAATCTTAATTATAAAATATCTGCTCATTTAGCAAAAACTAAAGACTAGTTAGCCAATGGCGGAGGAAAGTACTTATCATTCATCAACAGACCATTTACAATGGATAATCAGCAACTTAAATTAAAGAGCCATTTGTAACCGGCAAGCATTGCTTTAAAATTACCCACAATCCTTTTACTTTTGACTGTCACCAAGTTAATCACGGTCTAAATGAAAACTGTGTGCAGTTTAATAAAGTGAAAGTGCTCAATTTTTCAAAAACCATGTATCAAATGTTTCTTCTGTGAAGTTCAAGTCCTCGCCAGCATAAGAAAAGATAGATAATTAGTAAAAATTTGCTGCAGCTGGGTTAGCAGTGATTCTGTAAGTACTATACTAAAGTCATATCAAACCCGTGTTGCTAGAGAATTCGTCTCTTTTGGTTGCGACCCAAAAAAGATTAATGATGCCATATAAGATCGTTGGAGCTTCAACTAGAGACGGTTCTCATACGTGATTTATCTTCCACTGCAATCAAGGCTCTTGCATCGTCAGCGCGCAGTTCCGTGAAATTGCTACTAGCGCTGTTAAGACAAATCTCAACATAAAACGCTTAAATGTTCCTTTGAGAAATGACAGAGATCTTGCAATAAATGAGAATGTGTATCGAACAGAAGTACTGGGAGGCTTCTTGTTGATATCTTAATAACATTTAAACTTTATAAAATAACCATGGACATATATGGTTGATGAAATGTTGCAGAAAGGTAATAGAAAATTCACTTTTTACAAACTTCATATTATTTTATAATCTTGCACTACTCAGATACCAAAGTTTCTAGCCAACCTTGCCGCTACTCTCCCTTGGAATCAAGCAATATTTTGCTGATCCCTTTCTACCATTTCTCACAAAGAGACAAAATTATTCTGATATGTAAAGCTGAAAGATGAAATATCTAAATTGCAATATTTAATGAACTTGCTATGCTTGGAACACTGAAAATTGTTTGAATTTCCTTGATGCAAAGACTGCAAATATCATGCGCTTGCCGTGCTTATAATGAAAAGCACCTGGATTATTTTCTAACAAAAGTAGTAAGCAAAAGCATATAAAATTACATTGCTGCTAAAGTTTTGACAACTTTATAAATATGAAATTGCCTGAACAACGGAAAGTATTTGAGAGAATGTTGTCTTTGAACTTAATAAGTACTTAGCAAAATAAATGCAAGATTAATTCCAGCTTTGCAGGATCAGGCTCTACAAATTTTTGCACTTTCAAAACTCAACAACAAAATGGCAACGGTAATTTCAATGACATAGCATGGAAATCCAACAAACACAGACAGTTGATCTTTAACCAAACATTTAAAATTGGTGCGATTGAGTGCAAACCCAATAGCCAATAGACATATAAGGAACACAGGATTGCCATGATCACCAGAAAACTAGTGAAGACAACACAATGAAATTCGGTGTGATCTTTGATGCCTATGATTTCAAGATTTTAAGCATCCTTCATACGAACATTCTATAATCAAGGCAAATCAGACAGGAGAAAGACTCATAGCATTCAGTTCTAGTTATCATTAAAGAACAAACACGCGTTCAGTCAGATGACAATAAAATGAGATAAATTGAGCAGATATAGAGAGAACTGTCTTGACGCACGCCTGTTTTAATGCCAAGAAAATATTGTAAAACCCATTGAAATAGCTTTCAATTTATTAAAAAATCTTGCCGTTGCTGCAAAAGCTCGTAAAATGTCAAAGCAGTGGTATAAGCCTGGGCTTAATCTCTACAACTTTGTTCAATAAGGGCAACACTGACTTTTCAAAGACTTACTCTTATTGTAAAACTATTATTAATTAGAGACATCTTTGATTATTTGACATTCGGACATTTCCAAAAATGGCACATTGTCTTAATTTAATCCAAGTGACCCAGTTTAGTGATAAAAACTTAGTTGGGTAAAAACTTACTTTCAGGTAGGCCTTTGCTTAGATGGTTAGGACATTTTCTCCGACTAATATTACCCCAAACGTTCTTCTTTGTCCTCTATATCGTCTGTTCAGGGACCACAGAAGCGGCAGGAGCTACGGGGGCTTTAGCCCCTCCCCCCAATAATTTCCAAAATGTACTTAAAATCATACAAAAATCGCTCTGCTCTTGGTTTTTAGGAAGTTTTCACCCCCCCCCCCTCCCAAAAAATGTTTTAGCCTCCTCAATCTGTAATATGCTCCTCAGTCTTTGCGTCTGTTCCACCCTTTTTAATTCTGTTCTAGCTTCTTTAGGTGTTTATATAATGATAATTTTTCATGGAGATGAAATAAACGAATAAAGATAAGTAAATTCTTGATAGATTCAAATTTTCTACCTATTCATGATCAAAGTGGTATTATACAATAAACCGGGGGTAGCAAAAGTAGCTTGTAGATAAAGAGTATATCAGTTGGGACATACTGTCTTTAAGATGAAGAGCAAGAATGCAAGGCAAGTAATCTATCGGATTCAATGATATTCGATTATTAGGCCAGAAGGGCCACCTCTAAAGTCTCTACAAAAAATTTACCAACAAAACAATAAAATAAAAAAAACATATATTGGAAATAACAGTATCGAATTGGAAATAACACATCCCCCCTCGACATCCCCCCATCCCCGAATATAAATGTTATTCTAGCTGCCACGTACGTATCTCAACAAATGTCTACCTTATACTTACCATAAAGTTTCTTATTGTCGCTACGCGGCAATCATTTTGATGTAAGAAATCAGAAAGACACAAGCACTGTCAGTAAGAAGGAATTATACACATCCTGAATTTTCCTCTCCTTGGCAAGATGACATGCCACCCATGCTGCCACTAGTTACTGCATACATTGAAAGCTGAAAATACTATTGATTTCGCTGCTTTTCTTGTTTTGCTATGTAAAATTAACCCTATCTGCGAGAGCAACTGTCTGAATGGTGACCGCAATTAGTTGCCCTAATTCGGCTATCATAACAATTCTTGCCATTTAGGGCTTTTTTCGCTACGAGACTTTTCCTTCCCAAGTAAACACGAAAGTGCACGACCTCACTCTCCTTCTGTGCCATGGATATGTTAAAAAAAGAAGCTTGAAAAAGCATTTACATCCCACATCACTTACTTTTAAACGTTATAGTTCTCTTCAAGACCCGATTGCCAGGTGCTTCATGTAAACGACATGAATCTTATCGAAGTAGCCATACTGGCCTGCATGAAGAGAAGTATCCTGATAACACAAGTGACGGGAACATGGGATTTATCAGGACCTTCATTTTCAAAAATGAATGTTCCTAAGATGAAGAAATGTATTCAGAAGGGAATAGTTTGTTGACCGATTAACGATTCATTTGATCTAGTTCCTTGCAGATGGCACATTGTTCTTTTGCTTGATTCATAATAAAACATTTTCTTTCCTTTCTATCTCATGCAAACAATTTTCAGTTAATTTTAAAGTTAAAGACTTCATTCAAGTTGAAGTTCGTCATACAGATTTTCTCTTAAAAGGGCATGGCCCAGATTTTCAAGCCTTATCGGTACAAAGAACATGAAAATTTTCTAGGAGTTGAAAATCTCGCGCTCATTCCAGAAGGAGGTTCTTATGTTTCCCACGCCTCCAACGAAAGTTTTATAGTAGTAGGAAAGATATGGTGGATGTAAAGAGTTTGGGTGGATCACTTCACCGTCTTTATGAGACCAAAGAGAAAACATTTCCTTAAGTGATGCTAAGACGTTTTAGTCTATCGGTTTTTTGCAGCATATTTTTGAAATTCATGAGAAGCTGCTAGTTTGAAATTTGCTGTTATCCGACACATTCAATCAGTTTGATGTGACATCATCACTTTTTTGGACCGGGCTTTCTATCATCTTAAAACAAGGCTATCAAAGTTTGAATGATGTTTTCATAAACACTAATCTTATAATCTACTCAAACATATGACTTGAGAATTTGCCAACAGTTATTAAGTATAAACGAAATCGGTTTTTGTGATAATTTCTTGTATCATTTCATCAATAATCTTTCTCAAAGAAATAATTCTAAACCGTCTCAAATTATTAGATTTTTATTAAAACATCTTATATCATAATCTGATAAAAGGTCTAACATAAACAATCCGTTTCTGCCAAATTAAAAATGATTAATCGATTCCACTCGCCATCATACCTGATGTCTTCGCAAAGTTTTGGCTTGATAAAAATTCAATTTTACTTGACATTGTGATCAACATAAAAATTGATAAATCTTAACCCTTTACGAACCTGAACTCAGCCGTCACTTATACATGTCCAAGTTTATGTCGAAAATTGCTTACGTCGATGGCAAGTTTAGATCCCTAATAGTTTCAATTTACAATTAAGCCCCGCTCTTAATTAAGCCCCACTCTCAGCTAAGCCCCCCTCTTTTAGTAGCCCCCCCCCCTTTTCAGTAGAAAAAAATTAATTAACCCGTCCCTCTCAATTTAGCCTCCCATATTTTCGCTGATGCCCAAATAAGTAAACTTGACAATGAACAGAGATTTTCTTTTTATCCGTTACTTTGCTTCAAAACAAAATTCACACCATGTCTCTTCCAGTCACGACAGATCCGAAGAAAAAGATTTAATGTGCGTTGAGCATGGGCCATGTGAGAGCCTTTCATCAAAATTACAGGCCGTTGGTACTCCGAAGAATGAATTCGACCTTTTCGAATGTTCGATTAGAGAAGACCACATGGCTCAAGAAAATATTTCACAATTAATAATTAATGAAGATGACGATAACAATATTATTCATATAGAAGGCTGATTTGATGTAAGAAAAAATAAGTTTACCACTATAAACGGTTTATTATTACAAAATATTTATTAAGCCCTCTATATACTCTCAATTTAGCCCCCCTCTCTTATGAGCCCCCTTTAAAGTGCTGAAAATAATAAGCCCCCTCGTGGGGGAGGCTAAAAAGAGAATTTACAGTATGCGGTTTATTTGGTTGATATTTGCCAAGAACATCACCGGTAGAATTCGAGTTTTGATCATTTGTAAGAACATGTTGTTGCAATAGAGACTTTCAAAGTCGTTCCTTTGAAGCTTTCTATACCAACCTTTGCTTTTTCGGATATCTTTCTTTCAAACAATGAACAAAGAGCACTGCCACGCTGTCCTCTGAAAATCTAAATCGGTCATTTGTCCCACTGTTTCTGCACTCCCCGATTCAGTATCTGAAATCTAACTGAATAGGACTTCACCGCGTTATACAAACCTAATCTTAAGTACCCAAGAAACTTCAAATTCAAAACATTCAAATAAAGTTGAAAGTCGATTACTGACATTTTGAGAATAATATGCAAAAAGAGGATGAGAAAAACTGGATTAGATTGAAACAATAGGATTGGAAAAGTTCTTCTCAGTCTATAACCAGCCTTTTCAACAGTCTGTTTTACTCGTTTGCTGCTCCCTGAAGTTGTCATAATTTGTACTGACATGGCTGGCAGTTACTAAATCCATGTAAACAAAATAAAGTGGCTAGGTGACCAACGATGTAATCAAAATCTTTCAATATATTCTTAATTTAGACTATATATCTTAAAGCAAATTATAACGTTGCTCTAAATATGCAAAGTCCATTGATAATATGATCATAGTCATGGATCAAAAAATTCTATGAACCAGGAATAAACAAAACTATTATATTGCAAAGCTCAGGTTTTTTCTAACCACATCCAGGTTCTTTGTTGCAGTTTTACTGAAATTGCCCATATGAATGTATGTCGTGGTGTTCTTTAAGATAATGTGATCAAACTAAAGAAATCTATCATCATGATCTCATAAAATAGTCAAGCTATTGATTTAAGAACAAAATGAGAAAAAACAGATTGACCGGAGAAGTCGTCTTGCCTCATCCTTGCATTGCGAAAATAAATTGCTAATGTTAGCCGCCAAACATTTATTGCTGAAAGACACACAAACTATATCCTCGTGGATCTATTCTGTTTTAGTATAGCAATCTCTTTACGTAATGTAAAGAGGTTTTTGAAACTTGATTGTAATATATCTTTTTTCAGTGAGAAATATTTTATAGCAGCAATATCATTCTAAGTAATTGGTTGTAGCAGGGTACATTTAAGTACGTAATGATTATCGTTTCATATTCCCCAATCCAATATGAAATGAGATTTTTTTGAGAATGCCGAAACGAACTCATGGTGGTATGAAATTGCATGTCGCTGCAGAATAAAATGAAACATTAATGAAAAGCGGTAAATAAAAATACAAAATACAAGGCGTTAACAGTAGGAAACAAAGATGAAGGCGTTTAACTTGATTCATTTTTTTGTTTGTGTTGCAAAAAGTAAATTTCTTCATCCGGTATAGACAAAGACTTGCATAAAAATATCATTCTTAAATAATAAACTACTCAATAAGGACATCATACTACTCAAGAGTATTGTTCCAAGGACCATATTATTTTACAACTACCAAATAATATTATAGGGGCCCATATGAAAAATGTTCGACTAGGAAAATGCTGATATCTTATGGCACTTATTTGTAATAGAAATGTTACCCGGCTCCTGAAATACTATCACTCTCGTTTCACACAAGTAGTTTTGAACTGATAAGGCAATATTTTCCATTGACTGGAAATATTAGAGTGTTGCTTTTCATAGAGGAAGAAAGTTTGATGAAAGTTAAGATCTAGCTTTAGCAATAATTCTGCATTGCTCATGTCATACCTTGGGCTGTGAGTGTGAAATTAACATGCGGCAGAAATACCAAGTCTAAGATTTATTTTCAAGCTTCTAGCCGCCGTCCTTTAAAGGGCAGGGTGCTATGTAGCGGGGTTTTATGGGCTGAAAACCTTTTGAAAATAAGCAAGTTACTGATCCTTGTTAATTTGGCATCTTCAGTTTTCATATCATTACTTCCGTTTGGTACATTTATCACCATAATAAAATTGTAACCGAGTTTCGAATTGAAAATGTATCCTATTTATAAATCCAAGATCCCTATGAAATTCACTTGGCGGTTAGCGTTTGTTTCAGCAAACATTCCCAGTTTTTAAAGAATCTAAAAAACTAAACTCTTATTCCGGGCTTTCTGTTTGGAAGTTTGCAGCTCCCAACAGGACTTTCCCCAGAAATTGAAGTCTTCTATTGCTAATAATATCTGCATTTATATAAGAGACGTACAACTCTTTTGGTACCGAAAGTTTCTTAAGTGTGATGCAAATGGAGTATTTATTAGATGGTTAGTTTTTGAGGGTTAGCGAAGTAAATGAACAGATAACTTTATATAATTCTGGAATTATAAATGATGACAATTCTTTAATAAACATGTAAAACAGAAAAATTTATCTATATTTTGAGATACTGAATCTTAAAACTTTTTATAAGTTTTCTTAAAAGGACAAAAATATTTATTACCCTCAAGTGAGTCCATAACTTCTTCCGTGAAAGGGGGCTATAATCTTAGAAATATTGGACATAGGTTCTTTGTGTGGATGTGAAATGTGGACCATCAGAAAAAAGAAGAGAAAATGATAAATGCCTTTGAGGTGTGGCTGTGGAGAAAAGTAATGAGAGTTAGATGGACGGAGAGAAGAACTAATGAGTGGGTAAAAGAATAAATAGGAGCAAACATAGATGATAGCATGTTGCGAGAAGTTCAAAAGAGAAAAACCAGAAAGTATGGCCACTGGAAGAGGAGAGGTGACAGCTTGGTACTTGCTTCCATTGAAGGAGAGACAAAAGGTAGAGCAAAGAGAGGAAGAAGAAGAGTGGAATAGATGTTTAACATCAAAACATGGCAAGGTGGTCTGAATCAAGCTCATAAACATGCTTATAAAAGGAGGTCAATGGTCCAGACTTGATAGACTATGGCAACATCATTCTATCATTCATTCAGGTTTAGGGACCGCGCATCAGTCTAAAAGTGGAGGGGCTGAAATAGGTGTGACCGAAAATTTTTTAAGGCAACGCCCTCTAGAACGCCGGAAAAGGCCTCTTTTAGAAAATAATTGCTTATTTCTTCTTAATCTTTATAAACAGCCTGGTTCAGAGAAGATATCAATAACTATAAAAATAGATAAAATTATCTTGAGGGTAGTAAAACATCAAGCTAGCCAAGTAAAAAATTCATCATATCATAAAACAAGATAAAACACCTAGAAAATGAACAAAAAAGGTTTCCAGTCATAAAGAACTGCATAAGAGTAAGCTATCCAAAGTTCCGTTAGAGTAAACCTTTAAAAAAAATTCTAGTCTATTACTGCAAGAAGTGGGGGGGGGGGGTCTTTAGCCCCTGCTAGCCCAATAGCTGCGCGGTGCCTGTTCAGGTTCTTTAAAAAGTAGGCGTTTTATGGAAACCAATCAGAGATGCCAGAGAAAAGAAGCGAGCACTACCTACAAGCTAGGTTTCACTTTTAGCAGGAACTGGTAGGGTAATCTTTAATTGTAAGTAGAGGGCTGGAGGACACATTTTGTTGCATGACCGATTGGTGAACATGCGATTGGTGTTTGTCTGATTGGTGCATGTCCGATTGGTGCATGTCCAATTGGTGCATATCCGATTGGTGAATGTCCGATTGGCGTATGTGTGATTTGTGTATACAGTGTCAGCTGAATCAGATGACAACTGCTTCTAGAGGTCACAAAATTTACACTCGCTTACTATCCTAAAGTTTTCCGAAAACCATGGAAGACTTGCTCCTTAAAACAATATCTAACATTATATGAAAAGTTTGCGCAAAAGGCCTTTTTGAAAATTGTTTGAGATAAACGCCATAGTTTCAAACATCTGCTTTGTCCCTTACAATATATGCACCCCCATTTGAAAAAGTGTCATCAGATGGTGGAAATTGAAATTCTTTGGCAAATGTTTGGTAGCCCTCCTTTTCAAAGAAGAAACTGATAAAAAGGGCAAATACTGTCTTCAGAAAGGCGGGGTAAAACTCTTAATTGGTAGAAGGGTTATCAACAAAAATGACAGATTGTTGCTCGGAATTTTGCTAGAATAACAATGAGGTAGATCGCAACTCACCTATGCCTGTATTTAAGCAAACTTTATATAAATTCTAATTTGCAGGAAAGATTCTCGACCTAGATAAAGTATTTTGACTTGCTAGCTATAGGAGCAAGCATTGAAATTCTTTCTATCAAGAAGCAATTATATTGAAAGTATCTTTTATGTTTATCTCGAAGCTTGACGCCGACTCAATCAAAATATATAAATTGAGTACTGCGCGTTTTTTCTAATGGCTTTTAACTTGATTTTGGCAAGCTTGTCAGCAAAATAGAGATAGCTTTGTTGACAACGCTGCCAATCCGTAATGTTTCACACAGGGCGGTTTTCAAATTTCTACTCACAGTACGGTGAAGACGTCTGTTTCTACATATTTTCCAACAAAAGACAGTCAATAAATCTATATGATAAAAATATTACGTTTGAGGGAGAACTTCATTGCACCTGCCCAGTTAGCCGCTCGCTAGAAGTCGTTATTAGGTTATTCAGCCTTCTTTTTTTTCTTCTGGCAATCCGCGATTCCACATTTGGACAAAGTCAAATTTTTACACTGGCATAGTGACTATACCAGGCAAAACTGGTATGGCTGGGTGGCCGAGGGCTCATGGGAGACCATTTTGGTCATCGGGGGGGGAGGGGTGGCTGTGTGGGTCGTTTACTCTTTTCGAACAGAAATATGATTGAGAACAAGTATTCTGTTGACTATTGATTATTTGTAATTATAGTTCGTTATGCAATATAATAACACGGGTATAGCTCCTTTACTTATCATTTCTTTGTAGATATTAAGAAAGTGCTTCTATTTGAATGGAAGTTATTGTATAAATGGTATCGCTTGTTGAAAGTTGAACCCTAGCCAATTTTATTGAACGTCCAAATGATGAAAGTTTTTTGTGAAGATCTTATCTCTAGCTTGACAGATAATGTGTATACATATAAAGGCCGGCAGTTGAAAATCATGACGTCGTAACTCCTGATAACATAGTAATGTGCAAATGATGAAAGCACAAATGCTGTTTAAACACCGGTAAATGATACAAAGGTTTGCATGACCCGAAGGCCCTTCGAAATGGTTCTCTTATGTAAGGTAAGGGTTCTCTTACATAACTACTTTACAGAGTTCTAACGATCAGATTATACAAATAATACCTACACACATAATCTTTAATTTTTAGTAGTCTAGTTCTTCTGCTGATATTTTGTTGTTTATGTTTCACTCAAACCGCCTCCCATTTTTCTAAAGAAGTTTTGATTAACCTTTTCGTGACTTTGCAAGACCTTTCTAAACCGCGTAGATGTCGACCGGGGTGGGCAAACCCGAGCGAAAACCATACCTGAGATCCATAGTTTTTGTTCGAAATAAAGGCACTCCGATGAAAAGGTGCGCGACGTCGCCTTCTTGGGGCATCAATGTACGTCATAGATGAAAAAGTCATTCAATACTTTCCGAAGCATAACGGCACGCCAGCAATATTCTCTATATCATAATGGGACATACTAAAAGCGACTTCATAATTCTTCAGCAAAAACTTGAATATATATGTTGCCAATGTCATTTGTCTGCTTGCTCTTGCAGTGGCTCTACATGCCATCTCTCTCTACTCTGTGCGACACAGCTGCCCGTGTCACACTTGGATATTTCAAGTAAGCAGGTTTTAAGGTTTCTTACTTTTCAGATATGAAGTGTCCCCTCTTGCCAAAGCAATAATCTCACGGAATCATAATTATGCCAACTTTTCAACTTATCATTTGGAAAAATTGTCACCAGAGGGGGCAAGTTGTCGTCACAATATTCATATGGGTGGCACAGCCCCCCGCGCCCCCTGCAGCTACATGGTTGCCTATTCAATTGTTATGACAAAAACGAAATTGTTATAACTATGGGCATCATAATAAAAGAAAGCTTATGATATTGCCTTGGGTTTTCTTCAACTGCAAACTGTTGCTCCTGCAAATAGAGTTTTTACGCAACCCAATAATGTGACATTTCAATTTCGTTTCTGCAGGCCCTTTAGAATAGAATAGAATAGAATAGAATAGAATAGAATAGAATAGAATAGAATAGAATAGAATAGAATAGAATAGAATAGAATAGAATATAATAGAATAGAATAGCACAGAACTAAATGAAATGTTATTTAATATAATAGAAATAAATAGAACAAAACATAATATAATAGTAAGAAAAGGGTAAAATAGAACAGAACTGAAAGGGATGGGAAAGAAAAGGATGAAATATAATATAATGAAATAGAATAAATTGTGAAAAATAAAGACAAGAAGAGCAGAAAAAAGTAGAATAGGACTGGCCGCATAGATCGTATGAAGTTTGGCGGATATCGATTTGTTGTTTTAAGTACATAAATAATCGATGATCGGTTTTTGGACAAAGCACACAAATAATTCTGCTACATACAGATGTATAAACACAATAAAGACAGGGATTGAAATGTAGTTTCAGTTAAAATCATCGGCAAACAAATTGATACCATAAGCAACTGTTAACACATGGTGGCTTGTCGCGCTTCGCTAAGAAAAAGCAAGCCGTGCTAGAAAGACGACAGCCTCAGACTAAAAAGATCAAATATTTTGTTTTTTCATCTTTATCCAATAACCAAGATCATTTTTCTTGTAAACAGCAATCAAACGTGTATCTTCAGTGTTCAGTGGGATGAATTACGCATACACGACAGGTCTTTCTCCTTTCACTGTCGCCAGCACCAACTTACATTGTTTGATACCATACTTGTCGTAATTGATCAAAATATTAAGTATTGTAAGAGATTGTTTGAGAACGTCGTTCGATCCAACGTCAGCCAGGATCAATCATGGTCATTCGTGAGGCAAAGACTGGTAGGTCTTGCAGTCTTTCAGCGTCTGTTTTGCAGAATATTTTTAATTGTATTGATATTGATAATCCTATTAATGTTTCGTAGTTTTTTGCGATGAACCAACTCTTCAAACTGTTTGCAATCGAGTGTCAAGACATTCTGATTAATGCAGAACATTTCAGAGGAATGAACTCGCCTTAGACTATAGATTAATTTTAACTTTCCTGTAAATCAATGCATTTAAGAAAATGCTTGAGACCAAGTGTGGGTATCTTTTTCTAAAAACATTTATGATGAAGATTTCAAAACATATTCATTCATTTAAACTTGAAGAAGTATTCAGATATTAATTAGTTTATCTATTTATATTTATACCTGTGCTCTGTTATATATGAATGTGACTGTGTTATATATATGATGTCTACATATGATTATGATAACGACCACGTGATATCTAACAACTTTAACTTATCTAACGGGAATTCTAACGAACTCTTCTTTTGGCGATGTTTTCTCAACTTTATGATTAAAAATTAAGAATCGCAAAATAAAGCAACCGACCTGATCAAATTCTTTATTTTTCTTGCAAAACCAATCTAATTAATAGAAGTATCTATTACTTCAGAAAAAGCAAGAAAATGTCCCGTCTTTTCCGGAGCAAAATACGCTTTTTTATAAATATTTCAATACTGCATCGTGTATTTGAATCCCAATAATGGTTTTCCTGACTGTGAAAGGAATTATTTTTTCCTTTTAATTAAGAAAATCGAATAAATAGTTCTAAATGATACTGAGCTATCGAAAATATTCTTTTGGAAGCAAAACGATTTCCTTATAGTTGAAAGGTACAGATTGACCGATTCAGGGCTATCAAATTTCTCATGAAATGTTTTTTGATAGAAAACGAATCTGAATCGTCGAAAAACTTCGAAAGGAACTACAAGACAAATTTTAGTTTTTCAAGGAGAAGAAAAAGAAAAGAAAGACCATAGTTCAAATTTTGATATCTGGAAAATTGTTGCAAAATGAGAATCCTTGAAGATCGTTGGGAAAGAGCCTATGTTTCTATAGGGAATCCAGATAACTTTTATTAGTGTTGTTAACAATATCTTTCCAATAAAGATAATCAAATTATGATTTACATTGAATGTGGTAAAAACTTAAACGCTTTGGTCTAAAACTTCTAATTCGTGGTTTAAATTTTCTGTATTTTATAAATTTTTCGCTCATTCGTATACATGAACTGCAAGTTCTGCCAAATGTCTTGGAACATCAACGTCAGTTTTGAAGTGCAAATTCAGCCATTCTCCTTTCTCGCTTGAACCAACACAGGATAAACTGCGGAGTATTTTCCGATCATGAACACAATATGTAGTTTAAGTGCATAGATGACCGTGTACACGAACTTTTAGAACAGGGAATACAGACAGGATCATTGAAAAGCAGCAATATTTCTGAAATCATGATGCCTGCTCCTCTCAATTTAAGCTGTCTAACAGACAAAAACGTGAAACATATATATAAATACATATATTTTTCATGATAAAAGGTTCTGTGATGAAGTTAGAGAACATTGAAATGCATTCAACTGTCCGTGCTTATAGTTGATAATATTTTGTCAATCTTCAGCATTTCACATGCAGCAAACGTTCTTCTATCACGTTTCTGCTCTGAAGATTTTTTGACGCAGTCTCGATAATTTTATAAGCATTTGAAAGCTAGGGTAAAGATGAGTGATATTATTCGCTAAAAAGATGGTTCAAAACTTGTTAAACTCTGCAGAAGGCAGAAACGACTATTTTACAATTGTCGTTTTTACAGAAGACAGAAACGACCATCCAAAGTCAGGGAAAGTTTGCTATTAGCGAATTCAAGCCAAAATCTATTGATAGGTTCTCACTCAAAATCTATCTATTGATAAGACTCACTTTGAAACAATCTAACGACTCACTTTTCACCCAGTCCAAATGAGCCAACTCTAGTGAAAGTGAGAAAATCACATGAATATGAGACAAGCTCGCTGAAAAGGAGACAAGACCAGCCAAAACTCACTCTTAATCAAAAAACAAGAGTTTGCGAATCCCTGTTTTATTCCAACATAATGAATTAGAAATTGAAAAATTTTAAGTAAAATGAACTTAGCACAAAAATGTAGACAGCAGATCCTTTTTAGACAGTCAAGGGGAAAATTATTCAGGCTCCTTTTGAATAGCAAAGGAAATCACATATGGACAGAGCAATAGAATTACACCGTCTGAGTCGGTGTGTAAACGATAATTGAAAATTACATACCAAGCTGCCCGCTTTTGTGATTGGTAACCTCGATTTGATGGATTGGTGTTTAACTGTCTAAGATTGTTAATGTTCACACTTAGAAGCCGAAAACAAACAGTGATGGCTTGGCGTCTCCCTGAAGGCATGAAGATGCTTTGGTTAGCTTTTACAGACGCATCAAGGACAGATCTCAAAGAATTAAGTCTTTGCATCGATTGTTCTGGCTAACTTTCTTTAATGAATCAAAAAGAGCTTAAATAGGCTAAGATTGCGTTACTTCTTGTAAGTAATGTTTAAAAATAGTTCGATTAGATGAAATATTAGTGGGCTTAGACGAATGACACGTTTAATGCTGTTTGGTAATTTCTGGTTTTCGGGTTGGTTCTATCTCCTTAAAACTCGTTTCGATGTAATTTTATGACTTTAACATGAAGAATGATGAGACTTTAAGCACCAGAATCTTTTCAAATGAAAAATCACCTACAGTTTATCTGGTTACTGTAGACAAATACAGCGTGGGTATGCACCGGTTAAGGTATATTCGAAGTAAGCATACAGAGCCTAGTCTCTTTATCAATCTGAGAATTTTTGCCTAGACCGCAGTTTAATGAAAAGTAGCCCCCATAGACAGTCGGTGTATTGAAGGTTTTCTGTATATTGCAGGCTGACATGTGATGGTGAACCAGCCAGAGGATGCAGCCAAGGATTCATTGACAACAGGTACGTGCTACTCTTATCTGTGAACCGAAACGCAAAGCCATCGCTGGTCCTAGCGCTCCGTGTACTCCCAGGCCCAACAGGGCAAATAAATCCAGCGGTTTCAGGGTCAGAATCATTGGCAACCACCTCAAGCAGAAAGGGTGTTCGGTGTTTGAAGCAGTTCTTGCAAAATTTAAGCATAAGAAGCATCCATTTTTCATATCAACACCAATAGCATTTATATGGCGTAGGTGTAAAAGGTTTCAACCTCTGTTTTTGTAAGTACCATGTGTCACCATGCAAGGCGCGGAAACATCTTTCTTTACCGAGTGTAATCCTGACTTGACAACTAGGTATCCACAACAGTTGCTTCTCATTTTTTGAACCTAAGCACATACAAATCCCCGCTTGTATATGACTACATTAAGCTAACTTTCTTTGCAAAAATAAACACTAAGGCCTATGATTATCAAGAGACACCCGGCAAAAAGCATGTGCTGGACGGTGCAACCGCTAGCGAGAAACAGCTTTCCAGGTTACATAAATCCGGTCTTAGTCCAAACTCGGTGCTATATTTGCAAAAACCCTAGTTACTTATACTGTTCACTGTTCATTTATTCTGGTCGAGACTTGAGCCCCGGGTTGTAAACCATGGAGCTCCGGAGAATGAGTAAACATGCCTCTTAATAGGCAAAGCACTCTCAATATTCATTTATCTGAAACTTTCGCATATATTGTTTGGTAAAATGTTTTCTAACATTTGATCAGTTCCTGCTCCCAGCAATAGAATTCAAATGTTAGATAATCTCTTGGTTTTGGTATCATTATAAAAGAAGGGGGGTGAATTTTTTGCACCCCTGCCTCTCTTGCAAGCTGGTAGTATAACGCTTCTCTAAGTTTGTATCTCTTCTTTTAGAGAAGCACTTTGTCTCCACAGAAACATTTTATTTCGCAACACTGAACTCTGCAATACCCTTGTTAGTGATGCTGGGGTACAAACGTTTTTTGAAAGAGCACTTGGTTCATGTCATTTTTACGTAATACTAATTCAGATGCTTTTTTAAATCTTCTGGTAACTGGTTTTAAAACAATACCCATTTACTATCTAAATTAACTGCTTGTCAATATACATTATAATGACTTAAAGAAACTCCAATCAACGATCAAAGAGAGACTTACCAAGCCCTTGGAGGCAGCTCTGCTTGTGTTGTCAAAAGTTAAGGCCACCCTCCAGGAACTATGCATAAAGTCAAAGCCATCCTTCAGAAATATTTTATCACGCATGAAGATTTTACACCTTAAAAGTAACAATGATAATTTTATTTAGAAAAGTTTATCTTCAGAATGAAAGAGAATGAGATTTTTGTTTGGTGCCTCTACAAATTTGAACCTTAGATACAATGATAAAAGTCTCTATTTACAAAATGGAACCGTGCTAAACTTAGCACGACCTTTCTTAAACTTCAAAAGTATTTAAAAATCTATAAACAAAAATTTAATAGCTGAATTTGAATAAGGATAAACGTGCATGATAGAAAAGCATCAAGAGAGTGCTTGTTCATTACTCATTAGCTGCTAAGTGAAATCATGTCAAGAGATTATACTTGACAAGCTAATTTTTTCAACATTTTCTTTTGTGTGACAAAGTACATTTTTAAGATCATAATAAGTCAGGCCTTTGAAACACTTATTTTTAATGGCACAAAATGGCACCATTTTAGAATTACATAATTGATTCCTTTTTGGATACAAATCATGATCATCAATAGAGGTAACAAAAATATTGAGGATAGACAGATGATTTCCTAAAGTATAAGGCTATATAAAACAGCAAAAATCAAAGCAGAAAAAAAGATCTAAAACTTTTTGGATTTGAAATCGTTTATATTTCTTCTTGATTCTAAATTTTTGCTGATAATTTGTGAAAACAGATGATCAGGATCAGGGCTGTGGCCAAAAGGAGGATAAAAAGATTATTTTATCAGCTTGTTTCTGAATTTGATGCTTTATAGATGCTCTGCATACAGAAACTGGGGGTAATAGCCTGCGTCAAAGACCATATCTCAGGAAGGACTCCTCCTGAGTTTTGGTCTGTGTTTCAGGCTGGAGGGTACTAGCTACATCAACCTGGTAAAGTTCTTTGTAAATTCTTTCGATGATTAGTTATTTTCAAATTGACTTTCTTCTAAACGGGAAGATCAACTTTTAATAGTAATAGGACTTTCAGTCCATATTTTAACAATCGATAGCACTTTTATTTTATTAGAATGAAGTTTCCCAACTCTGACGTTTGCTAGAAACGCTGCCGATAATGTTAAATTCAAAATTTGCAGTTAAAATAGCGGTGCAGCTGCCAGCTTTTACATAGACAATAAACAATGCTGTAAAGCCACGTTTACTTTCAAGTGATATAATTTGACGTTTGAAGTTGCTTATTCAAGCAAAGCTCTACAATTTGTTACTTGTATGATTTTGAGGTTATTTCACACGGAGCTAGCTCACGAAAATTCATTTCTAATTTCATTGATTGAATGGTGCATAAAGAGTCAGTGGTTTGAGGCATTGCTATCTTAGTAGTTCTTGTTGCTTTCTGTGAACAAAGCACAATGTCAAACCTGGTACAAAAACACAGAGTCTAAAGTCTAGTACAGGCACATTTCATGATGGAACTGCTTAATTAGAATAACAACACAAGGGCAGGAAATTGCTGCGAATGGTAGCACTGAGGAAATGATTAGTAGCTAAAAGTGATGCAAATATGCCCAGATGAAAATATATCTAATTGTTTTTTAATAGTTTAAAAACAGAATAGTACTTCTGGAAGTTTAGTCATCGTATTCTATTTTTTGTGTATTTCTATGTATTTCTATGCATAAAGTTTTGTCGTTTTGAAGGCACATAAAAGCTATTAATGAACTGCTAAGAAGCTATTAGTATTCATTCAGAACTCATATCTAAGTGAATTCACACGTGGTATTTTCTTAGTTTGCCTACTAAAAAGTTCCTCTTTTATTTTGTTTGTTTATGAGACAGAGAACCCTGTCAAGTATCATATAAAGTGTTCATCTGGTAAGGGGCGTCAACTCGCTTCAACTGCAGGTTGAAATAATTGAAATCGCACAGGGATATGTGTTAAGGAGAAGAAGTCACAAGTATTAGTAGTAAGTGCAGTCTGCCTTGCTTGTTTAGCATCCGATCTTCATCTCCAGTGCCTTTCTAGTGTAAGGCAAAAGAAAAAAGAACTTTTCATGTGGGTGTTCCCAAACGCTTTTTGCCACAATACAAACTGACTTTTAGTAATCCAATAAGATTCGTCTTGGTTACCTTCATTCGGAAATTAATAGAACTACTTTCCTTGCTTTTAAAGATTCTCCTGAAGGTTCCTTACGAATAATTCTTACGACTTGCCAAATCGTTTTCAAAAAGGTTGCCTTTAAATGTTGATATGCTTATATTTAAAACATTCCTTCAGGTCATATTTGTCGGTCGTTAGAGCCTTAACAGATGCTAATTTCTATGAAATCGCATAATCGAACCGGGTTTAGACGAGAATAAAATGTTTCGTAAACCTTGTTGAACAAAGAGAATCACACGAATAATTATTAGGAAAAGGGTGATAAATGATAAATAGAAAATCCTTTAAGTAGATATAATCTTTTAATCTCAAAAAACTGCGATTAAAGATGCAGTAAGTTCAACAGAGTGGACTACGGTTAAAATATGCATCACAAGTTAATCGAAATGTTTTAAAAACTCTCAAAAAGTCTTTTTGATTTAAAATTGATCAAAGGTACAACATAAGTGAATAGGTACAACACAAGACAATGTTTAACTGTTCTTTGAATAATATCTTAAAGAATTGTATCATTTAATGATGTTATTTTAAAAATTGCAGTCAATCAATTTGCTTTTCTGTTTTATCTAAAATTATAATTTGCAAGATTGAAATGATACGTAGGATCAGTATATTTTATTCATTTAGAAATATGTTATAGAATTCTTCAGACTATGATTCAGCCGTAGCAAATGTTCAAAATGTGTTGTTTAAAGGTGATTTTGCATATATAAAATGCTATCATTTGTGCTCATTCTATCATGTTCGACTTTTCTATCGCATTCTAATAAATTCAAAAATCGTTCAAAAGTCTGACAATCAAATTTATAATGTCACCAATGTTCTATTGTGCAAGACATTTATCAAAAACATATGTTTCAAATCATATAATCAAAATTTTAATAAATTTATGCAACCATAAATCAAACAAGAAACTTTAAGTGCCACTCATTGTAAACAAATGTGATAATTGTTCTTAATGTCTCTTTTTTGAACAAAACAGGTAATAAAGCAACAAAACAACAACTAGTATAAAAAATAATGTATGAAAGGTCTTGGCGCTAAGACCCTTCTCTTCTCTACAAAAATATCCTGTTTACGGTCTCTAAACATTTTTAAAGTAGCAAGTGCAAGTATTCTTATAGTTTTATACAAATTTCTGCCTAAATACAAATTCCTTTCGTGACACACAAATAAATGCTCGAACTGGGAAAGAAAAAAGCATCGGATGATATTGGATATCGAGTGTCTTTTAATAAAAACACAACAAAGCAATTCAAGTAAAAAGAGCCTTTTTTCATTAAATTTTTCCGTAGGGATTCATTTTTCTGACCGTTGAATTTTTTCAGTTTAAAAGAGATATTGAGCTAGTATTGAAGGCCAATAATTATAGTGCCCATTTTAAGATGCAAAGTGTCTGAGCTGTCAAATGCCCCAGTAATGAAGTTAATTTACATATAATGCTTTTACTCAAAAATATAGAGGTATAAAGAAGACAGGCTATCAGGGAGGCTGTGAAATTAGGAACAACTGTTTGTACTCTACTTGCACCGATACAGCGCTCGAAGTTGACTGTTTGAGGCAAATGCTTAGCTACTTATTTCCTTATGTGAGCCTGGTGATCCTATAAGCATTTTATGGTGAAGCGATTGAGAGATCTTAAATGTTTCTCCATATTATGCTTCCGGTAACATTCGAGCAATGTAAATTTTATTATTTGTTTTCTGTATGATCTACACCATGGTCAATAGAGGATCTTACCGATCAATCTAAGTTCCAGGTGTATTATCTTCAGCTCTGCAAACAGACCCTAGTAGCATAGGAAAATTCATAAGAGGAGCAATAAAAGAGAAATTCTGACAAAAATCTAACATAACATTACATAACATAATAGCATCAGAATTGAAATATTCAGATTTTTCGTTATTTTCCTTTAAAATCCTGCCTTTCAAAAAATATGACAATTGCATAAAAAATAGACAACCATGTTAAATTTCCGACAAGGCCAGAAGTTTTCCAAAAAAATAGCAGTTTAGCTTTACAGAGGATCCCCCATCTATCTACGCCACTGCCTAGTAATACATATATAAACATCTGCATTTGACGGGGTGAAGGACAGCTACAGTTTATAGCTTAACTAAAACTTCTAAATATTTCTTAATCAAAGAAAAATTGGAGTATCAGTGGTGGTGAAGGGTGCTCAAACTTGTCTTTATATTCTTGTTTTTTCCAGAATTTTGCCGTCACATTCATTCTGTTTATATGTCTAAATGTTCTGAATAGAAATCATTATTTAGAATGCAATGTAGAATAACTTATCATATTTTGACAGATTTCAACCGACATCTATAAGTGCTGAATAATTTTTTCCAAATTATTACACCTTTTGAAGCAAATATCCTTAGCCTTTCCTTTACTCAGAGACGTTTTGCATTGCCTACTCAAATAAGAGTTCTTCGACGTATTTCAAAAAACTTAGGGATGCTGTTCTGATTTTCTTTGAAAATTACTTCTCTTGTTTCGATGTTTGTTTGTCTCATTTCTTGGTGTGAAGATTTCGGTTTTTAGGAAAACTTTTAAAAGCAGCTTTTAGAATATGCCTATTTAAACAAGGACCAAGTGCGTTTTGATCATAATAGGTCGGTTAGCTACTAGCACCTGCACGCTAAAACCTTGTTGTCACACTCAATTGCCATTTCTAGAATTTTACGGCAGTTAGACAAGTGTTCACAGATTGGCATCAGATTAAAGTTTTAGAAAGACTTATGTATGAAGGCTGCTCATTTTAGTACAGAACTTAATTATCTTTCAGCTTTTTGTTTGGATGGTAAATAGCTGGTATGTCAAAGTGATGGTGTTGATTCATCGTCTTCTGACTAACATCAAGGTTGTCAATAGCCAACTTAAATAAACACGCATTTTTTTAAGAACACCTTCGCTCTTACTAATCCGATATTCTGAAAAATTTGTGATTCTGAACCTAAAATTATTTCTAAATCATTCTTAAGTGACACAATGCGAGAAAGCACAAATCATTACTAGAAGTGGAACATACTAACACAATACATGCTTAATGATGATGAGTGTTCCTAAAACTTTTTACATGAAAGTCAGATTAATTTTCTTCTTAGATTAGTAAACATTCAAGCTTTCGATTAAACTTGAGCTATCCCAATCCTACTCAAGCTATCCATAATTGCAATGGAGAATGATTAACGCAAAAAAGTGCAAATGAATGTCCTATTTATCGTATGAAATGAAACTAGTAAGCCTTTATACAGCTCATTCTGGCCCTGACGTCATTAATGCTTGTCAGACTAAATCTACTTCTGATGTCCTTTTCCGTAACAAAAAAGCAAAATAGCAGCAAATGCTTAATGCTGTTATTCTACTGCTATGTGGCAGAATCATCTGGCCAAGAATCAACTCTGTTATTGCACATCTATGAATTTCTGTGACAATCTAATCTCATCGGAACTTTCACGATTACTTGTGATTTTCTGCTATTCTCATACAAGTGTTAGAGATTTGCTAAAACTGAAACTATTCTTTTTTACACAATCAATTATCGTCTTAAATTACAAAAAGATATCCTTGTGAATTACTTTGGGCAACCCGTCAAAACCATGGTTTTTACCCGATTCAGTCACTTTGAGCTAACGTCTACACCAATATTAAATAAAGGAATTAAGCTTAGACTTTCTTGCGGGTACAAAAATACCACCCGTGCTTTAGAGAAGCTAGTTTTTAGCCGTATCTTGCAAACAGTGTCTGTTGTTAGTTCATGCACTTCATTATTGTCTGTCAGTATCTTTCTCTTCAATGAATAACTGCTCTTTGAATATGACCTTTTGTTTGATGATAAGACCCTTGGAGAACTGTCAGTGTCACATTGATTCTAAACGGCATCAAAAAGTTTAGAATATTATTTGTTTATAAGTTACAAGGTTATAAGTTACAGACTCTATATATCTATTGCAAAGGTATAGACTTTTTACAGGCATTTGACGTTCTATTACCTATGTTTACAACATTATTTTCTAAGTTGGAGGCAATTTCCCCTACAGTTAAAGTTACATCAGTACATTATATTTTCAAGCCTAGTTAAAATCTCTAGATGGACTTACAATGCATTGTCACTGGACGTTTCATATTTTTGACTAAGAGAACTGGTTGACATAAAACTTTGTTTTTTATTGATATGATTTTGTAATGATGATAGGTATTGACGTTTTGATCTTTGAAATATCACAACATACTAAGGAATTCACTGAGACGAAACTGAGACATCTGTTCAGCCATCTTCTTTTTTATAAACTTGGAATTGCTCAATCATTCTATAATTTTGCCTGTGCTATTAACAACATTGAAGGATACGCGTTAAATTACATTTGGAGTTGAGAACTGCAATTATGCAAACGTGACAGAGTAAATCAATTTCAATCTGGCCTCATGATCTGGTATCGTGATCTGGCATCGTCACTATGCCAATCAAAAGGAATGCAATAGAGCAAAATCTTTATAACTTAATGTAGAGAAGGTTTCTGACAAATTTCCTTCATCCTATGTAGGAAAATATTTCTCTTCATTTTTTGAGAATGACCTGTTATCCTTTTTGCTGTCAAAACCAGAAGGCTCTTTGGCGCTCGCAGCTTTGCCACCCGGACTGGACCACATCTGGTCTCTGTCGCACCTTCTTAGTAGTCAGTGCATTTAAATTTTCTCGCTTTTCTCAAATCAGAATCAATTCATTCATTGCTCTGTGGTACAATTATTCGAGGAACATTGTACCATTGATTGAAATCTGACTACATACTTAATCATTATGGTGGTTATGCCGCCATCTAACCATTGTCACGATTTCGGCAGCGATTCATTTGTTCAAATACGCGTGCTTATTTCTTATGTTGTGAATAATGTTGCCTAGCGTGCTTCAAATTAGACCCCAGTTTGAAGACATTAAAGTTTGGTGGATTGATATGAGCATGTTTATTGTCCAATTTTTCCCGAAGTCTGCAATTGAACTAATTCAACTGCACAAAATTTTGTAGTGTACCAAGAAGCAATCATGAATTTTACGGATGTTTCTACCAGTCTGAGGCATAGTGGCTTTTGTTCCATAATGGCTCTATGTTTGGTGATATTCCGTAATGATAGGGTGTAGAGATTGATTAAAGGGTGTGTTCGTTTTTCGTATTGATCTACATAAAGCCTATTTAAAAACGTTTCCCACTGAAAAGATGAGTTGAAATCGTTTCTCCAAAGTAAGCAGAAGATCGTCAAAAGCACAAAGATTCAATCGACAAATTTTAAAAAACTTTTAGGCATAAAGATGTTAGGGGCACTTGACTTCCGTACCTTTTCGCACCCTGCTCTGTATATTGACCTGCTGCGGTGATCTGCTTAAATAGGGAACGAGACGCGCATAAAGGGAAAGGCTTCTAGGTGGGGAGATGCTCCAATAGCAACCAGCGTTGACCAGGAGTCTTCTTTGCAGTAATCGGTGCAAACTAACTTCTTTTAGGCACAAATATCATCTTTCAGAGAAATGGTTGCATGGTAATAAAAGCATCATCTAAACGTTTCTTTATGGGGAAAAAAGCTTTTCTTAAAAAGGATATTTTTTAAACATAGGGTAGAACATTGGATTGATCTTAAAGTAAAAAAACATGTTTCGTTATGCAATAGAATCGTTAGGCAACAAACAGCAGTTTTTTTTAGCATTTTGTCAAAATTCTAAATAGCAAATCTTTTTTCTATTAATGTGACATTGCACATGAAACATTCTCGTCAAATCCATTTCTCACAGAATATCCTTAAACTTCTCACGGAATCTATGTTCTGACGTTTTAAACCCTGAAGTGTGTCAGACGAAAAGCTTCAGCTTACTCAAATGTTTGCTTTTTTCAAAGCCATTTTCAAGTTTTAGGCCCCTATTTCTTGATATTCTCAATTTCTACAGTAGCCTTTTAATTCGCAAATTTTGTTCCACTATCAGATATCTTCATCTCGCAAAAGTAAATTTTTTTTGTTTATTGTGTTTAAACCATGCATATACGCTGCTATCAACTTCAAGTCAACTGACGTGATCAGATTTTTATTTCAATCCAGTTGAGAGTATCATCAATGTAAAAGGGGACTAACTCGATGGCCTGCATCAAATTCTATCTTCTCGATCAGTAGTCCAAACGGCACTTCACACGGTTCCTTCAATAGAACGTGTCAACTAAACAATCATAAGCATGTTTACAAACTCCAGTTTTGCCTCTTGAAAGCTTTTCTGGTCAATTTTGAAAAAGTTAGAATCTCCAGTTCGTGTTAGCTTTTGAGAATATGTTGATCGAACATCTAATATATATTATTTTCTATTTAATTACGTAATCTGCAAAGAGTCTATAAGTTAGCAACCATAGCAACAACATATTAAGTTCTATGCCATATTTCATTAGCGTTATATCCGTATTACTCAAACTTTACACTTTTTTAATTTCCCTCTGCTAAAGGTCGCATGCAAACTGTTCTTATGAATGAATCTATAAAAGCAACAGTTTTTTAGCTAGTGATTTTAGAAGCTCTTAAGGTATAGTTGTTACACGGCCTTAGTGGTTTTTGTCGGGCAAGTTAAAAAAACATTATTTTGGCTAGAGATTTTTCTCTTAATTTTTGTGTCAAAGCAATTGTATTTCACCCACAATTGTGGCTAGTGAAAGCTTTATGGATTAGCCTTGACCATCAATGGATTCCTCTTGCTAGTTAGTCGGTTGATTTGTCTTAACATTTTCTCTACTTTTAGTTGATTTGTTATGGAATGCATTTATATCGAGCCTCAAGGCTTCTAATTAAGGTGACCAAGTTGATAGAAATCGGGCCATGCTTCCTCTGATTTGCTTAGAGTCTCCGATTGGACCATTGCCTATTTGTCTTGTTCTTTGCTTCAACTCCTTTGAATGTTGACAGTTTCACATCATTCATACAAAAGAACCTTTTTTCAAAAGGAGTCATGTCGAAAAACTGATGGGCTTCATAGAACGTTATGACCATGCTGTAAAACATTGCCTATTTGTCTTGTTCTTTGCTTCAACTCCTTTGAATGTTGACAGTTTCACATCATTCATACAAAAGAACCTTTTTTCAAAAGGAGTCATGTCGAAAAACTGATGGGCTTCATAGAACGTTATGACCATGCTGTAAAACTAAGGGTTTTTTACCCAGCCCCCTTCAAAAAGTATTTACATATACATACAAGACAAACATACATACATACATATATATATATAAATATATATATATATATATAAAGATTAAATATGCATGAGTACTACACAGTATGTTGATATCCACATGGAACAGATAAGATGGTGAGCATATTCTGTCCATTAAATGACCTTGTGGGTCACACTTCACTCCTGCAAATTAGACGTCTATTTTTCAAGCGACTCTCCAAATTTCAAGTGATGAAAACAGTCAAACTCGGAAAATTATGGCAAAAAGCTCTTGACTTGCAGATGGATTTCTTATAAAGTGGTATGTTTGATTCAACACTGATTTGGCGGTTCCTCATTCCAACAACACGTGTAATTGCTCCCTAGTGGCTCTCCTTCACTCCCAGCTGTCTCGTTCACATGCAAACGCTCAGGTTCTTGACACACTACCCTCAGCCGGCAAGCGGAATTCTCAGCAGCCTCCATTTGTTCATGGTAAGGAAATTTGAACAACAGATGGCAAACTTGATATGGAGAAGAAACAAATCAAACTTTCGGGTTGAGCCGCTCACCTGCTTCACGTATGATTACCAGGGAGAATAACCGGGCCAGCAGATTCAAAGTGGTGATCTCTCCTCAACCAGCAAAATATTCATTGATGAAATAAATTCAATCTTTATAATGAAACTTGCACCATAAGATTGTTATAAAGACAGACACGAAAGTTAACTGTAGGAGTTTACTGTGCATCCGCCAAACGGATTATCAATGTTGATTCTTAATGAGATATTCCAGAACCTATAAATTTAAAAGCTTGAGGTCTAGGTATTGTGCAAAAGCATCTCTGTTTTCTTTCAGCATACGAGAGATTGTTAAATTCATTTTTTCCATCTAATTTAAATCTATTGACACAAAGTCTAATCTGTAATGGAAATTTAAAGTTGTCCTTGGGCTAAAATCAGCAAACGCAACCTGGCCACTATAGTTGCAATAAATTGCCAATCATTTCAATTCCTGGGGACTAACAGGTCATCTCTCTTAACATTCTTACGATAATAACACGAGCTTTCTATAGCCTAAGCTATCTACGGTTATCGTTTTTATCAGCACGCCTTTACTGCAATACAGCACCTTCTTTGTAAACATTCCCTTCCTTCTAAAAATTCACATTGTATGGAAAAGCCTTCAATGCATAATTCAAACTGAAGGGGTGTATTGTCGTTCCCTCATTGGTTACCTTTAATTTTTCCCATTCCCGAATTTCTATTACAATCTATCTTTATAACAAGAACGCCAGCTTTAAACCGGTGGCTGACGTCAGTTTAGTCAGATAAAAACTACACCCGATAAAAATCCAAAAATTGCTACCTTTTCGCAAATTTGATAGACTTTCGCATGACCCGTTTCAAAGAGATCGACACATAACTCTTTGATCGCGATCTTTGATCGGGATTTACGGTAAAGATTCCTGATAATCTTTTAGAAGAAAACTTCATCTCATGAGAATATATGAATTGATATTGATGTAATTGTTATTGCTTAGACGTCTAAAGTCCTTGCTTGGGGTGATCTGGGATACGCAGTCATGAGGCTCAATTTTTAGCCATTAGCAACGCCAATTCTACAAAATGTGCCTTATCCTGCTTTGCACGTAATTTTAGAGGAATTGCTCCATGCATGGTTGCCTTTAACCAATTGGAGCCCTCATTATGAACAGCTAATGTATTGTTCAGTTTTTTCTTCTTTCGCAGGATGGTGGCCACGCCCGTGGTTAGTTGCCCCTACTCTGCATAATAAGAAGAAATAGTTCATAAGAAGCTTTGAGAACCTGAGTGGATTTTACTTAAATCTATGCTAGCTAAATATCCGTCATAATTATTAAAAGCGCCGACATGAATTCGATTGTGACTCTCAGAAAAGCATATTATGCTTCTGTTTAGGGCTTTGACAACACGACGCACTTACGCGGCGCTCTAAAACTGAGGTCCAGAATGAATTCACCACCAAGAAAAAGTACTGTTTGAGCGGTCTTGTTTTAAAAAGTGGATTCTTTCAAGAGTAGAATCTTCCTACCATTCACGAAATCAGCTGCTAGAGCTATCATGAAAAAACTCAGATAGTACCTATGACGGTGGCACTAATTTCGAAGAATAATTTTAAAAGACATTCCTCATTTCTAACTTTCTTTGAGTACCTCCACCAAGAGGAAGAATCTTGGCTTTTACACATTCTTATAAAATATTCATCTTTACTATTGATAACATTTTTATGAACCGTAGAGTAAAGGGATTCCTTCAAAGAGTCCCAAGATCACATTTTCTATAACTATCAACCCAATTTTTAAAGCGTACGTAGATGCTAGGGACCGTAATTGCGATCGTTCTTTGCGTCAATATTTCGCCTATGTCACACCAATATATCTAAACATCATAAGATATCCTTTGAAATCAAACTGAAAGAGAAGAGTGGACTATTCTTGATCCAGATTAAAGCGAAAAGACAAAAGATGTTTATCGTTATCTTTGCTGTTTATCATTATTTCAACTTCTTGCAGATAATAACACATCTAATGACACATTGACGCAAAACACAATGCTGTTTTAGAGAATTCTCGCTAGGTCAGGTGGAACCATTCTGCTTTGCGTATGTCTTTCATTTCTCATGATATTGGTTCATTACTATCATTTCCTTCATTCATCATATAGAACAAACACAAGATCTCTGCTCTAGAATTATTTGAAAGCCACTTTTATGATATCGTTGTTGGATATCTTGATTACATTGCATATCAGTTGATAAACATTAATGGCTAACAATGAAACCCTTCTATCTTCCTATTTAGCAACTGTCGCAAAACGCGTTGACATCAGGACAGAGTACATTTGGTTTTTTTTACCTTGTTATAATTAAATTTTTGAACTCTGAAGTCAGGCAATTTTCTTGGTGCAAATTAATCTTGTTAAAAGTTTTATTCATTCATTCTTATATGCTCTGTCAGGCTAAATCTTCAATTAAATGAATGAAATATTTCTCTGCCAAATATGTATGTGCCAAGAAACTGGCAGAAGCTAGCTACGCAGTAGTTGAGTTGAACTGGAGCGAGAAATGATTCCCGCAACAGGGGATTAATCGACCTCGTTTCTAGAATCCCCCTGTGTCATTGAGGCAAGCCGTAGTCAAATATTGTTTGCTTGATTTTATCCCATGCATTGGCGTGTTGTTTATGGCCTCTGCTTACATGCCGTCGGTCGTGTCAGTGGCTTCTCGCGTATCTTCTGCTGGAAAGCACCGATAAATCCATTTAATGCTTACCACGATGATGGTAAGACTCTGCTTTTCTTGTCGGATTTCTTGCTCTCATGTCAAAGCCCAGTTTTATCTGCATCATTTTAACGTGAGCTCTCATCTAAGCGCCTGGATGCGTCTGTAAGATTTGAAACAGACTCGTGTCCTTTGAACTCCATTATAGCATACATACAGCTAATCCAAACTTTGCGGAAGCCCCGTTTTCACAAGCAAGCTTGTACATTTGCCACATGTCATGGTCGGAAGGGGTTCGGTTAAAGTCCATTATTAGCATGGGGGATGAAAATACGGGAAGATAAGAGAACGAGACCATGCGCTTGAATAAGGACCAAAAAGCAGCTGTTGCCAAGATGTAACAATACTAGAAAATTGCGACATGATGACAATGTCTATGCCAGAAAATGATAGCTTTACCCCTTTCAAATGGTTATCAGAAACATCTTTTGTTATATTTGTTAAAAATTCTTGAAGCTTAAGCTATAAGATCTTTTTCATTAAAAATCGAAAAAATCTAATGCAGAAATTTTGTGGTGAAAATAAGGAGGGGAAGGGAGAACGGGTCGAGAACAAATCTAAGTGACGTGTCATTGGCAAACCTAAAACGTCGCTTTTATAATAGATATTAGATATCTAATAAGTTCTAGATTAAGATGAATTCATTCTGGTACTCAATTTATTTGCTAGCTATATTACCGTTTTTTTGTTGTATCATTTCACTTACGCTTTGCAACCAATAGGTCAATCTAACTGAGTAAATTCTTAACAATTTTAGCATTAGTAGGGTGACTGCCATAGTCTTATTCAGTTAGTTGAGGCGTTGCCTGTTCTATACATCGTTATAGAACTGTCACTAGTCAGGGCGGACGAAAACAAGAAGTTATCCTAACCATGGTCTTCAGACTTTCAGAAAAGACAAATGTACTTGTTAGCATTTCCATCTATTTCGAAATAATGAAACAAGACTAGTTTTATTTGAGCTGTATTCTTCGCTGCAGTGGCCATTAAGGCAGAAAAATACTCTATATATGTGCTATATATAAAGTTTTCTTAAAAAATATATTTTTACAGCTTGATTGAAAAAACTATTGGCTGATTATCTTCAACAAACACATCTAGGCCTATTGCTGTCAGTTTTGAGGACTTAAATCACAATGTATGTGATATTCATATATTCAAACATTTCCGTAAGCTTGAAATGTCGTGAAATAACGAAACCGATAGCTATGGATAACCAGAGAATTTTTATCCTCAGCTTTCAATTTTTAACCAGAGAATGTCAGTTTGAAGAATAACAGCTCAAATCTTCTTTTAATATATGTCCTTTCTTTGAATGCAAAAAACTGAATAAAAAAATCCAAGTATATGAATGGAGATAGGAAAGAAGTTAAGAGAAGAAGATTCTTATCTGAAGATTTTTATTCGTTTTCTCTGCTACCTTTCTTGTGGAGAGTGATTTTCCTGAATACTAATTGGCAAAGTTTTGATGCATCCTTGAGAAAATAGCCAAATGTTATTGATTTTCGATGCTTTGTCGACTTACTTAAAAGGTTAGAAACATTTGAGAAAAACGATGGTCTTAAAGATAGTATGCTATGTAAAGACGATGTTGGTAATATATTAAACGGATACACTTAATTGAGGTTGAAAATCGGAAATATAAATCTTGATTTACAAGCCTAATTGAGGTATGAGAACAGAAAAGAAACAATTTGAGGCGAAAAAACGAGTTCGGAATAACAGATGAAGTGCACTAATAAACTTCAGCAGCTTGGGCATACACACATTTCTTCAGCTGACTATATAAAGGTATTTTCCTTACTTATTCACGTAAAGCTGTCGATTTAAAATCTTCTTCCGCTACTTCGTCATTACATCATAATAAACTTTGCTCAAAAAGGTAAGGTGTGTTCAATTTGAGCGAAATTCAGCGTGGGAAGATTGTTTGACGTTGAAAATGAAGTGGTTTCGGGTCGTTTCAACTGAATGTTTAAAAGTGCCTCTAAAACTAGTCAGTAGTTTAGAGAAGCCTGCTTTGATTTCTTCAACTTCGAATATTCACTAAGAAAAACAGAACACAGTCACGATATATCATAATCTTCATACTTCTGTGCACAACAAATACTCAGTTATATGTCTTTCTTTAATTAGCCTCTCCTGTTAATTGTAGCTGTCATTTGAATTAATAACTTGAAACGGCTTTATTCCATCGACCTTTCTAATTCTAAGACATATTTACTGGTACTCTGGGTTGGCACTTGAATTCAGATATTAACAGGTCGGCAATCGGACAGAAATGCCATTGCCAAAAATTTAGTGAATATTGCCGAAAAATGATATTTTTGGTATTTATAGTATGTTTTTTGTATCATTTTTCAACCATGTTGATGTGACCCTTTATTTCAGTTCTCACTGTTGGGTTTCTAAAATGGGTATATATTATTTTGAAATCCTTTCCTATTATTTTGAAAATTTTCGAAGGGACATCTCACTTCGCCATCTCCTCATGACATCACATAGCACCACATAGCACCATCCTTGTTTGTTTTTGTATTTGTCTACCAGGAAACTTAAATCAAAACAGATGCTCGCAACTCTTATGGCTTTTCTCTGAAGCTAGTCTCTGCATGTTTAAGTGGGATTTTAACAACAATTAACAATAATAAAGTCACTTAATAAAGTATATGCTAATCTGTTTACGCAGTGGGTTTGTAACGAAGTTGACATAAGTAGCGTGAAACGAATTCGGATCTACTTTTGTTGTGATGAATCTACAGTTGCAATTGTCCTTTTTTGCCAACAATCACGTTTCTAAAGGATTTGCATACTTGTTAAACATTGCAACTCTAGCAATGGCATCGTGCAAGAAACAAAACAAAGTATAGGTTTATTATCAAGACAAAGATTGATTGAGCTATAATACCTAATACCAGCTCATAAGATAACAAACTATCATCACATGTAAATATAGATTTGAGATCATTCAAGTTATATTTTCTTTTATATGGTGTTGAAACAGCTTTTAGTGCATAAACATCGATTTCTGCATGGCTGCCAAACTCGCATGTATGAATTATTCAAAGACAGTTCTTTGCCAAATACTTCAAGGAAAATTCTTTGTACAAAATAACCACGTTTGCACATTGACTTTGTGTGCTGCCATGATTATACGTTGCCTAACATTGTACACTCAATGTTAGGCAACGTTAATCTCATTCAAATGAAAGATGTTAACGTTAATATAGATATTGCTCCTTTTCTAGAACAAAATTATATTTTTTACCACAACAATATCATGTTTCAAAAGCATATTTTGCAAATCAGTGCATTCAAAACATTATGAAATAGCAAACAAAAAGTGTATGGGAATTTTTAACTTACCGCATGTTTTATCTAGTTTGAACTACTTCAGATGTAATAGCCATATCTAAGCGTTTTCTTTGTGCCCTAGAAAATCCAAAAATGTGAAAGTTAGGGCAGAAAACAAATCTTTAGTAAAGGTTATAGCCAAGGTTGGGAAAGAATTATAAATTTTGCATAATGAAAGGCAACAACAAACATTTCTGCAATGGAATATGTCGTGTAAAGTTGCAAAAAGGATGGCTTATAGAAGTTCCATAAAGATGGTGATTAGCCGATCTTGAATATTCTTGACTTGATTCAGAAAAAAACGAAGCGTCATATTAGAAAGATTTGATTCAGAATTGTGAGGTAGAGAAAGCATCAGTTTTCTACGCCTTGGAAACTTTTTTGTTCGTGCTTAAGATAGGAACGATACACCCAACCCTAGATTCTTTGATAATGCCAGGAGGGAAGGAGGGAAAATTCACAATTTTATACGTCGTCATTCATATATCATCTCAAACAATAAAAAAACTAAGTGGGAAATTAGTAAAAAAATATTGAATGACTTAATAGGTATTGGATTATCAGAGGTAGCACCTCAATCAAAGTCTTCGAAAAAAGGTTTCATGAATCGGTAGAGCGAATGCTATCTGTGCAATTTATCAGGTAATCCTAAAAGAACATTGCATTAAAAGTGATGCCAGCCTACTTCAAAGCATTTCTAGCTGGATTGCCTTGCAAAGATGAGGTCCATCTTTTCTAAAAGATATTAAGTGTTACAGAAATTAGCTTGTCATTATATCTCGAAATAAAAGTGTGAAAACGTCTTCGTCAGGACTTAATGTCAAAGGATCAAAGGCAGTTTTTGGAAACCAGAAGAAAAGCTAGCAACATCACGTCGACAAAAGATTAGTCTATAGACAGCGTGTTCATATGATATGCTTAAAAAGTCAATAGGGTGTTGGAATGAGTTAAATCGTGTTCTACTGCATTCCACAGCTAATAGAAAAACCAGTCATTGCTAGTTAGCAAGAGATTTCCAAGACAACTGTGAAAAGTCTCACCTACTTAATGCAACCTTGAAAAAGAAACCACGTACGAGATCTCTTTATCATTATGCGATTCGCTCTGGGATAAGCATTTTGTTTAGGGAACTTTCACTGTAATTTAGGCAGGGTGGCCTGCAAGCCCAAGCAGATTTAATCTAATTTAGGGAGGCTGGAGCTGCGGTGTAACGAGATGAATTCGATTATCAAATTGTTGATGTGTTTAAGAGATATATATTGTTGTTGCTGTTGCTGCTATCTATGGCTTGGAAAAAAGTAAACATTTTTAAACTTATTTAAGCTTTTCGTCCGACATTCTTTAGAGTATAAAACGTCAGAACATAGATTTTCAGGCGTTAATGATTGACCTATTTAGATCCACCATTGGGGTATCTATACATTCTTTTTTTTATAAGAACAATTTTATAAGAACATGAGCCTCAAAACTGGTCAAAAGTTAAGAACAAATTAAGAACAAGCTGAGGCTGAGCTTCTGCAAAAGGCAATTTTGAACAACGAGGATTTTTTCTCAGAATCGAGGATTTTTAGCGATGCGTGGGTGCATTTTCGGTGAATATTCAAATTTGTCAGTAAATTAAGGCTGTCTCACTCACTTTGTTGTCAAATGAGACTTGAACACCTCCGTAGAGCGAAAAAGCTAGCAAAAGCACTGCTTACACCCTCTTAATTTAAGAACAAATTAAGAACAATCCAGCCTCAGATTTTCGAAAAAATTAAGAACAGTCAGCCTGAACTTAAATTTACTGGTTCTTATAAAAAAGAGTGTACTTCCTAGCTTAGAGTTTTCTATCTATATTTGCTTATTTCAAGTCATTTTTAAAATTTGTACACCAAACATTGTTTGTTGTTATCTATGTAGTTTGTTGTTGTTGTTGTTTTGTCGCTAATGCTCTTTTTTCTGCTTTTGTTGTTGTTAGTTTTGTCGATTAGTGTTAGACAAATTACAGATTGTAGCCTCTAGCATTCCTTCTGAAACCACGTGTAACACTAAAGGACTATATGGTACTGTACTGCTGACCTGTATGATGCTGATGTATGTTAAGTGGATTCATTAAAAATTTACGAATTTCATTCTAAACAATTTTGGTGGTACAGAAATTAAAAATGGCTTTGAAAAAAGCAAACATGTGAGTATACTGAAGCCTTTCGTCCGACACCCTTTAGAGTATAAGACGTCAGAACATAGGCCGAAAAAACCCTACGCTAGGTAATATATATACCCAGTTGTGGATCTAAATCGGCCAATCGGAAACGCGAGCACATGACTGTGGCCTCTAGTTTTGCCCAATCAGCGCCGCTTGCCTATTGAAGATGTTACCAATTGAGTCCTAAGGTGAAAACGAACTCCCTCTGTTTACACAAAGCGGCTTTTCGTGTTTATAAAGATAGATTCCAAAACTGCTAGATCGAACGACGATCGGGCTTTGCCAATAATCCAATTTTGGAACAGTCATGTGCTCGCATTTCTAATTGGCCTATTTCGATCCACAACTGGGTATATATATTTCCTAGCGTGGAGTTTTCGGTCTATGTTCTGACGTTTTATACTCTGGAGAGTATCAGACGTAAAGCTTCAGTATACACAAATATTTGCTTTTCTCAAAGCAATTTTCAATTCTATTCCATTTGAATTGGCGATGGGCAATTTTAGGCTCTGAAAAATGACATGTATTAAAAAATCTCTACCTCCATCAGTGAATGGCATGCTATCGATATCTGATTATCACTCAGGCACGCGGGTTTTAATTTGAGTATGTCTACAGCCAATCGTCTTTCTTAGAGCCAAGCAACTTCTTTTATAGTAATGATCGATATACCCCTAGAGTGCACTTGATGTGGCTTTCTAGAGATTCCTTACAAGTATTTGCATGGAGGATTTGCTCCAATATCTCATTGCTCATTAAAAATCTTCTTTAGAAGCTTGAAAAACTTTGGCATTATCGTCATCCTCATCATTTAAAATCTCAGATAATCAAAGATTTTGGTATCAGGTTCCCGTGTTTTCCTTGACCTCAAATATTTCCTCGCAATGTCAACCCAACATGTGCTTTACCAGTTTACTCTGAGAATCGATGAAAGACATTTGAATTTTCTCTTGTGGTTCATGTATAAGTTACTAAGCATAAGAAACTGTTTGTCTTTCAGATCTCATATTCAGTAAACGTTAACTTGAAACCAAAAACGACTTTAATCTTACTTGGCAAATAGTATAAAGTCAGGTTTAATACCGGTAACAAATGACAGGCAAATATCTCAAGGCGATCAAACTGGCTGCCAGTGAAAAACCAATGCAAGCTGAAGGTGCAATCCGCAAGCAGACATGAAGTTTTCAAAGTGACCTCTGTATTGTTAGGTCATGATGCCACCCACAAGTCGTCACCACTTCGCTACCCTCACGAGTTTTTCCGCCCACTTTTATCCAATGCGAAGCCAATTAAGCTATAGCAGATGCCATATGGACTACATGCATGCATATAAAATTACCCCTAGCAGACAACGGTTCCCAAATAGGTTGATGGTATATGCTTTTTTTCTGTCAACTCCGTAAGAACAGCCAGGAAGCCCTCGTACTCGTCTGACCGCAGCCTCTTGACTTTGACATATGTTCTTCACTTAAACATTATTAACTGCCCATCAAGGACTACAATTGATTGGGTGACTTGCCGTTTCAGATAATACTGGTCGGGTTTTCTTGCATTTCTCACTAATCGACACACCATTAAGGGTTCTTGTAGGCTCCTCCTAAATTTCTCTCATCTTTTAGTTTTCTTCTTTGAAGTCAAGGCAACACAAAACAAGTCACTAGGGCAAAAAACTGAACCACTAGTAGCCTCTAAAGCTTTCTCATGCAACAACCTGAATTGTCTTCAATCTCTCGATGACTGTAAATCATATGATTCGCTATGGCATTTTAACTTGATCTTATGAGTCAGTAAAATTCAGAAAATTAATGTCTGAATGGACGAAAATTGAGGGTTTGAAAAACAAGAGAATAGGATTAGCAAGTCCTCTAAGAATTAATGTTTGCTAATTGATCGAAGAGACACAAAAAGGGGTTGGGTATAATGAAATATCATTTAAAAGATTGCTCGAAGTTATGTTTGCTTAAAATAAAGCGAGACTTTTTATTCGTATATGAATTAAAGAATTAATGTAATAAAAATTAAGAAATCAGAAAAGCAAATATATTCTTTAAAGTTATCTTGATAATTTGACTATAAATTAGGTTGACACTAGTTGATGATGAGGGTAGTTTAAAGCCTAAAAGATCGCCAATGAGTTGGAAATTCCTGATCAGGCTTGGAATAATTTTGTCAATGTCTCTGTGACAATCGCTAGCGATGCGGCATGTCAAGAAAGTGCTTGGCCTGTCTCGCTTCTAATATGTTTCACATTTGTGGAAGATACAGGCGGGATTTGAATGCATGGAAAATAACTAAGAAATAACTAAGATCATCTGACCATGCTACCAAAAGTGACGGATTATAAACATGGCCCACTGATTAAATTTAGCCGTAAAAGAGGTTATAGAATACACAGATCATTTGCAAAAACTATAAGTTTAGGAATTGCTAAACCTATCATTGTTTCAATTGAAATATATCTCAAATCCAGTTTGCTTGGTCTGAAGCACGTTTTACATTAACAAAATATCTTTTCAAAGGCTTGTTAAGTGAAAACGTCATGAACCGCATGGCATTGAATTAAAGAAGCGGAAGATTAATGTTCATGATTTTAGAAGCTATGGCATATACCATTATTTTCAATTTTTTATAAGAAACAAAGGTCGACTTTGAGTACTCCAGTATCTAAACACTTTGTAAAATTTATATTTTTTAAGAGTTTCTTGATTATTACGTCATTAACAGTAGCATTCGGGGTTCTAAATTTACATATTCCAGCTAGGAAACTTTCCAGAAGAAACTTGCTGGGAATGGTCAACGCAGTTGCTTACCGTGTGAAATGTTTCTATCGTTTTCAAATGCTCCTGAGATTTCTGGTTAGACATTCACTTCTGTGCTAATGCTGTACGTAGATACGTGGAGTACATTTCTATTCTCTGTGACTCAAGTTTTCTATTCTCTGCAAACAAGCCAATCGTATTGAAGGAATTTTGATGCTTAGAATTGGGAGTTAATTCTAAATCAAATTGCTTCTTAACTTTTTGCTTCGGGTGCTCAAGTCTTTTGATTTTTTTCGGATTTTCTATTATTTCCTATAGCAACTTTCATAAAAGTTTATTTTGTGACACATCTTCCTGTGGTTTGTGAATACGTAAGCGGCACGTGCACCTGGATAAAACTGAAATGGGCTATGCGTAAATAATCAACAATTGGGAAGGTAACGTAAAATTCATTTATGTCAAAAATGCAGACCAAGTGCAGATAAGCGCTTTTTCCCAGGACGATTTACTCGAACATTGGAAATAGACGAGGTTAGGGTGTCTCCGCCATATTCATCGGGCACTAAAAAATGGTACCCTACCCCACCCTAGTTCCCTAATTCGTAAGTTTCCAAAAACATTTTATATCATATCATTCTCAGGGTGAACAATATGGTGACTCTCAAGCCGATTATTGTATTCTAAATTTTCCGATCATCTAACGTATCAAATCGTACTTTCAAATCTGAAGATTTTCCTGGCAGGTTGCTGTTACGTTGTTGTTGCTGTTGCCCTAGAGGCTGTGAGGAGAAGGCGACCATTGTGCCACACTAACAAAAGCCCTGTCGAAAGAGTAAAAGAGATTTGCGAGACGTACTTTGTTGAGATTAATTGTTGTACAAAGACATTATGCGCCCATTATCGCATTTGGCAGCAAATAACGGGAGCGTTTTACTGGGGCATTGATATCTAGCCATATGTCATCTATCTGTAAATATTTGACAGAATTTGACATTTTCCCTCGTTCACTTTGTCCGGAAATGATTCACAATTCAATTCTGAAGGCCTAAAACGCAACGAAATACGAAGAGCCAGTTCAAACAGCCTCCTTTAGGGATTCTCTTAGATCCACCGCCATGCAAACAGACCCTGCAGGTGGCATGTTGAGCCCAACCCAGTGAAACAGACACGTGCTTTTCAAGGCCAAGCGGCCTTTCTGATCATTGTAAATATTACATGGTATGAGAGAGCTTTTCTCCCTTTATTTACATTGTATAGGTTTCAAGAAGTTTGACAGATGTTCGTAAACGCGACGTCAACGTGAAACAAGAATGGTGAAACTCTAAAGCTGCATGTGAATAGGAGGTACTTGGCAACAGGGCTGCTTAGTACTTAAGGTTATTGCCACTTGCTCCCCTTTTCAAACAATGTAGCAATGCGTGCCAGTATACTCCCCAAGACCCAGTTGTGGTACCTGTTCATTGTGGCACGATTTTTGTTTGCATGACAGATTGTTTAGAGCAACAAAGTACAATGAACATCATCGAATCTGTGTTGTGTACAACTATGACCTCGAAAATTACCTGTTTGAATATTGAGCTTCCCTGTTCATCTCCATAGCAACAAGTATGCCTCTTTGAGTATAGACCTTTGTATATGTTCAAATACCTCATAAGGCATTGTCTCGATCGCATTCGCAACAGAAATTTCTATTGTTCGTCTGACCCATTGTACAAACTCATACATCCCCATGACCAAGGCTTTTGAGTCAAGAAGTAACAATATGCAAATATGGTATAATGCACGGATCACAGTGTTTGTTCTTGGATTTGAAGTACCAAACCGCCAGAGTGATGACCAAACTTCATTGACACTTGGTGTTGCCACGAACTTCTATATATCCAAGCAGCAGCTTAAGCACTGCCTAGTGAATTTGGTGTGTTCATTGTTCTCGTTTCTAACCATAATCACAGACGAGACATTATCCCGAGCGTTCTTAGGCTACCATGCAAAATGGTAAATGCCCTCCCAATACGTTATTCTAATTTTCCAACCAATCATTTCATTTTTCCCAATCAGTTGAAGGACTTTTCTAAAAAACTGTCAAACTTCACACCAAATATTAGCGAACAGCTTTTCATCAATGCTGTCACACATTATCATAAGCAGCAAAAAAATAATCAACATATTAATGGCAACCCTCTTGCTCTATAAAATGTGCCCTTTGGACTATAAAGTGTGTGTGTGATCATTCGTGAAGGCAGCAATACCTTTTCATATCTTAAGGTTATCTTTGTCTGGACCAAATATAGAAAGCTGGGGAAAGGGGTAAAAAGGGACGATGTCCAAAACTACAACAAGTGTTTCAAAACTGTTTATCTCCACAAGGTAAGCAAATGTTGAAAATATAAGGACTGAGCCCAAGAAAGGTTTGCAGCAAATAAGGGAAAGTTGTATATTTAAATAAATTCTTTATAATTGACAATGGCCCCATCCTCTTTAAAGTTCAAGACACTGCCAGATGAAAAACACTCTTTATGAAAACGTGCTTAATTTCTGTACATTAACAGTAAGGAATATCTCTCTTAAGTCATTGAGAATTTTCTCTATCATACAGAATTAGAATCATTTCGAAGGTTTCAGTAGATCATGGGGCCTAGATTATGGGGCCTAGATTATGGGGCCTAGATTATGGGGCCTAGATTATGGGATCAAACTTAAGGCACCTTCCATCTTCCCTTCAAAGTGAAGTATCCATCTTCTTTAGAAATCTGGTCAAAAAACCATATCATCTTTGCGTTAATAATCATCATCAAGACCAAAATATTGCAATCAAGTGTTCTGTAGTCTATTTGTAAGGGATGCTCTTCTGTTCACACTCACTGACTTGACCAAAAAACAAAATAGCAATATTCACGCTTAATTTTTCTAAACGACCAGTGATTTGAATGTTTTCTATAGAGTGTGCTTGAATAAAACATTGCGAATCTTCACCACTGTTTTTTTGTATCGCTTTTTCTGCGATAATTATTCACATACTAAAGCATTGAAGGAAAATTCCAAGTGGAAATGTTGAATACCTTTAGAGATAAAAAGGCATTATAAATTAAAATACGTAGTAGCTAGAATTTTGCTACTGCTATCAAAGATTAGAGCACGAGAGAAAGTTACTGTACACGAAACCACCAAAAAATTGTTATTTCCCTCCTATAAAGGATTCAGCCCTCCACGGGCCGCCAATCTGGGAAGCTACTGTTCCTATGCAGTTCACCTTAGAAATCTCCTGCCTATTTGACTTTCTGTAAAGGCCTTTGTAGATCTCCACACCTAACTGCAACAGTTTGAATTTATGCATTTTCAAAATTCTATCAGCCAAAAGTTTTCTTTTTCATCGTGAAATTTGCCTTTTTTAAATATACCACAGCACTTCAGTTTAGGGGTGGGGGTGGGGGGGATTCTCTCCTCTGTTAGCTCAGCTACTGAGAGAGCTCCTCTTTTAAGAATTTTACTACCTACTTGATTTGTTTTATTTTATATTGTAATACCTTTTATATCTTTATATATTTACTGTACTTTGTTTAGTTGTAGTTGGCAATAGGTAGTGCTATTCAAAAAATGAACAGAAACATGAGAATGAACTCTGCTTTGATAATGAACTGAACTGACTTAACTGCAGTTCAACTGACATAACTGCAAATTTCATACATGACACTTAATACTTAATACATTATCTGGAACTTTCATGCACTTCTGAATATTTTCAAGTCGTGCAGGAAAGAGTTTCATCCTTAGTGTTCAAATGCTGTTCGCTTAAGATATAAGTTTTCGAGAGTTAACGCAACATTATTCAAATCTTCCGGGTAATTTACTTACTAAATTAGTCGAAAGCTGACCAAATCCAATACAAGGTCAATTTAAAAGAAAATTATTAAAATTTTGTCTTATTCGTCATCTTGCACAAGACTTTTTTGATTTGATTTGAATATTTTATTACATATTTACCTTGTATTTGGTTTTTGCTTACATTTGTTATCAAATTCTGCTTGATTAAAAAACAGTTGGTAATATACAAATAAAGTGTTGATAATTTGACGTAAATCGTCTCACTAAAATGTAATCCGAAAGGAGGTTTTGCGCCAAAGTTATTACTTCATCTCTAAGACTTAACAGAAATCCTTTGACATGTCTGATAATCAAATTGAAGGAAATCATTTGCCTTGGTCTAACCTCAGCCTTCATCTTCCTATTTGGGTGCAGTCGCCAATTTACTTCTCCGTTTCGAATCCTAGTTTTCTAAAGATTTACAAGATATTCATTGGATATATTTCGCAGGGGCAATATTTGCGTAGTTACCAGGCATTCAATGGTAGTAAAATTTGTTCCTAAATCATCCAACATTCTCCAGAGCCACGATTCGTGAGCAGCTAAGACAATGATACACATTCATACGAATTCACAATCAAAGAGAATCTACCAGCATTTTCCAGTTAGTAGTTTCTTCTACTTTTGAGTTTGGTAGATTTCCTGCAAACACTTAGCATTCCAAGATTTTACCGATAGCAACGATTTTTAAGCCTAGAAATGCTGATAAAATAATTTCTGCATTAGTTGTTGTTTAGCGATTGTTAAAATTCTACTAATCTTCTTTTTCTAAACTGTTCGCCTTGTCCGCAAGACAATAGGCTGGGTTCTTTTGTGAAAGACCGTATAGTTTGCATACCACCCGCATATCCTCACGAAAGAGAGGCCGCTAGACCATTTTATGCCGGGAACAATATCACTAAGAACTTATTGTATACACACACTTGTAGCTCACGCGTAGACTTTTAGTTGCACTTAAGGTACGGTAAGTAAAAGTTAGATAAATGGTGGGATGACATGAATATAGTGCCGTACTAAAGGATGCTTGAGGGGCAACGAATTGACGATTGGTTTCCGATGTAAGTGGTCTGTGGCGATATCATACTGCCAGACGACGATATCAGGTTATAAAACGGTTGGATCTCAAGGTCTTACGCCAAGCTCAACTGTTAAGTGCTGGTTGGGAAAGAATTCAAAGCTGCACTAATAATAGTTATGTTTATAGTACGATGGATTTGAAAATAGAAGTCAAAAAAAGCACACAATCAGAAGGTAATTAAACAACAGCTTTATTTTCTGTCGATTTTTTTGAATTTTCAGTGAACAATGTTTATGAGCAGCACACACAGAGTGAATGGGTAGCACCCTTCACTCATGCTAGGATACTCATGTTAGAATTTGTAGAGTATTCAACGAGGCAAATCACTTGAAACTTAGCACCGGTTCGAGCAGACTTATATGCGGTAAATATACATACGCAGTAAACGATACCCATGTAAACATATTAACTTTCTCAAAGATACGAAGCTTCCTTTACCAAATCTGAACAATGGATACTTAAAAAGACGTGATTCAAGAAAGCGAAATATCGAATATTCTTTAAATATGCTTTCTGGCTGGCCACAACGCCTTAATATTTTTGCAACAAGCAGCTTAATTATTCTTGACAACCTCGCAAGAATTTCAAATCGTTTCAATCAAGGCATGTATTGTAAAACATGAACGATTCTTTCATCGCTGACAGTTATCATTCTCAAGGTCTTGTCTATACAAAAAATTGTTATGGTGTATCTCGTGAAACTAAGTGTCTTTAAGACAAATTTATTTTGCTAGAAAATGTGATGGCTGTTATACATCTGTATGTCTGGATTTGATATAGATGTATCATGGTAATAAGATGCACGACTGATCTTGTTTCTTTAAAAAAACAGTTTAAGTTAACGAGGCAAAATGTCACGTTCTTCTAGTCTACATTCGTGCAGTTTACTTCTTTCTGTGTCATTTTGTCAATTATTTCATTCATGTAGTAGCATTATATAGAAACAGTCAATAACAACGAGCTTAAAATGAAATTAGGGTCATCATATTCCATCGTCAAATATCTATGTTTTGTTGCTGCTGAGAATTTCTAATTTTTGCTGCATTAGCTCTCTTCATTGTTTTATACATATATCTACCATGCTTTTATCTTGCATCAGCAAGAAACAAGAAACAATCTCATATTAAGCATATAATTTTAGCAAATGACTTTACTGAGAATGGGAATACTAAAGAAGGTAGCTCTAAATGTACTGCCAAATACCGCATCGAATTTTGTCAGGCACTTGTGTTTCTTCCATCATTGACAAGCATAACTTGTTCAATGTAGGAAGGAAGTAATTCTCATTTTCGCCCAGTTTGAGTTGATTCGTTGTTCAAAAGCACTGAGTAACAGCACGAGCTTCATTTGCAATGACATACAAATGCCCTGTGATCAGGTATTCTTCCTTAGTGAGAAGAGCGTATCGTCTTCTACATTCACTAAAGCAGTGCTGTTTAGTATCGTGAAGACGCCGATATAAGTTTGGCAAAATCTTGCTCTGACCAAATGCCCTTTAATAGCTGTACACAAATGGCAGGTTACGCGCCCCAGTTTAACATTGGCAACCAGTTACTTGTAGGTAATCCAATTATTAGTGTAATTGTTCCCGCCCGTAGACACTGTATCAAGCCACTGTATCAAGCCACTGTATCTAGCCTTCTGAAACACCAGTATATAGCTGATTTTTTACAACCCTTTTGCGACAAGCAAGAGAACTCTTCGTTACAAAAAAACATCGTGGAATGATGAGCCCTTCCAGTTTCAGCAAAATTTGCTGCACGGTGAACTTTTGAAAACATTTTGTAAAACTTGTGTTTCATTATAGTTGTTATTTCTAGAGCTCCGAGCAAAAGTGCAATTTGCTTGTGATATGAATATTACTTGTTACGTGTTTATAAACTAATTTTATGACAAAAAATAAGTTCACTGAGATAGAAGTACTTGTCGACCGACTTCTTTGAAAAACCCTTTTCAAGTCAGTACTCAATGATCATGAGATGACAGGTTGGTTGCTGAAAAAATTCTCACGCGCCACAAAGTTTGAAATCAACAGAAAAATTCTGCAAGGCATTATGAAAAGAGATAGCACCAGCAATATGGCCATGTTTGTGATGACTATAAAATAAATACGCAAGTCTATGAAAATATTTCTTTGTTTGCAACTCGCTGTTTTACACTACTTTGCATCTGTCTGCTCTTGTTTGCTTTGCTTTTCAAGCCATTCGCAGTCTGTTTGTACAATGATATACGCAAACATTTGTCTGTAGAAATTAACGGGTTTTAAAGTGTGCCGAGACAAATAGTTTCCAAAGTTTTTGTCTGTTTTTTGTTGTTGCGATTAAAACACAAGTGGTTTTGTTTTTTCAAGATTACATCTTTTTAAAAACACAGCAAAAGCATGCGTTTCTCTGTTATCTGTAGTGGGAGATATTTGTCTGCTAAAACGTTATCTTTTAAAATCTTCAAAATGTACATCGCTTGTTTTAAATATTTCTCCTTAACTGTGTTCCTTGAGTATAAAGTACAGCATTGACTTAAATTTTTACATCTTTATTCCTGCTACTTTTTTAACAGGCGTATCAGACTTGTTTGAATGCAACATTAGTTCGGGGTAAACTGCTCTAATAATTTTTTGCTTTTGTCGTAAAAGAAAATTTCTAATTATTCCAAAAAATATTGTACGAAAATGTCCTGATGGTTACCGAGCTAAACATTTGTCCAAAATTGGGTGAAATGTGATAAATGATGCCCAATTCAGCATGTATCGTAGTCATATTACCCGGTAAAATATGAGTACTTCAGTAAGATGAGGGTATTGCGAAATTGGTACAGAAATAAAGTTATTTGTGGATACAGAAATAAAGTTATTTGTATTCTCTTGCAGAACTATGCAATTTTGAAACAATTTTCTTGCATGACCTACAAGTAGATACTAAATTATCTTTTATCATTATCATTATGTCCGGTGAAGAGTTTTTAGCCTCTTTTCGTAAATTATAAATAACTTTCTCTTCACCAGACGGTTAAATAAACCCAAGCGAGACACCGTGTTGGTATACAAGTGTATCATGCCTGAGTGTTTTATTATTCTTCAAAGTTGCCTTGTTGTTTTCTAGGCAGTTTTCACGAGAGCGAGATGAAGTCTCACCAGGCTCGACTCTGCACAAGCTGTGATCAACCGATTGACGATCGCTTTCTATTTTGCGTTAACGATGTGTATTGGCATGAAAGCTGCCTCGAATGTTGTGTTTGTCGCTGTCCTTTGACCGACTCTTGTTACAGTAAGGAAAACAAACTTTTCTGCAGAGGTGATTACAGAAGGTAAGGAGGATCAACTTCAGAACAAAAAGCATATAATACAACATTAGCAATACAAAACCACAAAAAATGACAGCGATCTTAAAAGCCATCGCCAGACATCCGTAAGGCCTCGCAGCATTTCGTCTGCGAGTTCACAAAAATCTTCTCCTTTTGAAAATCATCGGCAACCTTTCACGTCTGCTAATGCGTAGAAATCTCAAGGAAAGACACATAAAGCCCATATCATCCAACTTTTATCCTGTAAACCCAGCTGATTTATTCTACATGTCCAGAGTAACATGTTCTATTCACTTTGATTTAGAGACCTTCTTAGTGGGATATACTCTTTGCCCTCCGAAATGTGCCTGATCCAATCGATTGGCAAGCAATGCCTTGTGAAAACAGACGTGAGAACTACGTAATCGCTGATAAATTCGACCAAAAACATACAGAATTTTCTTAAACACAGCTACTGTGGACTGGGATTAAGTTGTTTGATTCTTATGAAACGCTCAGAATTTACATAGTGATGAGGGGTTCGGGGGCGATGTTTAATAACGACGGGGGGAATGATTGGTTTCCTTATCTAGTTATTCTATTGTTGATAGCTTTGTTCTGATTATGAATTATACAAATCATGCTGGTGCTTTGATAATCTTAACTGGTTGGAAACGTTTCCCTAGCATTTGCACCTTAAATCATGTTACTTGGATTCAAAATCCAAAGACAGGGTTGGTGCAATTCTGAAGCACTTGATACGGAAAAGAGAGAAAAGCGAAAAAGTGTGTAAAATTCATATTTCTTCCCTCCCTCTCACCGTATATTCTGCACAGAGGCCACTCAAGTAAGAAAAGCTTACTATTCAGGAACGGTTTTTATAAAAAGGAATTTCTAGCGGGTTCAAGGAAGCAGTGATCTTCTTATCTGAAGAAACTTCTGCCATTGACCAATTGTAGGGCGTAAGAAATCTAATTACATTTTTCCATGAAAACGTGTGTAAAAGGTCCTAGTTTTTTATTGAAAGGAACTGAGATCTTATTTTCACTGACTGACTCCTTGAACACCAAAATTTTGTCAAGTCCCTATACATACAGTTATTCAAAAGCACGATCCTTCAATTAGAGAAGGTGATAAAACATTAATTTCAAGCATGCTAGTGCAATCTACTGAGTAGAATCTGGTATGAAAGCATTCTTGTTATTTACTTTTGCTCTTGATACACACCACCTTGGAAGGCCTGACTAAATTTTAACGTTAACTATTAAGGATACTAAATAAACATATTATGGGATTGCATTAATAGATATTAATAGATAATAGACATTAATATACACCTTTAATATTCAATTGTTGGCAAGTACCATTATCTGATACTTTTAGGTGATATAGATGAAAACGGAGATAAAATAAAACCTTACATCGGTCAGAGTTATTTATGGAGAGAAACCCCAACAATATGACATGAAAAGTTCTTGTTACAGCTATACCACAGCATGTAGTTCAGTTATAGGCTGGGATCAAGTGTCTCCTAACTTTACGAATAGGATAAAGCACATGGGTTGTGAAAATCTGTTAGGGCGTCTTTATTTTTGACAAGACAGGGGCTTTGAAGTCCATTGTAGCATTGCCTTTGTATAAAGATAGATATTCAATAAAAATAATGTAGCCTAAATGAAAATAACATCTGAGCATATTTTAAGTAACTTTTTATGACAATTATGTCGCATTAAGCTATTGATCCAATTAAGAAAACGTGGTCACTTATCCTACAGTATCAGGAATCTTTCTTATATCAAAATTATGGAAATCATGCACTGACAGGTTTTTTAGTTTCAAAGTTGTTTATGCTTGACATCATTTAAAATTTTCAAAAATCAGAAATTAAAAAGTGAGGTTTATATTTGAAGTGACTCATGGTATCTCGTTACAAAACAAAAATGACAAAGATGTTCCGAGTTGAGTTAATACCTTTGATGATGCAATGGCATGATGTTAAATAACAAAAAACTGATTTACAGCTTAAGAGGCGAGCATGTGAATGTGAGTCAGTAGCAATGCCCTTTTTAGATGTTGGCATTGTATTAATGTTTGTTTTTTAGAGATATGAATTGTATAAGGAGGTCTTTCAACTTGAGCTTTAAGACATTATTCGCCCTGAAGTAGCTTAACCACAATACCATTTTGAAAAAATCTGTTTAAAACATTAGCTTTAAATTATTGATGCGATGTATGCTTCAAACTTGTGTATTTAAAAAACAGATCTGGGATCTAAGGATGAATAAAAACGTTTAATCCTATTGATTTCGTGTAGCTCAAAAATTGCAACAAAAACATTTCAAAAGCTAAGAGGTTTTATTCAAAAGGTTGGGTGCGTTATCTTGATCAAGAGATAAGTTTCTTTATGGTTTAAGAATTTAGTGTCTTATGCAATCTTTCAATCTTTGAAAATATCAACCCCTTTTAAAATGAAAGCAGGTCAGTTACGCACTAGAATTTAAATGCAGAAATTTCAAGTAAAATAAACTGATACTATCTCTTCATAATTGAAATTTTGATTTATGACATAAAAAGGCATTAAGTGTCAAATATTTTGATCTCTATCCTTTTATATACCTACACTTTCAGGGGGTATCTCACGATTTTTGCTGTGAAGACTAAAAATCAAATGCAGCTCTATGTCGAGATTCCAAGAAAATAAACATGAAATCTGTGGCAGAGAAATCCAGAGATATATATTATCTTATTTAGGTTGGCTATTGTTGAACATTCTAAATAACCTTCAGTCTTAAGGATCCCCCTAGATGCAGTTGATACTGCCAAGTTATTTCAAAGTGATAGCAATTATTCTAAACATGTTCTGGTAAGGCGGACTAGCGAAACTCAGTACCCGTTGCTTTCCAAAAAAAGTTAAGCAACTCAACCAAAGAGCATCTTTCCTAAGACAATAGCAAAAATGTTATAACTTACTAACAAACTATGAAACATGGCTCTCATCTGAATACACATTTACAAACATTTGATTTTTGTTATCAACATATCGTACAGCATGTGTGCATTGTGCTTATTACATACAAGGACGAATCACGTTGAAGAAAGCAGAACCATTTCAATATGATGCCTTATACGCTATCATTTACCTGTTATTCAAGATTCTAGCCACTCCTTTATTTCACCAAAAAGCTTGTCTTTTGTAGAGGTTTATAAAAGCTTCCATGCAAGGAAATACCATTATGAAAAAATGATAATGAAGATATTAAACCCAGCGAATATAAACTTTCTGCATCATTCAAATGCTTCGTTTATGCAGCAGATTGCATATTACTTAACTTCGTTTCAAATTTTGTTGTTTTGATGTCTTGTAATTATAGTACACAATTGGAAACTGGGAGACTGGTATTTACATATAGACACACCACAACTGGATTTAACATAGCTGGAACAGACCCACCAGTTTCAATCTCGTCGAATTTACTCGATATTTGCATAAATTTGCATAAAGGATATACTCAAATATATGATTTTTAAAACATAAGTACTTTCGTTATGGCTGTTATATAAGGGAACCAGACATTTTTGCAAGATGAGAGCGTCCAGAAACTAAAAAGGTTGACACCATGTCACACGGTCTCAGTTAATACACAAACATGGGAAAGTTCGTGGGTTGAATAAGTTTGAAATGCCACTCAAACAAACAGATCCTAGTCATAATTCCTGTTATAGTTTTGTGTTGGATCAAGATGGACAGCTCCATACATTGCAAGAGATTATTTCAGAATCCATGCAAATCCTTCATATCCCTCCACAAGTATTCAGTTCTACCGTGTCTCACGGCCTTTCTTCCCCTTGATGCGCTGTAAGTGTTCGTTTGCTCAAAGATTCCCACTGCCAAATTCAGAATCAACAAAAATTTTTCAACATATTTTGACTTGATATTTAATTCTTTTTTTCAGTTTGTTTGATATCTATACATAGTAAAAATATTAACATTAACTTGTCACACTGTCTATTAGTGCACCCCTTTATATTATTTTGTACTTGAAGTCTGCTGCCTCGATGCATTGTCAACCACATCATAACAAACTGAAAAATTTGCCAATAGAGCAGCCTTTCAGGGATTCCCTTCCCGCTCCTGAAATCCCTTTACTAGCTAGTTAAATTATACCGAAGGAAGCGACTACAGCATGACTTAAATTTGGGGAGATCTTAGTTCTCTAAGCGACTTGTAGTCATACTTGTTCTCTACTTATTACGATGGCATAAACCAGCAAGCTCCCATGTATGTTCTGTATATCACGAGCCAAAAGCTCCAACTTTTATTTCATTTATATGAAATGCATTAATAATTTTTCTTCAATCATAGCAATATGACCCGTGTTTCTCTTCTGCCTCCCAGCATTGAAATAGATAGATGAATGAAAGAGCTTGTCTTTCCTGACAGTCTTTCCTGAGTGCGGGTCTAGGCCATGTGGAGCCAGCTGCTTCACATTGATACCAACGAGGTGAAGGCTGACTCGAATAATGATGCAATATGACTTATGACATCCCGGATAACATTCGTATTTTGCCTTATATGCTTATTTAAAACCATGCAACTTCTCTCAAGCTTTATTCTTTTTATTTTGCCTTCAACATGTTCAAACAACTGCAAATGTCACGCTTTCTATCAGATAGCGTGGTAGATGAAATTTCATCGCCTCTTTCCGCAAAATTAGAATAAACGTGTGTTCATCTTTTTATTTTCTTCCAAACATTGGCATCCACTGCCGGAAAATCAAAGCCGTTGGCTCTGATTATTGCCATGGTCATCATGACAGCCCTACAGTTTTCAGAGTAATATAGTTTTTGTTGTCCTTATGATTTTTGACACCAGCAATATGCAGTCATAATTTTTCTAGAAAATATGAATCTTAGCACTCGATTGGCAGTACATTGTCTTTAAACGAAGCCTGTGTGAAAAAAGAGAGGCTTCAACACAAGCAAATTATCAGTTTGAGCCAAGTCTTCAAAGTCACTAATCAGTTTGAGCCATGCCATAATATTTGCTTATCAGTTTGAGCCATGTCTTGAAATTCACTTGCCACTGAACATCTTGGCTGCGGTCTTGTCTCTTGAAACTGTTGCATGCCTGAGGGGGTTTGGTCTCTGTATGCGAAAAATGCACATGAGCACGATTAATCCAGAGCTGATCACCGTATTGTTCAGGAGAGGATCTGAAGGCCTATCTCACCGTTCTCTAGTTGCTACCTAAAATCCCTACTATTGACTGTTGTGAATGAGAACAGTGGTTTCAAGAAACCAAGCCACTCCTTTCTTTTCTTTCAATTCAATTCCCTTCCCACATTGGAATCCCAACTATCTTCTCCGAAGCTTGCCCCGCGAAGCTTTCCGATCACAGCTCATTTCAATTCTTCTTGACCTAGTTTTTTCGCAACTTCTAACAGTCGATATCTTGTGCATCGCAGTAAGTAGTTGTTTTTAAATACATGTTTACCCTGTACAGAAAGTCAAAACAAAGCATGAAATACCCTGAATACATGTAGCAAGCACTCCAATAAACGTAAGGTAAACACTTATTTCACGACATGATATTCTAAGATTATCCATATAATAACTTTATCTTTGATTCAATAAGCCTTGTCGTTAAGTACAGCGAAACTGACCAACACATTGCTTTAAACTTGGTCGTCTGTTTCTTACCTTGAGATAAAACAGACATTCTTTGCTCGAATTTTCTCAGTTATACTCATTTGATAAAGGCTTGAAGGTAACTTCAAATCGTGTAAAAAAATTTCATCTTAAAATTAAATCCATTTCTAAGAGAGCCATATTAAACATTGGAATTTGAGTTACAGTCATGCTTCTTCTTTGCTGCTATTCTAACGACTAGTCTATTGAGCCTTATACATGATCCATTCAAAGACAGAGTTTTGATACCTAACTTTGTCCAATTCGCTTACAAATTTCCTGGCTTTCCTATAAATCAAGCAGAAGTTATAGAGCAACTGTCCTAGTCTATTTGAAAGGACCCGAGGCAATTGGTCTCTGATGCTTGGCCTACAAATTTAGCTTTTAGTCAAGTAGCCCTTGCAGCTATTGATTTCACCAGCCAACAATAAATCCTGATCAGTTGTTGTTCTATTTAGCGATGCTTCTATCGCACTCGCTATTAATCATCTCTAGTCTCACATCATAGCAATGCCAACTTTTTTTTAATAGCAAAGCTATGTTTCTATGTCTTTGGAACCATGTTTCTAATAGAAAAGGCATCACGACGAAGGCATCGTGTCTCTTTTTCCAAAGCATATCAACTGGCTCCTAGGAGAAATATCATTTTAGTTCCAATTTACGGGGAAAGACCGAATGAGCGTTTTGTCAAATGAATCGTTTTTCAAGTAATCTTCATAACATCAAAACCTGTTTGCTTTACTTTGAAAGGTGCTGCTCTTAGTTTATAGACATGCAAAGATTTCTGCTCTGAATGCGTGATACCCTTACGCTTTGGCTTTTCGTGGCCTGGTGGCCCTTCCCATTTCTTTGAACATAGTAACAGCAAAAGGAAGAAGCCAAAAGGTATGCTGCCCCGAAGAAATAATTTTGTCCATGAATCCGGTGTTCCACGGTATCTTAAAGCAATTTGCACGCACATCACTGGCTCAGGCCATATAAAGATATGGTGAATATCAACAATTCTAGATAACTATCTATTGTCATTTGCCTTGAAGAATATTATTCAAAGAATTTTGGTTAACGCTCAGATGCAAGAGACTAAATCAGTAAAATGCATACATTCTTTTCAACCTTTTCTAATTCGTAGAAACAAAGAGAGTCACGAGATTAAGCAGAAATCTTCTAAAACTACTTGGGCAATTTTTCCAAAATATTCTAGTTAAAGAAGATTTCGGAAGAAATTTTCAGCCAGCAAATTTCTTTAGTTAGCTGGTTGTTTCAATTCAACCTTCTTGCTTTGATTCAAATCTTATTCTTCGGAAGCCTGCAATAAGTCAAGAAATTTGTTATCTGCCAGGTTACACTGCGAACAGCCGCTTTGTGCATCTAAAGCTAAACTCTTTCCATGCTTAGCAGCCGAAGGATATCCTATAAAGCAGGCGGACTATTTTTAAACAGACTTTCGGCTTACAACTATATCATTTGCATTGAAACTGTTCAACAATAACAATTAGCTTGCTTGCCTCAGTCAGAGCAGCCAATCACAATGGGCGGTTTGCCTTGATCAGTCTTAAGAAACAGAATGTTTGTCTGAATGGCTGTTCATGTACAATACAGTGACTATCGCATGACAATGGCAATGCAAAAGATAATTACGAAAACCCTGATTTCAGAGATGTCGGCTTGCAGAGTCAAAGTTTCCCACCAGCTCGCTATATCTGTGTTTGTTTGCAAGTTCATCTCCAAAACAGCAGCTTTCTGAGGATTTGATGCAAATACGCCAATATCGTGTTTATAGAATACTCTTATAATCAAAAACAAGATCTCACATTTGTACGCTCTTTTACATAGCGATTCTTGCTGCGGCTTTATTTTGTTAGTGCCATTTGAAGCTCTCCGTTGTATTGCATAGCTAAACTTTACCAGCCTACAGATGGCAAGCTACAGCACTTTCCCATGATCTTATTTACAAAACTGGCCGACTCTAAATAGTTAAATGGTTTCATAAAGATGTGATTTGGTAAACAAACTGTTTGTCTAAAAGCTGTCTTTGATGAACAAGAGTTGAATATGAAAAGCCTGCAAACATCTCTCTTATTCTCATGAAATTTGAAAAGATGTTACGTCAAGCCAATGTTCAGTCACCATTTGCAATGATATCCACGATCAGAATTTCCTAGCAACTTCTTCTCTTATTAACTAAGACGTAATCACCCTTAAAACATTCAATGCAATCTGTTTCCCGCTTAAAAAGAAGCATAGCAACAATTATCCATTTAGAAAAACATTCCAGTTTCCATTGCTGTACAGGACGAGGGCAAAACAATGTAGCAGCTGTCAAAACAGACATTTTTCACAACGTTTTTTTCGAATGGCATCCTCCTCGCTAACTTAAACACTTTTTTGACTATTTTGGAACTTCTTGAATATCTAGGAACACTAAGTGGCCTTCAGCACCACACATGCATATGTTTTACCCCAAATAATACGAGGTAGGCATACCTTTATTGCAAAAAGTTACAGGGTTAATCAAAGAAGAAGCCTTGTCATTTCGGCAGCAAGTTATACATCTGAAAAACTTTGCATTTAAGAATTTAATATTTTACAATACTATTGGCGGTATTCTACTTTGTATTCAAGAGCAGTTTAGCTTATTTTACGTACATTTTGGAAATAAAAAGTATCTTTACCAAGATACAAGTTGTTTTCGCCTATCGATGTTCGATGAAAGTCACTGTTATTTCCACAATGAAAACGAGTTGTGCTTTATTAATGATCATTTGTCAGAAATATTTTCCTCAAAGCTTCCGCGTACTTTATATATTGAATACAATTTCATTTACATAGATCCTCCTTTCAGTGTTTTTGGGCCTTTTTTCTATTTCCAATGTCTCTAGTTTAGATATACGGTTTGTTGGTCTTTGGTCTATAAAATACGGTTTCCTTCACAGGCTACAAAAGCACATTCTTAGTACGCCAATTTCAGCAGTAGCATCCTCTACACGGGATAGTAATTCCCTAGAAGTGACTAACTCCGTTCCTTAAATCTTGTTTAAGACATTATTTCAAAATTTCCCACCAAATGTAAAGAAGATAGATTTAGTTGTCAACTTAATGTCATATATTTAATAGTGAGATCTTACAACAAATCTTTCTTTTTTACTGTCTCTAGAAGTAATTCGTTCAAGCTAGGTTTGTGGTCAATAAGTTGCTTGAGAAGTAATTTAAGGATTTCTTTTGCAATTTGGTTTATTACACATCCAATGATCTAGCAGCTTTTCTTATACTGTTTTTCTCTCTTTCTGATGTCATAAGTTTCAAACTGTTTTTAAGCGTAGGATATGATATCCGATTTTGCAAGAGAACATCCCAGAAAGCCCATTAATAGAACGCAATCACCTTATGGAAACCGAAGTCGGACCTTTTTCAGAAAAACAATTATTGTTTTTTTCATGAAAATAACCCTCCAACTTCTGATGGCTCTTGTTCAATTTCAAAGTTTTCAAGGTCTGACAAAGACTGTCGCTTTCCCCTGTACACTATAGGGAATCGCTGCATTTCATTCATGCTTGAAACAGTACATGAATCTGTCGCCAAAACATTATTATCAAACGTGTTTTCTTAAAGGTATTGCTGCTAGAATCCATCACTTTATAAGATCGGCATTTTACTAAACAAGTCCCCAGTAGAATACAGATGATGCTTGCTAGAATTGTAAGAGTACTGGTTGGTATGCAGAGGTAATCGATGCATCAACAAAGCATATGGTGGTTTGTGACGTGCCTAGCAAATTCAACGCGGTCTTGCGGCATAAGCTTTCGAAAGGACGGTAATCCCTTGACTTTTGGCTAATACGATCATCACTTTACTCTATGAAACAAACCGATATCCCTTTAATTTTTACACAGTCTTGCCATACAGAAATGATAATTAATTGCATATAATGTAAAACAGAATTAATGCATTTATCAGATTAGTGCAACGTAAACCAACATAGCATTAAGTTATGTTTTTGAGTTACCAAGCCCTTTCAATGCTTTATATCTATGTACGCGTCCGTATGCAAAGAAGGAAGTATAAATATCGCCTTTAAGTCAATTAATTATTTGTTTACGTTGCTATCAAAACTGTCTTTTAATGCCCTTAGAAATGAAGCACTTTCTAGGGCGACCGATTTCAGTGAACGCGTTCTCAAAGGCAATGGAGAAGGAAGAATTCCATGGATTTGAGATCGACCAATTTCCGTTAAAATAACATCAAAACTTCTTCATCCCAGTGCTGAGTATCGAGAATCCTGTTCTACGATAGTCAATCCTTATAAAACTTTATGATGCGTTCCTGTTATTCAGCTATATTCTTCATGGACCACACAACAACGCACCTCAAGTATTGTTCTGACAAAAAAATTGCGCTTTAAGTTCTAGAACGCCTGTAGGCGTGGCAGGGCACTGGTTGGACAAGGCCCTTTTTTCGAATAAAACCTCGGCAATAAAATGCTATCAATAACACAAATTACCGCCAATAAGTATTCTTTCCGAATAAGACTATTTAACAGCATGGTTAATATAATAATCAGCAATCAAGCAACCTGAAAGGTTTATACTTATGTTCTGCAAAAGTATATGATAACATGACATGTCATGGAAAAGTCTTGTTTAAGAATTTCGATAAGAATACTAACCGAAACATCAATACTAATCGAAAACGATCCTGAGAAAGTGGCGTACACTCGAGTGATGTTCGTGAGGAAAGTATCATGTCAGTCAATACAAAATGTATTCAAACTATCAAGTCATGCCTTGTTTTAACTTATTAGAAAGGTGTTTCTCTATTGCAACAAAGCACGGACAGTTTGTCTACAAAAATTACAACAAGATGGCAAAAAGCTAGGCAAATTTTAGCACCAAGACTCCGCTACAAATTTTTTGACATGACTTAATCTGCATCCACTGCTAGATATTTACATCGGTAGTCTTGAAGAAATAGCAAAGAATTAAGGAGAATCAGAGAGCATCGTCAAGGCTCGTTCACCAAGGAGAACATGACGTTATTCTAGATCACGAGAAGGTGACGCCCGTTCAGTTCGGTTGTCGCTCTTGTCTAGCCTAAATGCAGAATAAAATTGTTAAATAAAAGGATTGCTTGTACAGTATGAAAAGAATTGACAGTCAAAGCCTTGAGCTGTACGCTGAAATGCGATTTTATCTTTTTTATCGACCTAATTCCAGATTTGTCTCTACTTGCCTGATTCTAGAGAAGATGAGCTTGTAACTGCGTCAGGTTTCGATAGATTAATGTTTAACTGCCATTTTGTTAAAGTCATAATCCAATTTTAGAACAAATCTCTTCCCGAAATCCCGCGGCTTTTTTTCTTAAAGCCATTTTCTGATTTGTGTGTTTTCCATGTAGAGATAAGATCTGAACTGATAAAAATGATAAATGTGATAAAAGTGCACGGCTTTCTTTTGCAGTACACTGTGAAAGAATATTTAAGTGTTGCTTGTAAATTTCATTGCAGGAATGAGATATTGTATTGCAGAGTAAAGGTGAAACGAAGTAATGTTAGCTCCCATAAGCTGCCTGAAAACGTAGCGTTAAGTTTGATAAATAATGTCTCGTTTTGCTGAAACTCGTGCTGGAGACTTTAATTGAGTTCACTATGAAACATCGTGTACCTAAACATCCGTATACTCTTAGATCCAATGTCCTCTATCGATACTTTGTCAGGCAATAGCCATGAAGAGCGTCTCCAGTCTGAAACTAGAACTGTTTGATCAACGAAAGAAGGGGTTAAGTAGCACGTGGGCCATATTCTTTTGATCCTTTTGCACGGAATATCATATCACTTATCGCTAACACATAAAATCAAGATGTAAAAACAGTCCTTTTACTCGTGAAATGAATAATCGCAAATCGGTATCTCTGTTTGTTCTCTTTGATATTTTGACACGGTGGATGAAGAAAAGAGATTGTGAACTACATGAAGTAGCATCCTTTGAACGTATCGTTTCCAAAGAGGCAATTTATTTTGTACTTCTAGGGAAAAGTGCAAGCTTCTCGTAGTTCCCATAATTCATTTGTTTTGATCATTTAACAGTGCCTATAGGTTCATTGTACCTTGATTTCAACTAGAAGCGACCAAACGAAGTAGTAAGATCATTTTAATGCAGCTAAAATTATCTTGATCAAATTCTAAAGAAATACCAAAATGTTTGAATGAATTTCAAAGATTGTTTTACTTAAGAAGGTAGCAGCCATCGTTTGGATAGAAATTTGCACAATGCTGCAAAATCCCTTTGAGTTGAAAAATTGCAGCTTTATGTGTTCAAATTTCATTGAAACAAGATCATCAATGTAAAATTAGAATATTACTAGCTAATGTCAAATATCAGTTTTGAGATTAGCCTTTTGCAGGACATAGGCTAGCTGTGCTACTCTTAATTTTAGCTAAACTAGGAAGTTTCAAGGCGTCTTTCATGAATTAGATTTCTCATTGTGCTACCTGAACCAAGATTGCCTCGATGGATTGCCTGAAAGTTGATTTACCAGACGAATTAATACTTCGACTCCAGGTTGTGACTGTGTTATTTCAGTTTTTTAAAAGAGCTATTCGACAGACAAATTTAAACACGAAAGCATCCCAAATTGAAGTTTAAGGAAAAATGACTTAATCAATATTAGACAATTTGTTACGAAAAGCAAGCATGTGTGGATTATGTTAACTGTTGAACTAACAACTTTCAATTAGCAGTGTCGTTGAAAACGTAAAACGATCCTTGGATAGAGCAGCTGCCAAAAGGCCGTCTTATCTGAAATAGTCATGATGCAAATCCACACTGGTGATGATCATCCGCCGACAAGTTACAATTATAAAACTTTGTTCATCAAAATCGCATGCAATTAAGAAGTCTGTAGATTAGTAGAAGCCATTCGTAAGATGTAAACACAGCGTCTGCAATCAGATAGGATTTATACTAAATCGAGTCTCAGCTGTTTAAATACAGCTTGTAATACACTGACATTTGTCGCCTGTGCGATTGATTATCTAGATACGTACAGAGTTTTGTAGCTGATCTTTTTAGCAAATTTGTCGCCTTTCCAAGACGACTCACCGTACTCGGAGCTTAAGTAAGCAATGTATTTTTGGGTCCAATGGAGCTACAGCGTATGCTGCCAGCTGTAGATCCACTATTTCCAAATTAAAGTTTGGAGCTTACAAATACAAATTGGAAAGGGTGAGCTCTAAGCAATTGATAACTGGATTATTCTATCGCTTAGAACCATTCAATAAAGTCATGACAGACTGCACGAAGAAGCATCGCATAGATTGCTGTAGAATATTCTTTCCTCCATTAAGCTTCCCATATAACATTACCTTTTTCCCACAAATGCAGCTTTCTACCAGAAACCATTTGTGTTGTTCACTTCTTAAAATGGCATAATTGTCAGGAGAAGGTTGCAATTATTTACTAATAGCTGTTATGAACGCTATCCGCTATAAGAGACTCTGCTAAAAGACCTCTATATCTTGTAATTCTATAGACTCCATTATCTGGATTTGAGTAACAGCTATATCTGTCTCTGAATAATATCTTTACCTGTACCTGAACAATATCTATATCGCTCTCTTGATAATATCTGTACCTGCACCTGAATATTATCTATATTTCTATCTGAGTGATATCAATTTCTGCTTCTTCATGATATATTTATGTATCCTAAACGATGTCAATATCAACTCAGAGTGCCCCAACCAAATTTAATGTTTAGAGCAAAACATTATTGCTACTTTGATTATGCTTGTCTTGTCTAGAACCTTGACGACAGGAAACCCGCAAGACGTTAACCTTACACTGGCTGGTAGGAACTACCTGTGATAGCAGGAAAACTAGAAAATCTATTCTTAGTGCAGTCGTTACTTCACAAGCAAGCGTATAAAATATTAATCAAAAGATGCTAGAAACATGGGGTTATCTTGAGTGAATTACATATAGGCAAATGATACAATTAATCAAAGGAAAGCTTTGGATTTTGTGTTGCAAACATCAAGTTCACATCTCAAAATAAATAGCAAATTCTTACTCGTTTGATGAATGCAATCTCTTCTTACGTTGTGTATAAACTTTAGTTGCTGACTAATTCATAGTTGGGAAAACCTTAGCAAGCATTTGCTCTTGAAAGGTTGTGGCCCTTAAACCCTGATAGGGAAATGGATCTACCTACACTTCTCTTGCTGTGACCGCCTTTGTAGATTAATACACCGCCGTTTATAAGATATCCATCCAACATATCCCATCTTGTTTCCATCATTCTCCCCACCTCACCCCCAACTCCACATATTCTGCGTGGTTTTTGCCAGGGCTCGACATAAGGCCACCGATACAAAGTGTAAAATTTATTGTGAATTTTCCATATTGACATAAGAAGAAAACTAAAATTGTGATATTAGAAGACTATGATAATGATGCCGTGGAGTCTTGCCTCTTTATCCGTTATTATGAATGTCTCTTGAGTCACCAATTTGGATGCAAGTGTCGTTAGCCTATTCCAAATTTTAAAAACTAAAGCTTCGAGAATGCTGTTAAATAAAGAGTCTTTAGGTATCGATCCGAGCCCCGTCCTCAAATGAATTTGTGTCAATAATGTGATGTCCTATCTTTCTTTTTTGCAATCAAATCTCCATATCTAGAGTTCTTAAGCGTGACGTTATGAAAAATCTATGAATTTTTCGAATTAATGAACTTTTAGAATTTTTAGCTTTTGATCACATAACATTAAGGAACAACATACAATTCCTTTAAAATTGCATAACCAGATAAATCACGTGGATAAGCTGAAAGTATGAAATATTGAGTTTTGCTAAAGGTTATACTCTTGTTATGGCCTGGTGCATCGATTTTAGAACCGAAACCAAGTTACAGTGATTTTATGGGGGAAGAGCCTGTTCTCATTTGGCCATTTTTCAGCCAATTTGTGACCTTAACATACAATATCTTTTCAAAATAGATTTTTTTGAAGTCATCACTCTGGAACTCTGTTGATGACAGAAGTTGAAATATCCTTTCAGGTCTCTAAGTGAGGCTTTGTGTGTCTACCATAACAAAGCCTTCATACATTTTGCATTGTTATTTGTTTCTCCCCACTTATTTCTTTAGTTTCATTAACAGATTAATTCCTCATTAAATTCACTAGCCTTTAATTTTCGTTTTTAATTATTTGTTTCTATGATGATTTTAAAGATCATTTAATGACAATCACTAATCTTTCTGTCCGCTTAGCTTCGAAACATAATTTGGTTCAAGAGTCTATTCCTCCCAATAGACAAATGCACAGGTTGTTGATATGGCACCTAAAATTCTTTTTCAGACTTTTTGGTGCTAAATGCTCGACATGCAAACAAGATATAGCTGCCAATGAGCTGGTGATGCGAGCAATGCACAATGTATACCATCTTCATTGTTTCAAATGCTACGAGTGTGGCCAGTCACTGGAGAAGGGTGATGAATTCGGATTAAAGGATGACCGGCTTTTCTGCAGAGAAGACCTGAATGGAATCAGGCCCGAGAAAGATGTCATATCAGACTCCACACATGGTAAGTAAACATGACACATTTCTTTCATTACTGTCAATTACCGCTGTTATGCAACTGTCAACAAAATCAAGGCAGCTTCTTGATTTCAGTTCAAATCTTCTATCCTCAGTTGATCCTTGCGATCACAAGAGCTCTCTTTAAATCCAAACATGTCTTCATTCTTTACTTCTCAGCAGATTTTTTTACCAGTTTGATCAAGCTGTTTTTTAAAATGACTCTTCTGGATTCCAGTAAAGTAATACTTCAAATATTACCCGATCTGTGTATAAGGAGATCAATGATATCTGTCGGTAATGGTTTCCACTCTTTACTTTTCCGATTATTGTGCAGAGACCTAATCGTCCTTTCTTTTCAGTTCGACACCCTTTCTTTTGGCCTTTGTTTTGTATGAATTTCTCTTACGTTTGCCAAAAGATTTTCACTCAACAAATATCAGCTCTGAATCCTACATATATGTGTAATCGCTCTTCTAATTGCACGATCTGTCACGAATTGCACGATTGAGCGATTTGCTCATTTCTCGACCATATTTAATGACAAAGCATTTTGTAATTTGAAAGAATTCATGCGAAACATATATTTAATCACGGTCTATCTAAGGCACAATTGCAAACGAACTACGGAAGAGTGTTCACAGCTAATACCAGTATCTTTAAATGAATTTGTCGTTCAACTTTCAGTGTTAGATGGAGATCATATAATGTGTTGTTTGCAGTTTCTGTTTTTTTATGATCCAAGCTTTCCTTTTTGCAATCAAAACTCCCAAAATGTAGAAGTTCGAGGTGTGACGTCATAAAAATATTCGAAATTTTCAAAATTGAGAATTGTTAGAATTTGTAGCTTTTTACCTAACATGAAGAAATGCCTCAAAATTCCGATATAAATGCAAATAAATCAAATCAGTGACAACTGACTGAAACATAACAAGAAAGAGCTTTCATAGGTAGCATCCCTTTTAGCTTTATGACCCTAAAAAGTTCTTATTTAAATGATCTGATGCAAGCAAGCACTTGTCTCTAAATAGATATCTTTGTTTTTGCTTTACGTGCGTAAAATCTATAGTCTTTTTAATCACAAACCATATTACAGAGGAGATATTGCTATTTTGAAATCGGACATAAATCACCTTGCTTATTGCCAATATCGTACATGTTACACTCGACCTGCCATTATGGTGAAGCTTCAATCACCAGTGTTTGACCCAAATTTATTATGAAGAATGTCATTTCTTAAAAGACAAAACTGGTTAAATTTACAGCATATCAAACCCTTCATGCTAAAAAGACAAAAAAGTCTTTATGATTCTCGCCAAATATTGAAATTTTCAACTAAAATCCGTTCCTTTATTTTATGATTTTATCGATGAGACAATTTGAGCACGACCTTTTAATCATCAAAAGTTTTCTCATGATAATGATGATGATAACCCACTTATTTCAGGCAACCCACTTCCTCTGAACACTGGGGGCAAATACCTGTTCACTTTTTTCTTAAAAAAATCACCACGTAAAGTCGATCGAAGAAAGAAATGACTCTATGAAATGTGAAATAAAATAAGATACAGAGAGGTGAATGATAATAGGCTTCAAACTGAATCGGATTATACATGATTTCGGCTGGTTCGTATAAGCAGCTGGATACGCACGGCATTTTTTATCCCACCCTAGTAAGTTGCTTTCAACATCTGGCCCTTTCTCAGGTTTCATCTATATCAACAAATTTTTTGTCATACATTTCTCTAGGCATTACATAATCAAGGTCGGTCTTTTTTTTAGAGTTTATAGATGATGTGAACCATTAGCGCAGATTTCTGTGATGTGAATGTGAATCTGTGTTGTGAATCTGAACAAATCAGGCTAACACCTTCCCTTGTCAATATAGAATCATTATCGAAATCACTAAAATGTGCAAACTCTCGAGATTTTGGGCTGTAAGGCAGTATCTAAATATAAAAAAACCCAATGAAAACTTTTGGGATCCATATACATGACCTGTGTTAATATAAAGGTTCCCTTCTCACTCTCTCCTATTCTTTAGCACCAAAAGAGATCGTAGCAGGCTCGACTTTAAATAAAGTTAGCTTGGATAGAGTCAAATGTGTATTTATCAAGCAGTTTTACCCTAGTCCATTTAAATCTCTACTTTGATTCAGTACTAACTTAATAATTTTTTTTACTTTATACTAGCTTCTTTTACCTTTTTATGTATAGAAATGTGTACTTGTCATTAGAACGCCATAAATTAATTTATGTTTTTTCAATAAAGTAAATTTTCAGAACAGATGCTTTGATTGAATAAAGAACATATTTTTTAAAATCCCAAATTCGGAAAAGTGTTTTGTTTTGTCAGCAATTCCCTAGCAACTTCTTTTATGTGTTTATGTGATGGCAATGGGGTAGAAATGAGCTTTAGAACACCCAGTCATATCACCCAAGTATTTGTTGGTTCTTTAATTCTTATTCTGAAACACAGTTTACTCTTGTTAAAACACTTAGATTTTTGTCTCCACAGTTGCACAAATTGCACCTTGATAGAAGGAAGCATTGCATTCTACATCACACGGATTTATGACTTAAATGCTTTTTTCTACGCAGCTGCTTCGGATAAGAGTGAAGCATCGCCAGTCTCCAGTGATATTAGCTGCGAAACGAAATCACCCAAGAGGCCAAGAACAATATTGACAAGTGCTCAAAGAAAAGCCTTCAAGGCTTCCTTCGAGATGACACCAAAACCATGTAGAAAGGTGCTTTGATTTCCATCTTCAAAACTCGTCTTACTTTTCATAAAGTGTGACATCACTTGCTTTGTATTTTCTCGCGAAACATAGTTATCTTACTAGGTTCATATCATACCCGAACTTCAAAATATGTATATGAACAACAACTAAAAGTAGCAATTCTTTTATGATTTAGTCTGCTTCAAAGTCGTAGCAGCCTTCAAAAACTTTGGCGGCTATAAAATAAAATAACCAGCAATAAAACAATATTTTATTCTTAATGAGTTTGTTTCCCATGTGATATAAAGTTAATGGCATGTGTCTTGAATAGAAGTGAAAAATACTATAGGAATATGTTTGTAAACAATCTTTTGGTGGTACAAAACTTGTAAATAGCTTTGAAAAAAGCAAACATTTAGTAAACTAAAGCTTTTCGTCTGACACTCTTCAGAGTTTAAAACGTCAGAACATAGATCGAAAACTCTAGGCTAAGAAATATATATACCCAGTTGTGGATCGAAATAGGCCAATCAGAAACATGAGCACATGACTGTAAAGGTTGACCAATCAGTGCCGCTTGCCTATTAGAATGTTACCAATGGAGTCCTAAGGTGAAAACGAACTCCTTTTGTCTACACAGTAGCGGTTTTTTCGTGCTTATGTAGATAGATTCTAAAACTGCTAGGTGGAACGACGATCGGGCTTTACCAATAATCCGAAACATGTCGCCATTATAGTTTTTTGCACAAACTGGGTTTTCTAGCAAATGCTGCCCGATAGCAGAATCGCAGGTCTTATTAGTAATTTTGGATTTGCAAGACCGAGGTGGCTGTTCTCTTTGGGGATGTGTTTTGTTTCTAATATTAGATGGAACGTGTTGTTTTATCCTATCCTCCAATCTTTGGGTGGTGCGTCCTACGTAGCCAGAATCACACTGGCACGTGAATTCATACACAACAGAACTTTTTTTTTGTGGCAGGAACGCAGTCCTTTTGAATGGACGGAAGGGCCTTTTTTGTACTGTAAACAACACGTGGGTTAACCGCGAAGAAACAATTATTTCTTCGCGGTTAACCCACGTGTTGTTTACAGTACAAAAAAGGCCCTTCCGTCCATTCAAAAGGACTGCGTTCCTGCCACAAAAAAAAAGTTCTGTTGTGTATGAATTCACGTGCCAGTGTGATTCTGGCTACGTAGGACGCACCACCCAAAGATTGGAGGATAGGATAAAACAACACGTTCCATCTAATATTAGAAACAAAACACACCCCCAAAGAGAACAGCCACCTCGGTCTTGCAAATCCAAAATTACTAATAAAACCTGCGATTCTGCTATCGGGCAGCATTTGCTAGAAAACCCAGATTGTGCAAAAAACTATAATGGCGACAGTTTCTGATATGGTAAGCCCGATCGTCGTTCCACTAGCAGTTTTAGAATCTATCTACATAAGCACGAAAAAACCGCTACTGTGTAGACAAAAGGAGTTCGTTTTCACCTTAGGACTCCATTTGGTAACATTCTAATAGGCAAGCGGCACTGATTGGTCAACCTTTACAGTCATGTGCTCGTGTTCTGATTGGCCTATTTCGATCCACAACTGGGTATATATATTTCTTAGCGTAGAGTTTTCGATCTATGTTCTGACGTTTTAAACTCTGAAGAGTGTCAGACGAAAAGCTTTAGTTTACTAAATGTTTGCTTTTTTCAAGCTATTCGAATATGTTTGACAGATCATCAAAGTATAAAATGAGGAAGAAAAATAAAAACTTTACAAAAGAAGATGGAGCTTGAGATGAAAATCTGAAACTTCCTTTGTTTTCATACTGCAGAAATGTAGTATGAAGCATTTTTAGAAATATATTCCAAGCACCATTTGAAAAGCACCGAGCATTGCGGTCTGGCTGATATCTTACCCTGTTTTTGTGACAAAGAATGAAAAGAAAGCAGATATTGGCTTTAGGGAAGAAGAGTTGAATTCGCATAATTCATTGTACCGTATGTGTTTTTCTTGAGAAATGCATTTATGCCCTCAGTAAGAAAAATTGCTATTAGAAATCATCTTCATTGTATTTTATTTTTCAGGTTCGAGAGGAATTGTCTCGTGATACAGGATTAAGTGTTCGAGTTGTTCAAGTGTGGTTCCAAAACCAGCGAGCAAAGGTACACTATAATCAAAGCACTCGTCACTTATTGTCGGTGTTTACTGAAAATATTTGCTAGGTGTTCGACAAAGGTTTTCCATCTTTGCTATCTTTGCTTCTATGAAATGCCTGTTTATTAGAAGTTCAGAAGTGATCTAATGTATCATGTTTAAATGCTGCCCTGTGTTTATTATGCAACGAATGAAGCAAAAACTAAAATTGAAAACATAGCTTTCTGCAATTGTTTCATTTGCTATTGCACAGTTTGCTCTTTCCACATGGCATTGATCGAGGAAGGAGAAATACCATTGCCTATTTTTCAGTTCACCATTCCATATTTTGTAAATTCAAATTAATACTGTTTTCCATTTTTCAGCTAAAGAAAATTGCTAAGAAAAATAATCCCAACCAAATGGATGATAGTCCATCCAAACGATCAGCGAAGTCCAAAAAGAAAGTTAAAACGCGAAGCAGGTCGGGTTTGGAATGCGATGACAAGAAACGATCGTGTAGGCGAGATTGTTCGAGCATAAGCGATACACCACCACACACTCCGCTTACAACACCATTTTCAAACCATTTACAACCGTTTGATAACATGATACCTATGCATGAGAGCTTTCCACACATTCCTCCACCGAATCTGGAGCCTTTCTACCCTACGCCACCCTCGAATTCAGGACAAAGCAACAACTATTCGTGTTTATCCCCAAGCGACCTTCCTCCACCGCCATATTCAATGGCACAGAACTTTCAGCACGGGGATGGAATGATGATGGAAAATGGCAGGATCTCAGGCATGCTAAACTATGGACACGATATGACGTCACCGTTCATGGACCATTCAGGGCATGGGCGGCATATGCAGATGTTGAACCATGCCTTAAATTCATATTAAATGGGAATACCCGTCGATTCGATCATAATGTCAATGCTGGACGGTAGTTTAAAGATTGCCCACAGAGGTGGCGGCTGGAAATGTTTTCTGGTCATGTTAGATTAACGTACACAAGAACTAACTAGATTTTGCCTCCGTATCGATGTGGCTACAAGTTTAAATACGTTTGACTGTAAACGAAAGTAATTTAATTTCAATGGTAGTTTCCTTGAGAGTGTAAAGAAGCCTTGTAGGCATGTGAGAACCCCGATGTCTAGGTTCGAAAGTGGCAGATTATTTCAACACTAAGTTTCAAGTTCCTTGCCATGTGTGAACTAAGACTGAAGTAAAATATACATATTAACATGGATGAATTTTGTCATCAATGCCCCTTTTCACCAATGTTTAGCCAATTTTCGCAGTCAAAATGCGAATTCAAATATAAATAGGTCTTCACGAACAACAAGACCTGTTTTTGTTACCTGGCCATAAAATAATCCATTTTATTGAACCATCAAGCATAAGTTTCCCACGTCTCAGGAATAAGGAACAATTGATCTTGAGGCCTCTAGTTATTTAGACAATGATCATAATAAATTCAAGAACCACATATCCGTGAGCAAACAGGAGAATCAAAGGATCTTCCATTTTGTTCTAAACAGGATTCACTGGCGTGGCTGCAATCAAGATTGACAGTCTATCCGTATCCATGTGGATGCAGTGGGGCAAATAGCAAAACGCTTGTCTGATGGATATGTGAAATAGATCTAAAAGATCTGCAACTCAATCCACGATTAATTTCTGGAATACTTAGAATCTTATTCAATAAGATGTCATTCAGTAATTTCTTTATTGCTACTCTCGTTTACGCTCAATTATCAAAAGCAGTAAATTAGCCATGATCGTGCTAACTAGCATCTCTGTGTCCTTGACATCTGTAGAAATCTGATGTGCTTATTGACTCTCATTTTATTTGGGACCCTGTATGGAGGATTTGGTTACGTATGTAGAGAAGTATTTATTCGATGAAGTTGCAGATTTCGTTAAACAGTAGGTTGCTATATCAATTCAAATCATCGAATAATAGTCGTTTTCTCTGCTCTCTACCTTAAAGTCTAAATGAAAGCAAATTCCCCGTCCCTAAAGGCAAGAGTATCCGCAATTGTAAATTCGAGTCAACGTATATGATCTTTCCTTTCATTGACGGTGATGACTCACATATTTGAAGACTAGAATTCATGTGGTAGTTATCTAAAATGAATCCTATTATAACAAGCCAAAAAATGAGGAATGGGGCAATGAGTCATCTTTCTGATAGCAATGATGGTCCGTTTCTCCTTTCAAATGTCTCTTTATGAAATTTCTATTTGTTTTACCAAAATCCAAAACTTATCTTTGCATTAAATATTGAATGTTGCGCAGTTGTCTGGGAAAAAATCTGAACCAGAACATGAAATGAGTACCTAAACAATTAATTGGTAGTATGTTACGAAGATACCTAAGCTCTAGTCTGTATTTCTCTTTCTGCCAGAAGATAGTCCATTCAAGATTTTCCTTAAACACCAATTTAAAGAGAGGCTTTTTATCACATTTTATAGAGACAGTTTAGTAGTAGTTCTCAAAAGCTAAGATTACAGTGATTCAATTGAGATAAGTGCCTCTACCAAGGTCCTTGGTATACTAAAATAAAGTTATGTACATTGTCAAGCGTATCCTCCTTTCCCGCTCCAAAATTGTTGTTTTCATGATTTATATTGGTTCAGGAAAATGAAACATGATGGTAGTGTTTTCTAAACTCTTGGAAACTGGTAATTTATTGCAAAGGAACCTTTAAGCTGCAGGGGCTTTCGAAATCTTTCGACAGGTATAGTGACAAAATCATTTCAAATACACTCAATTTTATAGAAGAAAATTTCTACAAGAAAGGAGTACTGCTTTTCTCGAAAAAAATTAAGAAACTTCACGAATCAAACTATTTCAGCAAACAATTTGCAATTTCTTCCGGCCAACATGAAAAATATCATGTTTTCCGTAATGGAATAAATCGCAAAATATAAATTGAGATATATGAATTATAATATTTTCCCAACACGAAAAACTACACCTAAGATCCAAAATATTAAAATTGATCAAGCTAAAACAAATCAACTCTCAAGCAAAAATGAGTGGTGAAAATTACGGCATGGTTTATAAACTGGAGAACTCAACATCGAACTTGTTTCTTAAAACATTTGAGAGTGGCAGGTGCAAGGTTGCTCTGTATCTCAAAGTATTTTTCATTCTATTTTTTTATTTCTTTCATAATTGAAGAATAACAGAATATATGGTGTCATCGAAGGAAAACACTGAAACGATTGGTAAATCAACAAACAAGGGAAAAAATGAACAAGTGTTCGAGACAGAATATGGAGAATCTATTAATCTTGTCATAAAATATAGTTTGAGGTATGGGTTCAATTGCAAATGCATTTTAATTGATCGACAATAGTTTAATTGCTTTTGCAATTAAAAAGGAAGATATAATCGCTGTGAATACATCTAATTTTATTGTCAATAATGATTTCAATTAAAAAGCTTTGAGAATAATCAAGTAAAGTAAGGCCTATAAAACTATTTTCATGTTGAAATTGAATTCAAATATCTTGCAAGCTTTGTTGAAACATTAATACACATCTCTTTCTCTCGTTGCATTATAGCTCTCTTTGGAGAGTTCCACATGAACTTATTTAGATTTATCTCTTAAATCCATGTCTTTCACAATATCCTTGAATCTAGACCACGCCCTCGTGTCTAAGTTCTAAAAGCCTCCTTCATTAGCAAACGGATAGTGAAACTGGATAGATTGATTAAGGACAAAAGGGAGCTTAATCGGAGTTAGCCGTGATAAAATAAGTAATCCATCGTGGTTTTGGGTCCGTACTAGCGAGAGCTTTACTGTTGAAAAGGTCTTTTAGCAGCAGAAACAATACCCCTGGCTGAATCGATCTTCTCAAAAACATATTATTCTATCGCTTCTATAATCAAATCTGTTGAGCAAATGGATTTATATCAAGAATGAATAGAATAAGGATCACATTTCGTGTCATTAGGTGTCGTAGCAAGATCAAGACTGATCTTTCACTATTGTCACGCAGCATGCCTATCAAGCGGCTTCAAGCTTACTTGCATAATCTCCGAAACCGATGTCAGAGCCTAGTAGCCTAGATTGATAATCAATGAAGTTGTACGTGTTGTACGTAAATGAACAGAATTCGATAAAATAAAATAACGACTTTGTACAAGAAATGAATATTTGGCACGACGTTACGAGCATAACTTTTCACCTGATCTTGAAGATCTGGAAATCTAAATGGGTTTAGAAACTAGGCTGCTACCAAAGGCTCAGGGACCTATTGTTCTAAAACAAAAGACAGCATTTATAACTGCCAGAACAAAAAGTACTAAATAACCGTGAACATTATGGACAAAGGGGTGTTTCTATATGTAATAATACCAAATCGCGTTTTAGCCCGAGCTTTGCATAAATGGTAAGGCATGCTTTCCAGTTACAAAACCATTTGAAACGAGAGTCAGTATAATTCAGATACTATATTTCATGATTCAGAAACGAGAATTCAGATATTCATCTCTGCAAAATTTAAATGAAACTCATTCTAAAAAATAAGAACGAGACTGTCAGAAAGGGCAAAAAATGTCGAAACCACCCTCATTATGGTGAGCAACCATCACCAGAATTGAAAGAAGTGAGAAAACTTGGCATGTTCCTCGATATGAAAGAAGAGTGGAAAATTCTAGCCATAACCATCACAACATGTTTGTACACGTGCGGGAAGTTACACGCTTGCGGCGGACAAATCTACATAAAAGGAGCTAAATACTTTTCTAGAATACTAATCTGAAGAAAATGGAGTTCACTACCCGATTCCTGTGCAATGATTTTATATATATTATGATCCGCCCATCTACAAGACCTGTGGCCAAGATATGGCAAGTCTGCTTGTCTTGAGTTTGAAGCCAATTGCCATCAAGATCATGAATAACCCTTCTGCTTATTTTAATTTCAGTCAATTTCCTTCCTTTCCTACTGGCTTTTTAAAAAACCAGGGAGGAGCTACAGAAAGTTAGTAGCACATATCTTACAGGTCAGACGAGAAGGAACAAATTATGGATAAAACAGCAAAATAGCTTGATGAACAGCAAAATAGCTTGATGAACAGCAAAACGATCTAACAACATTTCTATATTTTAGTTTTTTTCCGGGAATAAGATATCCTTTTAGCCTGGCCACTGCAAGTGTTTCTGTTGAACAAAAATAATTTTCTGGTTAACAACGTTTTATGTTTGGAGTGACTTTTTCTTTTGCTTGAAAGAGTGGCACCACTGGGTACATCCGCGACAAGCTTCACTTGGCTTGAGCCTTTGGGAATCTTTTCGACTTCAATTTGTGTATAAATTTATTCGTTTTTTATTGATTGTATTTTAGATTTGATTATCAAGTAATAAAATAACGTATTTGGCAGTTATTTAACCGCTATCTAGCCACTTGAAAATTCAAACATGTTGAAACTGATAAATGTTTTTAAAAAAGAGGATGAACCGCTTTTGGGCCTAAAATCTAACTACCAAAACATATTGCTTTGCATGGATTACTGCGACTGAATAGTTACGACTGGAATTATTAAGAAAGGGACTTTAACTTCGCTTTAAAATACATCGCTTTGTTTCAAGTTTCACTTTCTTTACTAGATATTTATGTTTTACATGAAGTTTATATTATCTCTGACCAACGTTGACATTTCAAAGTATCACCCTTTGGCCTCAGTGACATTTCTTAAACGCGACTTTTATAAACTAGCTAATTTTGCATTTCATAGACACTGGCTTTTAACGATTCTCCAAAAAGGAAAATTTGGGCAAAAACCTTGCTTTATTTGCACGTTTAAGTTTGACAGAAAGAAACATTCTCAAGTTAGCTAGGCAACTTTCTCTCACGAGGTCACGTACAAATACAACAGAAAATCAATTGCACGGTCTAAGATACAATGATACACAACATACCTGTGAATCGTTTACTTTGATAGGAAGAAAATTCTTTTTTTTCTGCGATTTTCGGTGAATTTCACAACTTGCTTGGTGACAATTTGGAACATTTCGTGGTTACACACGTGGCTGGAAGCACTTCAAATCGTCGATTGAGGAAACTGGGAACAACAGTTTTACCGCCAAAGTTTTATACTAGAGCCCATTCTCCTTCAGGGATCCAAAATTAAGATTAAAAGACGAATTTTTCTAAATAGGATATATTAGATATTAGGTGCCAAATCCTGGAATACCATTCCTTATTCAATCAAAACAATCTCCTTCGGTTATAATTTTTCGGGAGGCCCCTTCTGAAACATGAGAATATGATCAAGTACTTGACATTTTGACAGTAATTGATTTTTCAAATTCGTAAAAGCCTTGACCCATCATAATTTTTCATCTCATCATTCAGTCGTTTCCGTTTTGATATTTTCAAGTCCTTCAAAAGTCCGAATATCATAACCTCTGCTTTAAAAAACAAAGATGCTATTTGAGAGCTTCGACTTTACCAGGCGCTGCTCCATGCAGTAAAACGAGCTTGTGTTGGTAGAAATAGTTACCTTTCCCTGCCTAATATGAAAATAAAGCCAGATAAAGAATATAAATTCAGTATTTCAACGTATTGGCAACTTTTCATTTTTCAATAAAAAAATCAATGAAACGAACTTACGATTTTAAGTTCCAGATTCTCATAATTTATCTAAAAGTATGACATGGTTATGACTTACTAATTATCTTAATAATTATAAATTGACTTACTAATTATACATTGCTTGCAGTCGACTATTTTCAGTTGAAAGATTTAAATAACTAACAAAGAGGTTTATCTACGATAACTGAAGAACGATGATTTTATTCTTTACATATGAAAATTCTGCTACAAACATCCTGTCAGCTAGAGCAAAGACTTTTTTATCAAATGAATTTAAGGGAAGACAAGTTATTCTAAAGAAGTAAATACACATTATGAAGTACCCTTCTATGAAGATTGTCGACTTCTTAAAAAAGTGTCAGTAAGTTAACAAGAAACATCCTTCCATTTGCTTTAAAAGTCTGTTGGTGATCGCTTTACTCTGCATGATCAAGATGAGGTCTATTATTTCAAAAATTATTACAGGTCTGCAATAATATCTTGATCAAAGTACCCTGTGTTTTTTCCGCATAAACTGCTAACAATGAGCCTTTGCGAGCGTGGTGACGGTCCAAACAATAGCAGTAAACTTCTACGGATTAACCAAAATTTATTTGAGACTATCTAAAAATGCATTATGGGATGCTTGCGTAGCGCAATGGCTCATTGTTAGCAATGAGTCTTAGTGATAGCAGCTTGGATCAATAAAACAAACTGAAACCAAAGCGAAGTCTAATGGAAAGATTATGCGTACTCAAGCAATCAAATCATTTAGGGACTGGCAAAATGTAGATTCTACTGCAATATAACTCAACTAGCTTTCAAATTTTCAATACTATTAAATCTATACATTAATACACAAAAACGATCTTGTAATACACACAGGTTCATTAGCTACATTGCAACCAACAGAGTTGTGGTTCCTTTGGCTGAGGGCTCCATATAGAAAATTACGTTGTACGCGATTTTGCTTATCTTCTTAAGTATTCGATCATAAATTAACCAATCTCAATCTCAATTGGCACTTTTATCTCGGCGGAGGACCATTCATCATGGGGTGCACGAATTTACAAGCCTGTCCGTTCCTGCAGCCTGTGGGTGTCATGAAATGACGGCACAAAGGAGGCTCTGCAACGAAATATAAGTTTGATAATTTGCTTTTTAAAGAAAACATAAAAAAGATCGGTTTAAAAGTAAAGTTGAACTTTGATTGAATGAATCCTTTGTTAAATGAAATTTTCCGTGTAACGAAATTAACAGTCAGTCTATTTAATAAGTTTATTAAGTTTAATGAACTTACTAAAGGTAAGACAAACAACTTTCTTGTTCCTTTTAAGGCTGGCTAAACCAGGGCTCTAATTCTCAATAAACTTTTTTTGAAGAAGGTTTTATCCAGAAACACATTGAAGACAAAACTTGTACGTAATGTGTTCAGTTATCAGTTACAGAAAAAAGTAGCAATTGCAACCGGAGCAATTCAAAACGAGGACACACCCAAACATGCCATGAAACTATGATCAACAGCTAACATATTCAAAAGCCAAAACATAGATTGTTGGTAAGTACTGAAAATTTACTTTAACTTAAAAACGAACCAAAATGAAAAGAAGCAGCTGAATTTTAATTAAATTATAACCGTTAATAGAAAGGCTTGGATAAAACGATTGATTAATTTCATCAAGATGAAAATTAGGCCGTCTATGAAAGGGAGTATTTCAGTGAAACAGCGACTAACGGTTATTTTAATTAGCAACGTTGAATAACTTTAAAAAGGACAGACTCTATACGTAAGTTCAACTATCATCAAGGAGTTTATAGACAATAACTGTTTGTCTTCTCCCAGTTACACTAATCTGTAGTTTTCGTTTCGATCCAGTTGGCATATGAAGTTGTCTGTGAAAAGGCTTTCTTAAATTGGTTGCAATGAGTTTTTAAAAACTGTAAAAGCATTTCTACAGCCAGGACTATTTTTTATCATGCAGTTGTTTTATAAACACCTCAAAGAGAATTCGTGACCTTCTGCAAAATACTTTTTTAAAATACTACTAAAAACTGAGAAGTCATTTGTTCTAGCAGCATTTAATGGGAACAGAAAACATGGGCAAATAACAACAGATCAACCAGCAAAATTCATCAACCAGCCATAAAACTGATCACTTAATTATATACCATTTTTCCGCTTCAGGTTATACGTTATTTATCTGGTTGGCAACTGTAAAACACAAGTCCTATTAAAGGCCTAACTATAAGTAGAGAGGTGCTTTTGACTGAACAACCCATATATAAAGAGGTTTGAAAACGCTTAAAGTGAAAATATGACGAAGGGTTCATGTGAGCTTTATGAAATGAAAAAATGCAGCTTACTCCCTCGGCCTCGCATGTGGGGACCACCCCTTCCTCGCCCCCTTCCTCTAAAATGTTCCTCTTCATTGCCCATATCAAAGTGATCCTAAAAGAAGAAAAAATAATTTGCATTGGCATTAGCTGTACAGCTGATAACTGCGTGCGACTGAAGAACTTTAATTTTCATAGTCAGGAGAATTATAATGAAAACAGAACGATAATACTAACTGCCTTGAATGCAAAAAATAGGTCTGGTAACATTTAATAATCAATTAGATACACAAAACAGCATGCAAACCCATATAATGTATAAAAAACTGGATTCCGTGTAAGATTACAGCTAAAAACAAACGATGAAAGCAAAGCTTAATCAATTTTTCACCTAAAAGGAGATTAAGCAGAACTTTTCGCTATCTAATTAGCATCTCCCTTCTAGCATAAATGCACCTGATTACATACACTCTCGAATCCAATACGTACCTCGCCATGCATTCCAACCATCGGAGGGCCATGAAAACGCGGTCTGAGGGGTCCACCGCGATGCATCATTGGCCTGCCCCTGAAATTTCCTCTTGGTCTTCCTTGAAATACGTTCATCGGAGGTCTAGGGACTCCCCCGCGAATAGGGAAACGCGGTACTCCTGGCGGAAAGCCTGGGCCAGGCACATCAGGGCCTAAAGTTCAATACAAAGGCTGATGACTTATTTTTTAGATAAAAAGTTACAAGTTTTAACGGTAGTTTTGAAATAAGTTTATCTTCAGTCGCTACCTTTTTTCAATCTCGCCAAAGCTCGCTAGTTTTTAAATTCAACATAAACTGGTCGATATCTGTACCAAAAAATAACTTTGATTGAGAGTTTTAGAAAAGCGGAGAGGTCTGCTAAAGGAAAGATGGACCTTATTTTATCTTGTTAAAGGTAGTGCAAAATGTACTTTTTGCACTTAGGAAAAACACGCTTGGTGTAGTTCTGTTGCTCGTAATATAGTTTTGCCATAATCATACAAAATTGCAGACCTTTCGATCGAGGGTAAATGTAGGTGGATTGAATTCAGTTAAAACTTGAATTTATAAACGCACAAATTTACTGAAAGGTATCTTGATTTTAGGAATATATTGCTGCCAACGAATAATAACGTGAATAAACAAAGCCATAAACAATGGCAAGGCGCAAAAATTGAACGCCAAATCAAAGCCAAACAAAACTCCGAAACCAATATTTTTTTAAAAAAAATATGTACTATGAGACTATAACCGGAGAACCCTACTAAGGTCTATGATAGATAAAAAGAAATAGAGACAGGAAAACTACAACAACTTAGACTGGCTACTTCGTCAAATGGTGATAAAATTACATACCCATAGGTCTCGCTCCACGCCCCATGAATTCTGGTCCACCAAGACGCGGGAAGTCCTGTGGTGACCCGGGTTTAGGCACCTAAAATCACCAAAAAGCTTGATGAAAAATCATGTTCTACACGGCTTAATGATCCGCCATTAAGGTAGTGTGCTTTGCTTAAAGGACAGGGTGATTTACTTAAATGAGATGGAAATTTACTTCAAAAAACGGTGCTTTATGTCTACCTCTTTTTCCTTATGTGTTTTTTTCCAGTATTCAAGTATCCGTGCCATCAAATTCAAATACTGATAATTTTGGCAGAAATTTGTCGTTTTTACGGAGATGTTTAAGTGCAGTCGATTCGTGCTTGTGCGGAAAAATTTTGGGCCATCTATTCGGGGAAAGAAATACATGTTTTGCTGTGAAAGGCGTGGGAAAAACAGTACTGTTCGCGCCAACTGAAAAATGGACTCCCTTCAGCTGCACCATGGCGACTGAGGTAAAAATTAATTACATCAAGTAATTAAATTCCGGTAAATATTTCATTACTTACTTACCATTATATGTTTCATAATGTTGTGTACGGAGGGCGATACATCTAAAAAAAGATTGGACAACGTCTAGCAAACGGTTTTTGCAAAGCATTTTCAAAACTACGTTGGAATTATTGTTCACCAGTAGACTATGGGCCGCAATAGATGACGGAGCATAGAAAGGGCCCACAGGTCAAGCACAGACTGGGGCCCAAGGCCCAACATAAAACGGGCCACCAGGCCGAGCATAAAAAGGGTTCCAGGTCAAGCATAGGTTTGGGCCCAAAGCCAAGCATAGATTGGGGCCCAAAGCCAAGCAAAGGTCACAGGGTCCCAGAAAGTCCTCGAATTCAAAAACAAGGAATTTCTCCCAAAGATGAAAATTTATTGATTTTTCTGTTGCCTTGAGGATCGTGTGTATCTTATCTCGTAGCTTAAAATCTGTCGAAAAACTGTTGGCATAACTTAAAGAGATTTTCTTATACAGATTATAAAATGTCAAATAAGTATGGTTTGGCTGCTAAAAGGGGACTGAAGGCAAAGAACGACACCTAAAAAAGAGAGCCAGCAAAGCTTTGGACGCCCACTCTATAGTCAACTAGATGGGAATCAAAACACATGACAAAAAAATCTGGAGACATAACAGTGCCATAGACATCGACGTTCTACAGACGCTGTGCTTTGCAAAAGAGGCAAAACTGTTGGCTACAGCAAAGTCAAATTGTGTGGATGGGTTTTGAAGTGCTCCTTTTTCTTGGATAACTATTCACCAAACAGAATATATCTCACCAACAAATGCTTAGGCACCGTAGCCACTTACGATCAACGTACATAAGTCTATTCTCAAAAATTCAAAATAAATACTAATGGATGAGTCTACCCTAAATGGTGTATATGGGTTGTTCTAGTCTATTATAAATATTCGTTTCACATTATCTGTGAGCTGCGTCGCATTCGTCGGAGAAAATTACATAGAATGTTCGATGTACAATCCACCTCCTTTCTCTTTCTGTATTTGCAGTGGGCGTAATAATCTTCTTAGGAAACAAATACGCAGTGGCACTGTGGCAGTGGGTTAGCCGAGACATAGTCTAGTCTCATTGCCGCCTACAATATTGGACAGAGCCGTTGAGCGTTGAGGCAAACCCCTTAACACGTGCCCCTGCCGGGAAGTTACGAAATATTAAGAAATATTAACATCAGAAAGGTGAGTTGTGGTTGGCAACTGAAATAACCTCTTTTGAGTCTAAATACTTGATAATAAACTCCTTCAGACGTACCGATCTAGCTACAGGTGAACATTGAAATAAAAAACCATAGAATTGATACCTGGATCTTTAACTTTAGCAAGCATCTCTGCAGTGGGGTCGCCTAGCAGGCTGTTGCCTTGACCTGTAATGATGCGACTTATTACTTCATGCAAGTACCATTGATAAAATGTCAAGAGCATGTGCAAAGGGTCTAACAGAAAATGAAAATCTCCTCCTTAAAGGCTCTTGCGCAACCGACACGCTTTTCAAAAGGCCGGCCTAATATCGTACTGCATGGAAATGCAAAAAAGTCCATTTCTCAAGACAACTGTCGCTAAGCATGCCGGTTGCGCATGAGCCTTCAAGCTCTACATTTCATTTCACACAACACTCAAAATCTAGCCTATAAAGACGATTATGACGTTCAATTCACAAGACGACAGCATTTTACATAGTCAAAAGGGTCTACTTTTGAAAGTCAGGAAATTACAATCCATCAGAGAAAATTATTTAAGAGTTTACAAGAGTGGTTGCAGAAATTCAATCAATTGTCATGCACACCTGGCTTATCATTTGCTTTTGCGGTTGCATCACTTTTAGATTGTGTGCTATTTGTCTGAAGTGATGTCGACGCTGCCTGCTGCACTGGAACAGAGGGCTTCGGATAGAGAGTTCCTTCCTAAAAAGAATTTGTCACTCACTGACTCAATGACTTACTTTAACAGGAAAAGATAATATGCACTAAAATTAGGGTTTGATTAGTAAGAGCTATTACTTCCGGTGTCCTATGACATTACAGTTTTAAACTCAACTTAAACAGCCTAGAATCAATGGTTTTGCAGACTAAAGCCGCTGAATACATTTGAGCGCTGCTTCGTCTCTTATGGACGGGTATAGTAATCAATGCTTGAATGCTCTTTGAATGTATCAAGGCTGTTTGAATGTATCAAGACATTTCTCACTGTTTTACATCAAGGCCATTCCATACCACAATAGGAGCTTAAATTTCAGTGTGGTTGCTGGGGTATTTAATTTTGAAATTTGAATGATTTGCAAGAACTAGGCCAATTTCAATTTGTTTCCTGAAGGTACCTACTTTAATTCTACAGCAAAAGCAATATATTTTGTATCTATCAAACTTCAAATTTTGACTTTAAACTTTCTGGTACGAAAGATGTTTTTGCTTGTTATTAATTAAGGGTTTTTCATGCTGTAAGTAAACAAGCAAATCTTTTATAGCTCTCACTTACCTCGTCGTGAGGAATCAATTTCGGCTCAGAAGGACCATGCTCCTCCGTTTCGCTGTCAGGTTCAGCCGGACTATCTGGCAGGCTAAAATGTTATTAATCATGTCAAAAATTGATGAGTTTAACAATTTCTCTCCTGCAATATAACCTTGTAAGAAAACACAAGTCACCGACAATAGTTGACATCAAACGTACTTTTGTGTGATATTACATCCCAGCAACTTCTAAGACAGAGATATCACCTTCGATGGCAAGTAGGGTTGGTGTTAACTTATTAGATTGCAATTAGGCAAACAAGTCATCAATGCATTAGTGGTACCATCAACCAGAATAATAAACATGACAACCAACCTTGCTTTTGTTAAAAATATATCAGCAAGAACCTTTTGCTCTCTTTCTTTCTGCAGGGAAGATACCAAAAGAAAAGAAAGTTATTTTTAGACAAAGATAAGGTTGTATTCTTAAGAGATATGGTTGAGCGAAAAACGTCTTTTTGTGAAAATTTCCAGTCGAGGAAATAGAAATAAAACAAAGTTTATTTATTATACATTTATTCATAGTTACTATTTAGGTAATCATTAAATTCTCATAAATGCAGATCGTCTTTTATTTGGCTAATTTTATTGGCTTAAAGAAAAGGAGCTGAAGCAAAAAAATGTAGAAAAAAAAGAGAAACAATTTGTCAAGTAATCAAGAGATAAATGTTCTACTTGAGCAAAAGGAAAACAAGGAAGGGAGATACAGTATTACCTGAATGTATTTTTCACGACTTTTTTCACCAGCTTCGACAGACAAAGGACTCATTTCAACTAAACAAGGCTTCTTCCACTGTAAAATTGATAAATATTATATTTACATAGAATGAAAACATGGGACATATTTAAGGATAGTTAATAAAACATTTGATATAAACTTCAAACTATAGATTGGCAAGCAGTGAAATTGTCGGCTAAACACGATTGTTGTGCATTGCTTTATTTTATGTCATTACATTGGGTTTGGTATCTTTTTCATATACTTGTCTCTGCATCCTCACTTTGTCAAAATATTAACAATATAACAGCCATCCTAACGTGTCATTAACTGTCAATTTACTTTTTTTCAAAAAAACTAAGGGTGCTTTTTCTACTGACTCACTCAACAGACAAAATAAACTACGAAATGGTGAACCAAAAACAAATAACAGGCCTGATAAACAAAACAAAAGAATTATCAAAAATCTTATAAACGTCTGAGGATTATGCCAAATTGAAAATTTTCTATGCTCAATACTCATTTCTTAAACTTTATAAGATTTGACTCGTGTTTTTGACAGCTCAACTCAAAATTGCATGTACGAATGACAATCAGTATTGCTTTTCTTACCATCGCTTTTTCAACCATTCTGTCTTCACCGAGTCTTCGAGCGTTTTCCAAGGCCTAAATTTTGCACAAAAAAATTAAAAACGTAAGCAGCAATTTAACAAATGTAAAACTTTGTAATACAGTAAAATGTAATAACAAATATAATAAAGTGTAATACTCTTACTTAAAAATTTCTTCTGCGTTATCAGAAACTTAAGCTGTTTTGTGAAATCAGATTTGGCCATGATACGGACATTAAAACATGAAACCGAAAAATTTAAACAGACGCCGGATGAACCTCAAAATAATGGGAAAGCCAGAAAATTGCAAACACAGAAAAAACACTCGGCTGATAAGTGCCAGAAAGTGAACAAGTGACGGGAGGAGCTGGTAAGAAACTAATGTACTGTTTTTATCAAAAGACCATCACTACATCAGGTTAGGTTGGAGCGAAAAAAACGTTGTATACCGCAGAATTCAGTAATATTTCAAAGCACCGTTATCAACTAACCTCTCTCTCACGAACGAGTTCGTTGTGTTTTGCCATCGAAAAGTTCATTGTATGGTGCATTGACGCTGAAGAAATTAAAAAATAAATGAAAAAAGTACCAAAGAAGGCTATTGGCTATCAATGAGAGTTTATAAATCAGAATTAAGGGTTTAAAATGGTAAAGCACATTGAAAATACAAAAACACTTTGCAACTAGCTTTGTATAAAAATATATGACACAGCTTTAAAGGCACAAGAGACGAAAACGGAACATATACCCGAACAAGAATATTGTTAAATATGTAAAAAATTATAACAAAATCACAAAAAGATTCAGTTTGTCAAGACAAACCATTCAAATCCTATCAGTAATGGACATATCAAATGAAAGACTTAAATAGTTTAGGGAACGAAAGCTAAAATTTCCTACATCCCAACAAAACGTCTTAAAACCTACTAAGAATCAAATTCAAACCCCAATTCTTATGGCAATCGAATCGTTAACCTTGAAGTAAGAGTCTATGTGCTTTTGATCTATTTATAAAAATTTTGTTTGATTTAATCGCAGCTTCTAGCAAACAAAGAAAGTTAGACTCTAATGAAAAGAAACAAAAATAACTCGCAGGAAAAAACAAAATGTCAAGGTGGATTTCTAACGTTTCAAATAGCTAATGCGACATTCACCTAGTTCTTCCTCGTCCAGTTCAAAGTAACAAACTTTGATAAGGTTTTCTTCATTTGCCCATGTGATCGACCTCTTTGTCTTCTTAGCCTTTTTGGACGGCGGCCCGGAGCGATCTTTATCCTGTTCTCCCTTTTCGTTGTCTAATTGAAAGCAAACAATTTATTGGATTATTCTAACAACAATTATCAAACTATTCAAAGAATAGAAGATAGACCGCTATCCTGGGACAAATACTATTATTTACAAAGAAATCTTTGCCTATGTTCAAATATATTTCATATTAAAGTTTTAAAACCAAGCTTGACACCTGCGACTTTCAACTTACACACTGAATATTCAGTCAAGGCAAAATTACAAGGGTATCAGCACCAGAGTACACGAAGCTTCAAAGATACTGTTCAACTTAGTTAAGGCATTACGAATTGAAAGTAAGTGAGTGAGTCTGAGAAAGTGTATTTAAAATCAATACCTTGGCTATCCTCGTCTTCATTTTTAGCTGTTTGATCAACCTTTGAATAAAACATGTAACGGATTTAGATACAAAGCTAAACATTTGATTACTAAAGTTAGGTTTCTACTTAAGATTCATTTAAACATAAAGTTTTCAAACACTTTGTAAAAAAGAGTGCAGCAGAATGGCTACAGTGTACACAGGCCACTAGCTTCGATGATAATATAGAATACAAAACTATTAAACAATATAAAACTTACAGTGTCTTCTTCAGTCTTGTTTTCACCTTTCTCTGCAAGAGAAAATTCACTAGTAAAAAGCCACCCAAAGCAAACCCTGAGGCCGATAAATTCTTACTTGGCTACTAGAAAACCTTAAAACTTTCTGGGCTTTATTGAAATGATATTGTGACAAAAGACATGGCAATAAAAAACAACCTAGTATATGAACTTCTGCATAATTGAGACGATAATTTACATTTACATGCTTATCATATATAGGATGAGCTCAGCACGAATAAAAATTAGATTTAATTGGCTTCGGGTTTCAAAATCAAGCTTGTTTAGTGTCCTACCTCTCTCCTGATCTCCTCTCAATGGCGATGCGTACGGTTTATCAGAATTCCTTGAAATAAAAATCGAAGATTACAAACATTCATTTATTGCCTTCTTGTAATTTCTAGCCTAAGCATTAACAAAATCAAGTCAACAATTGGGGCGTGGAAGGTGGAGTGGCTATGGCTACGAAAAAAATTATTTGAGAGGTTGGGTGGAAATATTGATATGAAATAAAATACTAGCTGCATAATGAATCTACTACAAGACTAAAGTGCGAAATGCGTCCGAAAAATTACATATCTGTAGGCAAACGCATTTCTCGAATTATTGCTGCTTATTTAAAACCTTATGGCTCGTAACTTGCAGATAAAATAAATATCACAAAGATCCCATTTTCATTCGGAGCCAGTTAACAACGACGCTTAAAAACTGCTGCAAATCATAGATAACCGAAGACTCAGATGATAGGTCACTTTCAGAAATGAAACACAGGGAACTATTCACATACGTTTATACATCAAGAGTTCACGGACTAGCTATTCCATTTACACATCAATAGCTGGCTTTTCATCAGTTTTTAGCAAAGACGTTTACCAAGGCATAAAGATATATTTGCTAATGGCTATTAGATTACAACGAGTAATAACTCAATAGTAAAAACATACTTGTCTCCATTCACGCTTTTATTATTCAGTATTTCATCCAGTGGCAATGTAGTCTATAAAGAAAGAATGGGCTTATGAAAATAGCTACAAACGGTAGAGCTAACCAGTTAACAAAGAAAACAGAAACTTCCTAAAGCAGTTCATGTAACGATAAGTTTTCAATTCCCTTCCCAACTTGTGTTATCAGAACGGATGAAAAAAGCTTTTGACTATAGACGCAAACACAGCATTTGGTTCAGCAGCAACACAAGTCCACCGTAAACCAGTATGATATGATATAGTTTAAAGTCTTTCGGGATGATAAGCAAATGTAAATCTCATAGCAATTAGACAAGTAGCTAGATCTGTGCTTTCTCCGTTGAAGCCCTGGACAAAGATACATTGCATGCGTACCTTTGACGTAAGGGGCTTTTTCTTCTTTTTGATTGGTTTAGATGCCACAGCCACCATGGCATTCATAAGGCCAAAGCTTTCCATAGCCACAGCTGCTAGAATCGAGATAAAATTAGGCCATAAGACAGCTTTGACTTCACAGCATTTAAACGATGAAATACGCGACTAACACAAGCTTTGAAATGAACACGACAAATCTAATGTAAAAAAAGGATTTCTACTACATCAAATGCTTCTATTCAGTTACATACAACGTGTATCAGTTATATACAAAATTCAAGTGCTACATTCAAATTTAAAATGACACACTAATTCTGTTTCCTTAAGTGCAAATTTTTAAAGGAGACAACGTGATTTGTCTTTTAAGCAAAATTGAATGGAGGCCCATACTAAATTCAATTTCCGGGATGCCTCTTAACAAAACATTGAGACTTATTTCATATTCACAGAATTTTCAAATGATAAAATTTATACCCGGTATATAAGAAATTAGGGTTGGTAGGTACTTTAGATATCTGTGTAGTAGTGGAAAGTAGTTACGGTGTAACAATAGATTTATAAGAGGCTTTTGTACGTCTTGTAGTTTGATTGTTATATTTTAATGATTTTTCTTTAAGTTTAATTACATAAATAAAATATTCCTGCAGGATAGACGTTAGACTCAAATAAGCTGTTATAAATGTGAAATCACATGGTTGGCTAAAAGTGACATAATATTTATAACCTATGTCTGTTTAAGGTGCCAATATGCTAGAATTTTTAATCAGAACTCTTTCGAAAAAAAAATCTACACAAAAGTGCTGTTTAAATTCTTATGAGGAAATGAAATCTTTAAAATATTCGGTGATTAGATGAAAAAAACAATGAAGTAACTTACGCTTTGAATCCAAGGAGTTCTTCCGCTGTTTTTCATCTGTCTGCTTCGGCTTTTTCTCTGGTGGCGGTTGGATTTTCTCCTCCGTACTTCCTTGTCTAGGTATAAAAATATGGTTAAATTGAAAAAAATTAATTCTTTTTGGAAAGGAACAATAAATCTTAATCCAGTACTTTCTGTCTCGGACACCAGTGCAAAAGATGTTGGAGATGATCTCCTAAACTTAGCTCTAAATACTTCAACAAGATGATCAACTCCTTCCCCTCCCCACTTCTTTGATAAACCCCCTCTCACACCATCCTCTATTATGTTGCCAGATTGTGAAAAAGAAGCCAATTCACAACTTCTTTTTAATGCTTATTGTATTAGAGTACTTATATACACAAAAGTTCATATAATCTAATTTGAGAGATATTTTTCCAGTTCAGATCTTTTCCAACCAGCCTGGGTCACAAATGTTGTTTATAGATTAAATTCTCCATGCCAAATAAGCCCACCCCTAAAAAGCTTCGAGTAAGGCCCTCCTCTCTAGAAACGAATTGGGAACAAACCCCTTTATGATTACGATAAGCACTGCTAGCATGTCCAAGATGAAGGATTGTTTAACGACAGATTAAAGTCGAGGATTGGGAGACTCGTTGTACAGCATTAGTAAGTAACCGCACACAATGAAAATCTAAATAACTGGCTAGAAGGAACGAGCATAGCCTCTCTGTTCAAAATAAAAAACCTTTCTCATTTCTGGTGTATATATTTCTGGTGCATGGCAATATGGAAACGCCGTTCTACCCCAGATTGGTGTGGGAGAGTGTTGCTTGTTATAAGTATCATGAAGGGAAAATTTGCGGTGAGATCCAGTTAATACAGAAAATACTCTAGCCAATAACAAATATATTCACATGATGATACTAAAATACCTTTTAACTGAAAATGACTGCAAAAATAGAATAGATAAGAAGGGGCAAGCAAACCTCTGTCTTTTAATAGTTCCAACAGGGCACTCATCTCCTAAAACAAAATATAAACAGTGAAATGAGAGATAATAATTAATGCTGCAAAGATTATGAAAACTGTACGTTATATAATTGAAGATTTCACACAATACAAGGATTCATTATTAGATCAAAATGAACTATGATATGCATATATACATAATATAAATAAACCTGTTTTTTCTGCATCTTTAGAGTTGCTTTTGGATCCTTTATCTAGAAAGACAATTAGGTATCTATTGAAAGCTAATGAAAATTACTGCCAGATGATCGCATTAGGTGTGAAGCTCGGTGTAGCAACTTAAAACCACCCTGTTCAATACACTGAATAGCGTATATTAAAAACTAGTTACATAATGGTGCCGTTCTAAGAATGATGCTGTGAAACTAGGCTATGGAAGAAACTCAAAATCGTCATATGTAGAGCTGCTTTAGAAAAGTGCCCAGATACGAACTTTTGCTGTAACTGGCGATATCTCTGAGTTCTGTCATATCCAATCATCCTGTCTTGATTCAATGATGTCTTATTGAATCATTGCGGTTGAACCGAATTTGTTTGTTTGTTCAATAAAGTAAGGTCAAACAAACAACTGTAATAATAACAAGATTTACAATACAACAGATACAAATTAATTGATTGCAAATTCTTCTGGAAAATGAAGCTGTAGCCTTCTGTTGGAGCAACAGTAAACAAAAGTGCCATGCATACAGCCATACATAATGCCGCACACCCTCACTTCTTACATAAGATACATCCCGGATTTCCGAAATTCCCTTGCCAAAAAATCACAATGCCCAACATAAATCTATGAACTATGTCTTACATATCCCTGTATCATCGTAAGCTTAGAAATAGCGACTTTTCATAGCTGGCTGTTCAATAAGATCCAATACAAATATTCAAAAAACATATATACTGAAACAAGCAAAATTCCCTTTACCGTTATTGTTTCCTCCTCTTATCATCCCTTTCCATTCTTTTATAAGATACATTGCACCTTTCCGCAGATCTACAAAAAAAACCAGCCTTATCAAAAAACTCTATATTTCTCCCCATAAAATTTACAAGAACATGTCAAACTTGACTCATGTTCTGTATTCTACATATATGATTTTTTGTCAAAAACATTTTTTGATATAATCTTTTATTTTTATTAAAAGTTATATATTTAAGTTTTTGTTATTTCTTAACATCTTTATTGAGTTCTCCTGACAATGACTTTGCACGGTTACTTGAAGCATGAAGCAAACGCTTTCAAGCTTCCCCACTTCGGTAACATTCTACTCTCATTCATGCCATCAATTTTCAAACTTGGTTTTTTGACAAAGATGATTATAATACAGTTCAATAGAGATTCACTTTTCAAACTTACCAGGATCTGTGGACTTTGTCAACTGTTTCACCACTTTGCCAGTGTTACCCTACAAAAACCATGAATTAGTGTGCTTTGGTCAATCATAGAGTGTTGTGCATCATAGCAACGTCACTTTGATGCCTGGACGTATAGATTAAGCCAACGCAAGGTTGTAACTTTGCACCTAACACTTGATCATCAAGCAATAAAAAGGCTATCAAACAAAGATATTACACTAATAAAGAGGAATAGACACTAATAAAGATTCATTTCACACTGCCCGCTAAAAACATTTTATAATATAAATTTAATTGCAGAATATAATAAGGCTGAGAAAAACAAAAGCTAACGCCCAGCAGTACAATCACCTTCGGTTTTTAGGCCATCGTTGCTTGCCACTTTTTATAATAAAACCTAATCGATCTTTATGAACAACTGACACAAAATGGGGAACAGGATCAGCATTATCAAGCAGAGATAACATTGGCCGAGGGGGGGCATATGTGCCCCAATGGTTAAGAACAATAGGTGACAATGTTTTGCTTCAAAAGAAACAAATTCATCAATTGTCGTAAAAAAAGCTAAATCCATCATAATTCCCAACTGTATGTTTCTAACAAAAGATAAATCAAAGTTAATTGGCATCTAGACACTTACTTGCTTCAGGGTATTGATTGTCACAGGAAGGCATTTCAAAACCTAAAAGACAAGCACATACTGTAATACAGCTTACTTATATATGTTACCAGATATATAAAAAATGTTCCCCCATAAAATTGAAATATATTTGCTTGCACTACCTTTGCTGTTGTTATAAGTAAAAGTGGAACAGCAGAATTCGTATTTTCACCAATCCTGGTCAAAATATTGCAACAAAAGGGCTTATATCACTATTATCACAAACCTACCCAATGTGTACTGGTAACTTAGAGGAAGAAAATTGAGACCTTACATAGTCAATTTTTAAACTTGTTTAGACCTTTAAAATACATTAAATTTATAGTTTAACAGGGAGCAGTCACTAAACAGAAATATCATAAATATATTCAAATGTCATGGCACATCAGGCAAAAATAATTCATTACCTCAATTATCTCAAGAAGCAAATGCACATTTTCGCTCTTAGCATACTCATTCAACCATTTATTCAAAATCCCCCAGCCACCTGAAGTTAGAAACCTAGAGAGAATTGTGACAAACTTAAACAGAATCAATAGTCAGTCATAGGAAATTAACAGTTAAACTCTAGAAAACTGGGCAAAAAATGAAGCTCCTTTTACCTTATAATGCTGATCTGATCACTTTAGCGTGTGGTAGAAGTTTTTAATAAACTCTTGTCTTAAGGCCAATGATTTTGGTTGCAGGAACAAAAACTTTTGTGATAATTATGGTTTGTCCATCAATAAGCTCCACATGCCAGAGGAGACTTGAAAAACTTTGACCTCAGTTAAAAGATTTGTTGCTCCATGTGTTACAAAGAACAATGAAGGGAATATTATGACTAACTCTAAAATATACATGTTGCAAATTATTAGGGCAAAAAAACATATGCCATGCACAACCAAGCATCCTCAGGCCTTTTCGTTTGATGCGAGCGACCAGTCGTGACTGCGTCAGCACTCGCGCAAACCCAACCATGCAATTGTTTGATCGCTAATGCAAAATGGTAAATTGTATCTTTTGTGAACCAAGCAAGTGACATAGACAATACTAAGCCAGTATATCAAAACACAGGAAATATAAGTAAGCTGACTTAACCACATCTCAACGAAAAAATGCATTTTAAAATAAATTCCACAGCGAATGTTTTGGACTTCTTTGGGTACTTAGTATTTGAACAACAATAGCACTTAAGAAATTTTCTGGGCAGTAAAGGCTTTTTCAAAAAAGTATGGTACAACATTTTGCAATCATCTGTCAATAACGTCTTTATGACCTTCGTGATGTACATAAATTGTACAAAACGAAGCACACTTATAAAGGGGGTTTAGTCTTTCCTGGAGTACATTAAAGGTCATCCTAGCAGTTCTTTTTCATTTGGTGTTACCTCAAACAAAGGGTACCTTATAACAGGATCAATTTGTTCACTATTGGAGCGATCGCTCGCGCAAGAGAAATCATACGAGCGATGGGCCACTTGCGTGGGCTATTTCTTACGAAAAGGCCTGCATCCTTTTCACAGCAAAATTGGTTTTGGAAATAAAGTATATATAATTGATATTGCCATGTCACATACAGAATTACATTAAGCTGAACGATGTTAAGTTTCTGTTTTACATAAACATACTAAATATTTGCCTTTTGAGACATCTAAAAGTATCCTAAATGCATTTGATAGAGTGAGTAATGGGTAAGCCTGTTAATGAGCATAAGCTGCATTATGTAATAATCCATCTTGAAAAAATTTAAACATGAGAAATAAAATATTCAGTGTATGGATTTATAGTGACATACCTCTCTAGTGTGTCTCTGTTAACTAAATTGCCTTTAGACTGATCACAAGTTGCTCTCAAGATGTTCAAGTAAATGCATCTGCTCATCATCTTTTCAGCATCCTTCATCAAACTGAAATTTTAAAAACGAAGATTACGGCCTTCATATTTACTGTGCATTTGACGGTTTAGCCTAAAAGATTACACCTTTTACATATTCCATTAAATACACCATATCAACTCAAAACAACTCAAATTAACTCAAATCAATTCAAACAAAATTAATGACACTTGAAAATATTTGTATGCTAAGGGATGACATTTAGCTATTTCCAGCAATTAGCAACAAAAATAAATAATTCATCATAAAAATAAAAAGATGAAATTTTGACAAACAATGCCAACCATCATTGTTACTGTGGCACATTATGAAGGCTTGTCAATGCAGTCTCTGGGTCAGTTTACCCAGTCTATTGCTTTTGTCAAAACATATAAACATGTGTTAACTATTTCTGCAGGTTAACAATTGCCCTTGCAAAAATGGGTATCATTCAAAAGGGAGAAGGAAATTTACAGTAACAAAGTCCTGTATTGACTCTAATTGGACATTGTTAGTGACTTTCTTCTCATTCATTTCATCACATTCAAATGTCAAAGCACAAGCATCCTCTACTTCACTCTCAAATCACACATTCATTAATCCCTATTTGTTTTGCCAACATAACCCATGTTAATTTTAGAGTTTCAAGCTGTCTATTCAGTAGGTTAATCTGACTCTCAAATTGCAATGAAATGTTACCAATCCATGGTAGTTTCAAATAAACTGGGAACTTTTGCAGACCAAACTTTTGAACAGCCAAAAAACTTGCAATCTTCTCCTTAGTATAAGATAAAATGACATCTTCTGGATAACCGTTGTCCAGAAAGATTGTTTTAAGTTTTTCCAGTCCAACGTGCAGTTTAGACTTTGAGCAGATCATCAGTGCCCTATGTGCTAAGGTTTTGACAAGGTTGACTTTATATTGTTTTGAGCAAAATGAATTCCAGCTTATGTACAGACTGATAAAAGTAGGCTTGAGATATACCCATGTTAAGAAATCCAGTGATAGACTTTATGACCAAAACATCTAAAAATGGCAAGGAATCATTATCTTCCTTTTCAAATGAAAACTGGAGGGCTGGGTGTAGGTTATTAAGGCGTTTTAGAAAAATATCACCAGGCTTCATGAAAGCCAACAAAGATGTTGGCCAAGGAAGGTCCCAGAGGATAATTGGCCAAGGCAGGATATGTTTCAGATAATTGGCAGAGCCTGGTCGTCTTTCCATCTAGCAGTTTTGGAATCGATCTACATACAAACGAAAAAGCTGCAATTGTGGAGACAGAAAGAGTTCATTTTCTCTCTTGGACTCCAGTGGTAATTTTTCACGCAGCACTGATTGGTCAACTATACTGGTCTTGTGCTTGCGTTTTTCTGATTGGCCTTTTTAAATCCACATATGGGTATATATTTTTAATCATGTTCTTTCGAGCCTTCGTTCTGATGTTTTATGCGCTGAGTAGTCTCAGACGAAAAATATTTTAGTTAATATGTTGTATAATAATTGCTTTTTTCAAAGCCATTTTCAAATTCTGTACTGCCAAAAAATGTAATTTTTAGTTCAGCTAGAATCAATACATGCCACATGCACAACGTCTTTTTTCTAGTTCCATGTTCTCCACACATTAAATAGGACTCACTGGGTTGGAAACAACATGTTAGTTGATGGATGGATGTATTTAGTGGCTGCATTGATCATTGCTTTGATACTAAACTCTAATCCTAACCACAATCCAAACAACAAGGATAACTAGCAAATACAAGGCAGTGTCAGGTTTTAAGCGAATGAGAATTATGTCAATGTGATGCAAAAATATAATTTTAACAGAAATATTTGCTGTTTGCTTGGGAAAATTTCTGGCTTACCCAACCACTCTCAAAACTTCTTGTGGTGTTTTAATGTCACCATCAATGCCAAGCATTGGTTTTAAGGCATTAAGAAGCATTCTTGGCTCCCCTCCAGAAGAACCCTGAAATGACAAATATACAAATATGGGTAAGAAATATATCAACAGAAATTCTTTACCATTACATTCATATTTACCATTAATATTTCAAAAATTATTTGTGTTTTGTCTGTTAACCCTATCTTATCCTTAGTGAGCCATAATTTTCAGCTGATCACAATGTACAAAATATGTTTTAAAGTCACCATACAGCTACCTGTTTCTAGCTAAGTTATTATAGTTGTAAGTTAAGATCATTTTTAAACAATAAATTATTTTCCATGCTACTCAATAAATATGTAGCTTGTCTAAAGCAAACAAAAAATCCTACAGGCAAGATAATATTATTTGCTTTAAATTTGAAAACTTACCATTCTTACAATGATAGGATTCAAGTTCTCAGATTCTAAAAAAAAAATTAAAAAGTATTATAGAAAAAATACCAATTAGAAGACTCTAGCACATCAATAAAACAAAGAAGTTCTTACAGATTTGCAATCAATTTTTTGCTAAACACCAAACTTTCATACTCCAGAGTGCCAAATCTTCAACTACAACCAAGCTGAAATTGGGACACACTGTGAGAATGATTAATAATAGGTGAGAAGCCTTACATTATTTGTATTTCAAACATAAAAAGACATTATTAAATTAAAAAAACAGTATTGGAATCGCAGCACACTTGGTGCTTAAATGTCTATTAAAGTACTGTTTATGGTACTTCAGTCATGGCTGCTTTGATTTCTTTCAGAACAATGAGTAACTTATCAAAGTCAAGAGCATGTTGATATCAAAAGGAAAAACTGAATGTTTGGGGTGAGAATAACAGCTCTGCATGGATTTGGCAGATCTGCACTACAGATAAAACTTTTTGTATGCCTTTCTTCAGAAAATCATTTGAGGAATAGCACATTTCTTAATTGCTTCCCCAAACAACGTGCAGGTATGTTTGTAGTTGTCTTGGCAGATATTAGTTGAGGAAAGAAACTATTTGGGATGTTAGCATTTGGCAAAATCACTTATAAATTTCTAAAGAATTATTATTTGAAAGATATTACTATACTGTGCTTTTCTTCAACAGGAGTTCATGAAGCCATATTTTATGAGCCATTCCTGTTGTTGTGTTTTGAAAACATAAACACATATGATGTAGCAATTCTTAGCTTAATTGTTCTTTTTGTGTGAAAAAACTAATGATGTATTTTCCCATAATTTTCTTTTTAAGTGTTAGTTTTAAATAAACCTAAGGCTTTTATTTCTAAGAACTGATAAAACAGTTTAAATTTTGGTCTCCTTTGTCAGAAAAAGATTCCCCTTAGTGGATTTTGAGAAGAATAAAGAACATGAATAAATGTCCACCCTTTTTCATATATAAAATACACACTTAAATCTAGCTCAGCTTTGATTTTGATTTTCTTCTCATATTTTCTGCCTAATTTTTGGAAACTATTGAAATTCCATCACCAACAATAGTCTAATAGCTTTTTGATAATCAAACTGAAAAAGAAAACAGTCACAACACCATAGATTTGCTTTTATTTTAAAACACTGAACACTTAGAGCCTGTTTACATGAAGTGGGATAGCCCACTTGAGTGGGCTAGTTTCTGTAGGTGAGATTGCATTTGCAAGCATTTACATGAGGGCACAATTTATCTCATTTAGGTAGGATGGCAACAGCCTCTTTTTTGAAAATTTTAAATGAGGTTTTTTAGTTTTTGGCCCCACAATAATAAATATCAGGCTTCCTCAACAATGGCGAAAAACAATTGCATTCCTTTTCTGACCATTAAATCACACATTATGCTCGGATTCGTACTTCAGTTAGACGGAATTCTGATTTTGTGTTCACTCTATCAAAAGTATACAATCAACATGTTAGTGTCATTTCAATTGAGAAAACGTTTTAATTCTCTAGATTTCTGTAGACCTTTATTACAGTTATAGCAGAAGAGGCCGAACTTTTGCTGCTGATTCATACGACATTATGATTTGGTTTAGTTTGGCGCCAACTTCCTCTATGCAAGTGCAATGACTTTCAGTCAGTGGGCTAGCCCACCTGATTGCGTTTACATGGGTAATTTTCATCCCACCTGACACAGATCCCACCCGTCCTTCTCGAGAATCTCACCTGAGCAGAGAACAAAGGAATGGAGAAATACAGAGAACAAAGGAATGGAGAGAAAGCATCGATCCCACTCAAGCTAACCAGCCCACTTAAATGGGCTAGCCCACTTCATGTAAAGAGGCCCCTACACTGGGATGCCAGAGATTGCCTTTTGATAGGATGGGGAAGGGGGACCAAAGTGCCTTTTATATAAAAGTTCCCTTGACAATAGCCTCTTGTAATTATCAAAGAACTTGTTAAAAATTTCTTAGCAAAAAGTTAGCCAATTTTCTTGATGCCTACAGAGGACTGAAATTAAATGATTGTTACATAAGAATTGTTAGAAGCTGGGAATTACTTTTCAAATGCCTTATAACTCAAGGCTGCTCCTTTACCCCTAAGTTGCTTTGACATCCCTGCGCTTAAATTTTCTACATTAGCTGTCCCAGCTTGCCCTGTCAATATTTCTAATGATTTTTTTTAATTTTCAGCAAATCTAAGTCCCTTGTTTGTCACGTGTTTTGTAAAAAAAATCTGTAGAAAAATTTCAATAGTTTAAATGTGTTTCAATTCCAACATAAAAAATGTCGAAAATATTTGAATACCCCATTCATCCCAGCTGTGTCATTATCAAGAGAGTGGGGATCTTGGGCCTGGTTTTTGTAACATATTGTTATCATCATACATTGTTATCTCCATACTTCCTTACTCTACAACATCCAAAAAATTAGAAAATTCTCAAAAGATTATTTTATACAGTCTCCTTACTTTTGCATATTTATGCCCATTTATGACAAAAATCTTAAAATTCATCATCAAGCTTAAACTAAGTAAAAGTTAATATCTGAATCTAATCTGGATGTTTTTATTATTTTTTGCTTTTTTCAGCTTCTTAGAATCAGAATATAACCAAAGTGATTCTTCCTCACATTACGTAGTTACATTACAAGAAATTAAACTTAATAGTAACTTTTCCTGAACCAAATGAAAAACCAGAGCTGTGTAAAAAGGGCACATTTTGTCTATTAGAATGCCCTTTGTGCCTTGATGCTATCAGCATAAGACATAGTGTTTACAATTTTCCTAGCCATTTTGAATTTCATCAACAACACAAAGTTTCTTATAAATCTATGGGAAAACAATGACTAGGAATCTGACAGGTAATCATCTTTGAGCTAAATTCAGTTGTTTCTTGTTTGTTAGGCTTTATGGAAAGATCTCAATTACAGAAGCGCTTTATATCACTTTTAGTCCCATCTCTTGCTATGAAATATTCAAAAGAATGTTGTAGGTTTGTTGGTATAACTTTTGACAGGGTTATTAAATTTCAGTAAAAATATAAGATCTTATCAAGCAAAAATTAATTCTTAGTAATAATAATTCTTAGTAATAACTTTTAAAAATGCACCAATTAAAACAAGAGCTGGCAAGTGAAACCAACCAGAAGACCTACTCCAACCTAAAACATTATCTTTTATTTCAAATGTAAACATCCTGAATATGTCTATCTGGACAAGGAAACAAAAATACTGGGTTGGTGGAATGCTGCTGCTCCTAACAAAACCAATAAATACAACACTCCTATGTTATCAAGATCTCGATAAGAATATCAAAAGATGTCAGTCAATTCTTATTTGTTTCCATAGCATTAATTAGCCTCAATTGTACCTGATTGTTGCATAACTCTCAATAAGTATTTTAAAGCAATTGATTATTCTATAATGCATTTCAAAGAGGAAATATTGCCAGTATTTTGATATTCTTGAGCAAAAACGTTAACACTTTTGAGCACGAGCAATATAACCACCGTTGGTTAAAGTTAATATGCTAAATGTAAAAGTGCATTCCTCCCCTTTTTTCTAATCTCGCAAGCAACTCGATTTCAGTTAATTTATCTTTATCCACGTATTTTTCCATTTTTGTCTATCTTTAAATACAAAGTTTAATCAAAATTTGAAGATAAGGCGAAGTTTCTAAATGAGGGACGTAGGAATACTGATAAAAGCAAGGCGAGAGACAGGCAGGTATCGGGAGTACAAAATGAATTCAACGAGCTGGCCTAAGGTAAGAAAATATAGAAACACGAGATAAAACAAATCTTTTTCAAATAGATTCCATCAAACCTGACGAAGGATCCTGGATCATATCCATTGAGTCAAACAAAAAGCCTTCCTCTCTTAAATTCCCCATTACACGTATTTAAACAGGTGGACTGCAAGGAACTACCGCCTGCTTCTTCTCGCTTTTTAAAATACGTTAACAGAACTTCACAAGCTAAATTCACCCAGCGATATGGAATGACTAATAGTACAGGAACCAAATCATGAACTGATTATTTTGTACTCAGTTAATGACAGTAATGTTCATCCAGATCTGCCACTTTCGCAGTCTTCGAAAATGATCAGGAACCCTGCTCCTTCCTGAAGAAAATCGCGTTTGCAATGGGAACACTTCTCGAGCCCGCTGCATTCAATAATTTCTTGCTTAATTTTGCTTGAACATCGCACAACTAGGAAGGATTTTTGACCCTATTTCAATTATCAGGACCGATCATTCGTCCTTTTTTGTTACTGTACTATCCGCCATTTTTCTTTTATTAAGGCCTAACTTACAAGAGGGCTTCGCAGACATGAATCCAGTTATTAAATTCCACTAATGTGGACAGACTGGTTCAATATTTTAAAAGAAGGTTTTCCTTTTATAATTACTGCTAAAATTTCAGAAGGTATCTCAAAGAACCAAAAAGTTTGACAGCAAATTGGTTGTACAGGCCCAGAGGCAGCACAGACGCTTTGCCGTCGCTTACGTCTACTCCAACAACTCTGCATTTACAGAAAGGCCAGCATCATTCAGGAATTAACTATGTTTTTTAATCTTAATACCTTTCTTTAAAAAAAGAAACATGGAATAATATCTTCGACTTTTCCTTCCTAAATCGATTGTGTCAATTCCAACATTGCTTATGTCCTTTCCAACGCTAAAATAATGAAGGTAATCGCAAAGCAAGTTTTCTCCCTCAGCGTGAGACAGCAGTCGTGGTTATAGCTGTCAATCATTTTCTAAATAAGGTATGTATGCGTCCAAATATGGGCTAAGCTGTGCAGGTAATTCAATTCAACTTGAATTCTAATCTAATCGGTTGTGGTTGTTAATCAATGGTTTGTTGTTACATCCATCACATGTGCATCCATGATGGCTGACAATCTAGTTTGGATTGATCTTGAAATGACTGGTCTCGATGTTAACCATGACGCAATAATCGAAATAGCTGTCCTAATATCCGATAAGGACTTGAATATCATTGCTCAAGGGCCTGATTTAGTGATACACCAGTCTAAAGAATTAATGGAAAACATGGATGAATGGTGCACGCGGCAGCATGGGGAGTCAGGACTAACTGCAAAAGTCCTACAGTCAAGAATTTTGTTAGAAGACGCGGAGCAGATCGTTCTTGAATTTGTCCAAAACCACACTAAGAAAGGATGTTGCCCTCTTGCAGGAAACTCAGTTCATACGGATAAGATGTTTCTAGAGAAATATATGCCGAATCTGAGTAGGCATTTACATTACCGCATCGTGGATGTTAGCACTGTGAAAGAGTTATGTCGTAGGTGGTACTCCGAAGAATATCAAAAATGTCCGGTAAAAAAAGAGAGGCACAGGGCACTAGATGATATAAAAGAAAGCATCGAGGAACTGAAGTTTTACAGGAGAAACATTTTTAAAAGTTTGCAGCTGCCGTAGATATTAAGATTGGGAGAAATATATTTGATCTTTAGCGGTTCACCAATCTGTGCTGAAGAAAATTTGCATGTGCCAAATAGTATCAAAGTTCCATCATTCTACCAAAAGAAGGGATTCCACACAACTGACATCAAAAGTTTTTGCTACGCTCCCTGCCACCAGTCTCTTCAAAGTATGACAGTCTTGGGTTTGCAAAACTCATTCATGCCACATTTTCCATGTGCAACTTCTCTTGACAATTCATTTGGCTTGCAAATAGAAGTTTTTAATAGAACTATAGCAAATTTGGTGTGCAATCAGAAAATGTTGGCATGCAGCACTATCCTGACCTTGCACATGCATCTGCCATACTCTGCAGACTTTGCCCTGCCATAACTCTTGGTAAACTGCACTCATTTTTTGAATGTTTCCTATTGCATCCCCCTCTTTCCTTCTTGTTAGATAGACAGATATGATGCAATTGTGTCAGGCCAGTATGGATTCCACGGCAGCTGCACTCCAGATAATATTTCTGAATAAATTGCACACCCAAGTGATGGGTATAGTTTTAAGAGTAGCTTAAATTTACATGTTTTCATCAAAAAGGACTTTCTAATTTTGCTTAAAATAGAGAGTGGAAAAACCTGTTGTTCTAAATTCAGTAAACATTTGAAATATTGATAACTAGTACACTTTTTAAAATAATGCAATCAATATAAAATGCCTAACTTTGCAGTTTCAACTTTCAATCCCTAACTTTCTCTTAGAGCAAAAATGGATGATATCAACAGGGTGCACACACAAATTTGCCCCCTTATCAAAATAGCACTTTTTTCATTCCTTTACACTTTGGGTAATTGCTTGAGCTTTCTCAAACCTGGTTGAAAACTGCAATCAAATCCAGACCTCAGAGGGTCCTCAGATTATTCACACTCCACCTCCCCTTGAAACTATACCCTGTCAAAAATTGGCAAACAATTTTTCTTCCCTCTCATAGTTGTATGTGGCTATAAAAGATGGGCCAGAACAAATACAAAAAGTTTGAGACATACTTTGCTAACTCAACATCTGTCCTGGCCGTGTGCAAAGTTTTGAGCCATTTGACGGGTTCCTTGGGTACAAAATAGCTTTTTCATACCTGTATGTAGAGGCATTGTAAATTCGGAGAAAACAGGACTTTACTGATCGTACTTGCAAGGTACTACACTCGTAAACCACAGTGTAATCTGGGTCAAGTAACTTAGAGCTTTAAGGTCAATAAGCCTTTTTAAATAAACACAGCCCCTGCACATTGGATGCATGGATATGCAATATTGTAAATGAGACATGCGACCACAACTACAAAGCAACGATAATCGGCTTAAGTAACAGGTCAAGAGATTTTCAGGCCTCAACTAAAAGTTCTGATAAAGAAATTATGGAAACATTCGTATTGGAAACCATGGGATTTTTTCCATTTTCAAAATTTCTGTTTGTTTCAGATTTTGAACATTGTGTGCATTAAAAGTTCAGCTACTTGAATGTGAAAAAATTTAATGTTTTTATCCAGAAAACATTTAATGTAACCTTATGCAGGTTTTCCAAGGGACAACTGTAGCGAGGACAGTAGCAATGAGAAAAATTTTTTTGCTTAGGGCACTCCTTGATTTTTCACATTTTGTAGTTCTTGTCTATCAGAAGCAATACAAAGAATAAAGTAATAAATTATTTTTTTTCTCGAGTTCAAGTTCAAGTTCACTCTGCGTTTGATAGGATTTTCATATCTAGTTGACTATTTAAATTTTGATTACTTCCATTTCCTATCATTTAAAACAGAAACAACAAGGACATACTTGTTGCCTTTCCTGAAACCTCAAAGAGTTGTCAGTTGCACTTGGCCCACAGCCTACAGGACTGGGCTTAAAAGATTGATGTTGGCTCTGATCATTTAGAGTACTTTTCACCATGGTATAATGTCAAAGCTGTTAGAGAACTTGAGAAACGTTTGGATCCATGTTTAGCTGCTTGGTTAAGTCTTAGGGTTTGAATCCATATCTGATGTTTGATACTGAGATTTAAGTTTTTATGTTCATTCAGCAGCAGATAGGAACCACTGACAGTACAGGGGGCAACTGCCCCTCATCAAAGTGCTTTTTTGATAAATGTACCCTTGACAGTGACCTGTAATGTATTATCAAAAGAGATAATAATATTAAATCCTGACTGTAGTGTCTGATTCATGACAAAATATCTCAAAATTTGTAAAAAAATTCTTATAAAAGCAGTTAGCCAATTTTCAAGATGCCTTCATTTCAAATAAAATTTAAAATGACAGTTGCAACAAAATTAGTAGAAGTTAGAAATCATTTGCTAAATGCCCTTTTACTGAAGCCTGCTTCCTTGCCCCTTTGTCGTTCTGGCACCCGTGTATGGTTATCTGTGATGTGCTTCGGTTTGAAGACAGTTAAAATATTGGGTAAATGCCAAGCTTAATTAGCTAAACATGGTTTGTTAAATGAGCCAAAGGCATTTAGCATTGAATTTTGGTTTTGGAATTTCTAACTTTGAAGTGTCATGTTATAACATGTTTTATTGGAAACAATAACTTTTTGGTGACGTTGAAGAAAAACATCTCAAAATCCTCTTAAAGGTTGAATCAGAAAACTGCCAGTACATGGAATAATACCCAATATTCATCTACATGGCCATAGGTGTTTTAAAGACAGATGAAGGTTGCTTTGGATGATTTCCCAGTTAATATCAAAAGTACAAAGTATTATTATGAATCTATAGGAAAACAGGTGCTGAAACAATCCAACATAAAACAGATGCCAAGTTTTTTCACATATTGCAAGCAAGAAAGTACAGGAAGCAAGCAAATCAAAATATTTTCCTTTAGCTACAAGTTTGGCTGAAATATCCAAAAATTCCTTCTGTTGATCATCCCTTTTTACTCTAACTGGCATAAAATTAAATGAGTGAACCTGGTTTAGAAATAATCAAATAACAAAATTTCATAAAACTAGCGCCCAATGTACAACAAATTATAAAAGAAATGGATAAATTTGGTGATTTATGACGATGTTTTTGTACTAAAATGGTTACAAAAATATAATATGCATTGTAAGTTGAAAACATTTTATTGCATGATGGGAAATAACTACACTACTTATATACTTGGTTAATATCTATATATCAAGATGAAAAGCAATTTCAAACATGTTTCCTTTTCATGCCATGAGAAATTTAAAATTAACCTTTAGAATTTATTTTGGAGTTGATGGCAAGAGGTTTCTAGAAACAGAGGTTGGTACCTTATTCATGTAAAATCTTGAAAATTTTGGAAAATGAAGCTATTCCTTGAAATGCTGACAACAAACAGGAAGGGCCTACAACAAAGAGGAATTGAAATAGAACATGACACAATCAGCTCTTTTTTTGGATAGGGGCGGGGACTGTGGAGAAGTTGGGATGGTGTCTTTAAAGGTCAAGAATTTTATTTGTATCTTTGTACAGTATATGTTTTAATTGTTTATATTGGGGAGAGGTTGAGAGGTCTGTAGCTAAGCCCTAGCAAGGGGAGGGAGAGGCTAAGAAGTGAGGGAGGTGAGATCAAGTTTGTTGATTTTAGTTTAGAAAGAAGGCAGAATCTGGGAAGCAAGAAGAGGGTAAAGGCTCAAAGTTACCAAACCCTGAGAATGAAAGATGAGCTGCAGGCAAACTTGGTGAATGTGACAAGGCAATTTGGAATGAGTGTGCACAGGAAGAGTAACTGTTTTGAGAATGTGCATATAATATCTTTAATCACTTGCCATCTAGGCCCAGTATCTATAAAAAACTAATAGTTTAGCAACACTACTTGGATATAATGAAAGCATTTGATACAGTTCCTCACAAACGTCTTTTAGTAAAATTGTCCTCATAGGGAATAATGGGGAAGACACTAGGATTAAATCATTTCTGACATCAAGAAGACAAAAAGTAGTTCTGAACGGATTCAGATGTCACTTGAAGGGCCCAAAGAGAGGATCCTTGGACCGATTTTGTTTCTCTGCTATATAAACGATCTTTCGCCAGTTATTCAGAATAAGGTGAAAGTGTTTGATGATGACACAAAAATCTATTCTGAAGTTGACAGTGTTGAGGATTATAGAAATCTCAAAAAAATCTTGATCGAATCAGTTATTGGAGTTAAGAGATGGGGTCTGCAAAAGTGAAAAATATTGTGAATTGGAAAGAAAAATCCCTCATTTGATGATTGTATGACAGATTCCGATGGCAATGAAATAATGTTAGATGTTGTAGACAAAGAAAAATACCTTGGTGTGTCCATAGACAAGGAGTTAACTTTTAGACAACACACTGATCTGACTGTTTCCAAGGCAAATTGAATTATGGGTCTCATAAGACGGTCATTTACATACATTGATGAAAGGTCTTTTTAAATGTTGTTCAAATCACTAGTAAGACCAATTCTTGCATATAACAACACAATCTGACATCCATACTTTAAATCTATCAATGCGAAAATTGAATCTGTGCAAAGACAAGCTATAAAAATGATCAATGTAGCAAAGAACCTAAGTTATTCCAAGCGCTTTATGGCTGTCAATTTACCAACTCTAGCATTTTGATGCTTAAAAGGAGATATGATTCAAGTTATACAAATATCTAAATGAAAAGTATGATGTTGGCACCATTTAGCATAGATTAAAGAGAGTTTCACAACACACATGGACATCAGTTGAAACTGGTAAAATCTGTCTCAAGGTCAAACATTCGGAAGAACTTTTTTACAGATAGATGCATCAGTACCTGGAATAGTTTCCCAGAAAAAGTAGTCCAGGTGCAAAATTTGAATATCTTTAAAAACAGTGTTGATAAGCATTGGGAAGACCAGATATTAAAACTGAATTTTTTTGTTTAAAGAGTTATTTCTTTTGTTTTGATGTTAAGAATCAAGAGCTAAGAATCAAGAGATAAATGAAAAATAGTATTTTTAATTAAATTAATAAACAAGCGCTGCAGTGCTTACAACATTAAATTTCATATGTATATGTATGTATTTACAACATCATTGAAGTAGAGGTGGGAACGACTCTGTAAGGTTGAATTTTCTGATGAGACAAACATCTTTTGATTGGATTTTATCAAAAAGCAAAGAGGATTTAATAGCACCAGCCCAATTATAAAAGCAGAACATCAAGAAGAACAAATTTGAGATGATAGTTAAATTGTTAAAAGTTGTAGGGGTTAGCAGAATTAACATGACCTAAAGAGGAATCAAAGTTCTGCATGTTTTGAAGTAAAAGAAGTGTATGATTACCAATTAATGATAGCGTGTAGATAATATTCTTCTGTATTATAAGTTAAGCTGTTTCATTTTTTTCTTTCGATCTTTGTACCATGAAAAAAAATTACAAAAATGTCTTGCTTTGCTAGTTCAAACTGTAGAAATGTTTCCAAATTTTCAACATATTTCAAAAAAGGGAGGATCACTTTACTATTCAATAATTAACCTAAGAATTTATTTAACACATATAACATAATATCTTCAATATCCTCAACAAACATAATATACTAAAAAAAACAAGATTTTAACTTTCCTTTTTTTAAAAGATATGATGATTATAACTGCTTAATACTTCATCCATTACAAGTAAATCATCTTTTTTCACAACTAAACATCATAGAGTGCAGCAAACGGTAGAGGAATTTGTGAAAATTCATTTGAAATAAGCAACTGCCTAGAAACAGCATACAATTGTTCAACTTTGTGAACTTGCACCTCTTTTACCCAGTCAGGTGGTGTCCACTCTTCCCATGTTTCAACTGCAGATGGGTAAATTTGAACTGGAACAACAATAGAGACATCACTGTCAAGTGGGACATCAAGCTCAACATCAAGGTGATAAATATTTTTTACAATGGGTCCCATCGTAGTAGCAAGGTGCTCATTGCATTTGTTTTTCAACTCAATGGGTATATTGAATGACTTTTCTTGACACTTCCCCATTTCCAGTGGTACAATGATTAAATCATATTCTGGAAAAGCCTCAATTCTTTCACTAATATATTCACCATCTTCTACCCTTTTACCTTTTAGATTCATAGTCTTCATTAGTCTAATCTTTGCCTGTGAGACATTTATACTATTTGTCCTGTTCTGAACATCAAATTTCACAAATATTGTTTCTCCCAGAGTGAATGTGACTTTTTCCAAAGAAACATTTAGGATGATTTCCCCTTTCGGAAAGCAAAAACAAGTCCTAATCAGAGCTTTAGCTGTCTTCTTGAAATTAGTCTCTTTTCGTGCCATCAAGTCATCTTTCCTTACTTTAATTTCATGGCAACAATGAACATCCGCAGCATGTTGTGATAAGCTACTGTTTAGCTTAGCTGTGATACTGTACACAATTTCTGCTTCGTACATAGCGTGTTTTACTTCATCAAAAGTTGGTGACCTCTTGAAACTATTTGGAAGACCTTGCTTTAGTGTATATTTGAAAGGAAATGCATAACAACCCAGTGGAATAACTCCTTCTTTAAATTCAACAAGACAGAACTCATCCTTGAGGTGGATATGCTCTCCATCAAAAACTATCTCCTTGAATGCCACCTCTGGTTTTGTAGTATCCTCACCAGTGGATATGTCACAGAACCCAGTATCAGTAGACTCGCCAGAGGTGGATCGACTTCGAGGGAGTGATTGCCCCACGACCGGGACAGTCTGCTTCCATTTACACCTCTCTTTCCCAGAAACAGATACGTAGACTGTATCAGCTACAACAGGTTCCAAAAGACGAAGATATACTACACCGTATATGATGCTGCCAGCGGAGTATTCACTGCTGTTAGTCCGAATTATAATATCGTTCATTGTTGATAAAAATTGCTGCCTGTCTCCTTTTCAAAGCCAATTCAAAGTGAATAAAAAGATACCGTCCGCGTTTAGACCAAGCTCGTTGGACGCTTCTAGCAATCTGCAAGCAGGAATACACCGTCTAAAAGTACATCATTAAGTAAGATACGTATGCTCTCATTCGTAGGTATCTTCAAGTTATGGATCTAACTTCTTTCCCTGAATTCTAAGCAAAAAGGAACTACCCCCTGTTCTAGGAACGAATTGCTGAATGCGGAACTGTTGTCTGCGGGAAACCGCGCAATCCCTCCTGCGCAATCCATTCTGCGCAATCCCTCCCGCGCTGAGTGAAACTTGAAATCAGTGAGGAGTTTATTTCAGTGTTCTCACTTTTAAGGAAATTTCCCTCAACTAAGGAAATTTTTCTACTTTTCAAGGAACTTTTTGAGGGATTTTTAAAATTTTGAAAAATTTATAAATTGCTCTTCCATGATAACAGAAAATTATACATTTCAAACCAAACACAACATTGTATAAAAATAAAGCAAGAGAAGAAATTGAGTCATCAAAAAGGTCTTTAAAAACAGTCATATTAATCTGAACAAAGTTGTAGCATTATTATTTCTTGTGCTTCAAAATCAGTTGCATTGCTTTTCACTGTGCGGATAAGACGTAAAAATTTGTCATCTAACTGGTGTGCATGCAATTGGTTGACTTTCAAGCCATCCTGGGTGTGTATCTGCCCAACAAGTGTCTCTCTTTTGAGTTATTTCTTGCTGATGTTTTTACCAACTTCAATAAACTAAAAAGACGCACAACAGAGGAATTGGAGACGGGCAAAGTAAGGATGGCAGAGACAATTTTCCTTAAATTAGGATACTTTGCGGAGCTTGTGATTGTTCTGACATTTAATCTTTGCTTCCAAAACACGATATGGTGTCATCTGCATCGACTTCTGATTGTTCTTCCAATGCCTGCTGTCTCCATTCAAGATCCGCTGCTTGGATATCTGCAATATTTTCTATATATGGCATAGCGCGATACACCTCCAGCAAAGAGGGTGGATTGCACTTAGAAGCATTGATTGCCAACCGGATCTCAGAGGCTTTGAAAATTGGGTCGTTTATCTGGAATCGTGCTCTGATTTGTTTCACAAGCTCAATCATGAAACCAAGACATGTCCTTTTCACTTTGATGGCTGCTTCAGGATCATTGCAATCTGATAATGTAATGGTAGCATTTACACCCATGTAGATTTTGTCTACAGGTACTCGCGATTCGGGAAAGTCTATATCTGTTGTCAAAGGGTCCTTTCTCCTAACAGTGTCAAATCTAATGAAGTCTGGAAGAATGTTCTTCAGAAGCTTCAGAACTGCACTTCTCAGGTGATGGAGCATTGGTTCAGCTGTTTGGAACATTTTGTTAAAACAATTCAGCCGGTGAAGTTGACTATTCAGGAACTCCAGTTTTGCCTTAACAAACTTATTGCGCAGTCCCTGAAGAATAGACTCGGTTGTGTATGATGGATCTTTACCTTCAGAAACGTAATTTGTAAAATAAAGCTGCAATGCTTGCCATTGCTCGATCACTCTATCCAAACAGCTTTCCAAAGACAGCCATCTTATGCGGTTGGGTCTCTGCAAACTCCTGGAAATACTTTAACTCTGTCTGTCCAAGAGTTGATCTGCTAAAATGTGCGTATATATTTCTGCACAATTCTTCAAGAGAGGTTGATAATTTTATACAAGAATGTGACGCACAAAGATGAATCATATGGCAGCTACACTTAACTGTGCTAGCATCTGGCAAATATCTCTTCAGCAAGGTCGATACACTATGTTTTTGACCAAACATCACATTACACGTGTCAGAAGCAAAACCAATAATGTTCTCCAAAAGAATCTTTTTCTCTTATGACTGGACGGAGATCATCTTCCTTGCAGTACATAACGCAAATGCCCAACTTTTTTTCGGAAGAAACATCAGTGGTTTCGTCTGGTATTATGCTGAAACGTAACGTTTTAACAAGTTCCTGAAATATGTACCAGTGACTTGGCGAGTAGCGTTGGTACACTTGGTAGCTGCCACACGTGTTTCCTGGAGGCTAACTGATTCTTTAGCGTCCTTTGGACCTCTGGCTTGGAGAAGACTCAGAAGAGAGCTGCTGATGCTGACTGATAAATTATGCTCCGCAATGAAGGCTGCGATTTATGTCACTGTTGTTTCTTTATATGTGCTTCTGTCGATCTGCTTTTTTACACAGGCAGAGAGACCGACTTGATTCTTGGCACAAGCGCAAGCTTTCTTGCGTTGAGTAGACTCTCTGTGGCGTTGCAAGGCTGTTTTATTGCACGAAATAGCTTTAGCAAAAAACTTGCAGCAAGGATCATTCTTGCCAGCCTTAGGAGCAACAAGCCACTGTTTGAATGTTGGATGTGACATCCATTCATAACGGAATTTTTGAGAATATTTATTCTTTGTGGCAGACGTAGCTGAAGCTTCTTCCATATCAGATTTTCAGATGTAAAAAGCTGTCTGATTATTACAAAATTTGACCCGAAATGATGCTAAAATGTTACTATTCCGGAAGCTGCCTTTATTTTAAAATCCGGTCATGTTCAGTGATGTTGAGAGCATCTGGCCAGAGCCTTGCAACAGCGTTTCCTTTCCATCCATGGTCCGGAAACATCTGCCCAGAAAATTTATTTACAACTGGCAAAGTGTTTTGCCTTAGATTAATGACTCAATTTGACACTTATTTGTATGGCCACCGTTGTTAGGGGGCATTTTAACTATATCTTTTCAAAAAGGCTGGTTGTCAAAAATCTAAGGAATTTTTCCGATATCTGAGCAAATTTTCGGGTGGTTTTAAGGAAATTTACATGAAGCAAAGTGAGAACACTGGTTTATTTGGAGAAAAAATGATATTTCATTTTCAATCATTGACTCATATGCAATATTTGGCAAGACATAACTAATTTTGGTAGAATGTTATATACGTAATTGCCGTAGAACTATCGTAACAACTGGCAACACCTTATTATTTGATTGGTTACCGGGGTACGCTTTCGTTATTTTGATTGGCTTATATTTTGCCGCATATCATATTTCCTCGTTGACTAACATGAAAACGTCATGTGAATCAGGAGTAGGAGTAGTAGACACGTGGAGTTGTAAGAAGAAAATGGAGGATTATGAGATTTAAGATTAAGCTGAAGTCTTTTCTCTGCGTTCATTCTTTTGTTGATGCTAAGAACTAGCGTTCTGGAGTTAAATTCTCCAATAGCCTCAGAATCAGTGAGGCTAAGCAAAAACAAAGGTATTTTCAATGAAAAGATATGTAACAGAAAAATATTGAAAAATTACACAGAGCAGCCTGAATCGTAACAAATGGCAGACGTTTTCCGTCTTGCTTCAGATGTCACTTTTGGAAGCAATAAACTGTGTTCATTTCCACAAGTTGCTTTAAAATGTTTTACTTTCTAAAAGTACTTCATAAAGTCAAGTGGTGCAAGGCCGTTCAAGGTCTTAAAGACCTCAATAGCACACATTCTATTTCTGGTGGGGTTTATTGTTGGTAGTTTAACACAATTTCCATTTATAATATTTAAAGGTCGTAATCGGAGGTTTTCAAAAAGCTGCTTCTTAGATGGTGAATAGTACATAAAAATGACTTTAATCTAATTGATCCAACGTAACAGAAGTAAACTATTTGATACTGAACTCAGCTAAAAATACTAAACTATTTTAAACGAAAGATAATGACTTCAAAAAAGCTTTCTGAAATGTATTTAAAGCTAACCTAAAGAGCGTGTTTGTTAAATTTCCTGCTCGCTTGTAGGGATCCGCATTTTCCCGTTTTACCCCAGGGGCCTCTATGATCTCTCTGTGCCATTAAACTGATGTAATATTAGCCAATACTAAATAATCAAACAAACAGTAAATGATAAAAACGAAACTGCTTCCGAATTGTATAACTCATTTCAATTCCGCAAAGATTAGCGAAACTTGGAAAAAGAAAGAAAAGATAAAACAAAGAAAACACAGGGGTTATTCTAAGAAATATTCTCAACACCACAAATACAATGACTGGTACTTTTTTGTTAAACTTTTGAATCTACTTGTGAGAAAAATCAAAAACAGCGATAATTTTAGAGCCACTGACCACAAAAATAAGTCAAATCTTTCCTTCAGTGTTGGCATTGGCATTGTAGACGGTAAATATTGAGGGGATATAGAGGATGGTGTATTTTTACCCCATAAAGAAGCAAATACTCAAAATCCAGTAAAACTCGGCCGAATAACAGGGCACAACCCACTAGTAGAATCTATGCACATGAGTGGTAGGAATTGAGAAAACTTAAAAATTCCGTTAGACAAATAAACATGCAAAATGCACGATGGAATATGCCTGGATCCGGAATTGGCATTACAGCATCAAGATGTGTCCATTCTACGAATGGTACAATGAAAAATATGAAACTGGCGTATTTGGCTATGCCTCTCAACATCAATAAATGTGTATATCCGTATTTTATGCAAGCATTGGCCAGGATGCTAGCTGCAGTGCCACACTCGTGGGACATTGGGAGGCTTATAAGTGCATGAATAATCTTTAAAAAAACCACGTGAAATAGAATCATCGTTATATCATTATCGGTACCATACAAAATCTGTACCTACATGTGCATTTTAATTTGCCAGTGCTCAAAATGTGGAGCCCTTGTCCCAGAGCGGTTTACCTTGGAGAAAAAAATACAAGGTTGTGCCTTCTGCAGTAATTTATTTGACCCTGTCCTAAAAAAGGATTTTGTAAACATGAAACTTCTCCTGGAATAAGAGCTTTAATTCCAAATTTGAGCTATAAGTGAAGAAAGCAATAGAGTGGACAACAATTTAATTTCAATGACAAATCTGATCTTTTCTGGAAAAAGTATCTTTGATGGGCAAGCCTCTGTCAGAAAAACTATTTTCAGCTAAAAATTGGACTCTATTGGCAGAGGAAAAAATCCTGGCTAGTCAATGTATTAAGTCAACCTCGCGAGCGCTTGTCGAAATGTCACTCTTATTCTTTGATAGAAGGTAAAAACTAAGAGAGAAAGGGAAAAGCAGCATTGGCTTAGAGGGGTGTACACGTATGCAGAAGAGTGTTAATCTTAGACGAACTACGCTGAAAAATGAAGAGTCAAGATCGAAAGTAAAAATGATTTAAGATTCAGGACTGACTGACTATTTACTATAACTCTTCTGTTGTGTTACGTTTTTTTGGGTGGAAATTGTCATTGTTTTGACAAACGATTTCTTATATTTTGCGATAAACTTTTCCAGAGGGTCAACTTTTTTACAACACCACAAAATTAAAATCACAACATCACAAGTCAAACTTACAACACCACAAAACGGTCACAAAACCAAGTTAGAATAACCCCTGGAAAGTGAACTTCAAAGTTTAATATACTGTTATTTTTATTTAGTTACAAGAAGTTACAATTCTTTGTTATCATGAACGACTAGTCAATAATGTAAGCGGTAAACCTCTTGTAAATCCAATTGCCTTAGATGAGATATCGATCTTGATATCAAAAATCATTAATGGATCTTTCTTCTAGCTATTGAATTAAAGGGTGTGGTCGGTAAAGATTTCTTAAGGGTCACGTCCAAAAACCCACTTTTTTATCAAAATGTGCTGTTATAAGTTAGGTATGTTCCAAGATGTTATCTTGCTGAAAAGTCGTAGGCCTGAACTACCCCTGCCCCCCCCCTCCCTATTGAAAGCCTGAATTTTCGCCATACACCCGGAACGCCTCTGGTCCAAATTCTTGGATGCAAAACAGTCAAGCAGCTTATATTTAAAGCAACATCTTAAGTTGTGTCTAAGTCCTTAAATTCGCTGGCTCCTCATTATTTGAATTCGACATTCATTAGGTGCTTCTAAAGCAGTGGACGAAATCTACGCTTAATGGAGCTGAATTTGAAAAAACATGAAACAAATGCCATAAAATATCTTTTTGCTCCTGATGAATATTCAGGGACGGATTTAGCGGGGGGTGTAGAGTGTGCGACACCCCCATATATTATATTTCTGTGTCTTTCGGTAAATTTTGCTTCCATTCGGTAAAAATCATTTTTTGGTAGTGATAAGTAACAAAGTAACAAAGATTTTACGTTATTTATCTTCCTATCCTCTTTACCTCATAGTTAAAAACCGAATTCTACAGATAGACGCTTCCATCATTTACCAGTGACCTGAAGGGTGTGGCACCAAAATCCAATGAGTGTCTAACACCCCCTCCCCATAATCATTGTTGCTTAAATCCTTCCCTGCGAATCACCTTTCTTTAGAAGAGCCAAGATAAAGCTAGAAAATTAGTAAATTCTCTCTGCTTTGGAAAAACTGCTCTAAAAGTTTATCCTTTGTATTTCACTTAACTTATCTCATTTTAAAAATGGCTTTGAAAAAAGCAAACATTTGAGTATACTTAAGCTTTTCGTCTGACACTCTTCAGAATTTAAAACGTCAGGGCATAGGTCAAAACATGACTGTTCCAAAAACGGATTATTTGCAAAGCCCGACCGTCGTTCCATCTAGCAGTTTTGTAATCAATTTTTTAAACACGAAAAACCGCTTTGTGTAAACAGAGGGAGTTCGTTTTCACCTTAGGACTCCATTGGTAACATCTTCAATAGGCAAGCGGCACTGATTGGGCAACCTCAACAGTCATGTGCTTGCGTTTCTGATTGGCCTATTTCGATCCACAACTGGGTATATATATTACCTAGCGTAGGGTTTTCGGTCTATGTTCTGGCGTTTTATACTCTGGAGAGTGTCAGACGAAAAGCTTCAGTATACTCATATGTTTGCTTTTTTCAAAGCCATTTTTAATTTTTGTACCACTAAAAGATTGCTTGGAATAAAATTTCACTTTCAGAGGAGAGTCAGGGACAAGGATTAACTTAAGGTGCAGTGATGACCAATTTGTGCAGTGATGATTCGAAAATGTGCAGTGATGAATCGAAAATGTGCAATGATGAATCGAAAATGTGCAATGATAAATCGAAAATGTGCAGTGATGAATTGAAAAATGTGCAGTGACTTCACTTTTCATTTGAAATACTCCAAATGCTACTGATTTGGATGTTTTTAGAATAAAGACAAATGAATACAAACTATAAGCGATAGTCAAATGAGATAATAGAATCAACCTACGTGTAAAACTCAACTAAAACCAGCTTTAACATTATACAGTTGAAAAATAGTATACAGTTAATTACAAACGCACTTCATAATGCAAAAAGTGTTTTTTAAGAAAATAAAAAGAATACCGGAAAAGAAATAGATAAAAAGAATAGTGCAATAAATCCTGTTATTGCTAAGATTCCAAGGAATAAGCCGAGGTCTGTGGGGTCTTATAAAGTAATTATGTAAATTTTAAGACTAGAATTAATCAAATGTAATAAAAGCATGCCTTGAAAGAAACAAAATGTTTTAAATGATTGCAAGAAAATAACTGCTAGAAATATTCTGAAATATATCTTAAGCTAATTTAAAGGGCGTGGTCACAAAATTTTCTGCTTGCTACGCCCGCAGGGAAGCTTCTTCTTTCAGAAAATCCTAGGACCTGCGACAACCTGGGCTTTCTGTATTGCATGGCCAAAAAGACTCATTGCCACTACCACCATAAAATGGCGGCCTGCTTCTCTTCTTTTGTATGAAACACAATACACCACAATAATTGGAGTGAATACAATTTCTATCTTTTTATATTTGGATAAGAAGTTTTTTTTGGTGTGGGTATCTATAAAGCTAGCCAGGCGTAGTTTTGAAAGATTAGTGGCAGTTATAGATTTGTATTATATAGACAAACCTCAGATTACATAAAAAATATGTAATATACAGTAAGGCTGTGTTTTGGACAATTCTAAGAACATTGAAATATGTAACATGATTAGAGATCAAGTCTCTAAAAACAGCATTTTATGAAAAAAACAGCTAGAAACAGTTGATTTGCCTTTTAAGGATCAATCAATAACTTACAAACACAGTAATTGCATTCCACTCAATATCCCTAATCGCAAAGAAATACTATATTGACTCCATAGGGTGGAAATGAAAAAAAAATTCCCTGTTATCAGGTTTGCTACTCTGTTTTCTTTTCGCCAGGTTTGATATGTTCTGGTAAGATTTATACATAATCAGTGGTAGCTGTAGTTAGGCCAAATTATACTGAAAATGTCCCTTAAAACAATATAAAACGTTTTTGGTCCGTCCAAAAGAGGTCCAGTCAAAACTTAGCCACACCCTTAGCCACACCCTATTTGGCCCGAAAATCTGCTTTTTACGCTGTTTTGTGCAGTGATGAAAATTCCTTAAATTAATGCCTGGTCAGGGATTTTTATGGTTCTGGCGTTTGCTTTTAATGAATCCACATAACATACATCAGAATCATACAGGTCAGCAGTACAGTACCATATAGTCCTTTAATGTTACACGTGGTTTCAGAAGGAATGCTAGAGGCCACAATCTGTAATTTATCTAACACTAATCGACAAAACTAACAACAACAAAAGCAGAAAAAAAGACAGCATTAGCGACAAAAAACAACAACAGCCACAAACTACATAAATAACAACAAACAATATTTGGTGGTACAAATATTAAAAATGACTTGAAATAAGCAAATATAGATTGAAAACTTAAAGCTAGGAAGTATAGATACCCCAATGGTGGATCTAAATAGGTCATTTTGTGTCATTTTATTTAATATTTTGGCTTTGCAAACATACAAATTTGCAACTTGTTTTCATTTGCAGAATATACTTCGCTTCAACCGCTCAGCTTATAGACCATGAATAATACTTAAAGACCCATTTTTAGATGAACATAAATGAACAAGACTTGTGATCCAAAAATTGGAAAGAAATAAAAATGGCGAAAAGATAATAAATGTAATTTAAAAATTTAATAACATTCAGAGTTTAATGGCTGTAATCAGTTGACTGCTTCTGTTGAAACCTTTTATCTTGATAGGGAGTAGTTTAAGTGAGGGACTTACTCAAATTGTATTATTAGCATAGTTCCATCTCCAAGAATGCAGCAGAATTAACTACCTTTTAAGTGCATTGTTGGTAGCTCAACTTTCATTTCAAACGATTCTGGTTCTCAAATTCTAGACAAGAGCAAAGATATTTTCACTTTGTGCCATTGAAGAAGGAGGAACATCGGTAGCAAGGCAAAACAGAAGCAAGTTGAGAGGGTCAAATACTCCTAGATTTTAACTGGGTGGATGCACGACTGCATGATTTTCACCAATATCAACGCTTTAGGAATTCAATTCGGTAGAGGTATATAGTTACATAAACCGACTTTACTTGAAAGTCATATTGCCATTTGGTACTTGAACAAAATTATTACACTGGAAAATCATTTCACTCTTTATTACTCTTATTTAATAAAATTCATAAGATTAACTCCATCGCATTCTAATCTATCTTAATGAAAATTATGCAGTCATGCTGCGCACGGCACAAGATAGTTCCAGGTAGACAGATACAAGTTTAATGCCCTCTAGATATCTCAAAATATTTTATTTGGTGTGATTTTTCTAAATTTTGAAATCTGAAACTTATCCAAAAGGCCTGTTCCCCATGCTTTGTGCCCAGTACACCAAATCAGACTTCCTTTCAGCTTCTGCCTGACATTTTTTTTATCAGTCTTCTTTTTCTGTCCAAGCAGTTGCCCAGAACTGCTTTCTTGAGTAGGATTTTGTAGTGTAACTTAATTTGAGTTTGCAGTCATACTTATGTTTTATCTCAGAATTTTTTTATAATACCACCGTACATAGTTAATCGTGTAGCATCTCGACAGCTGCATAGTAGTGCTGCCCAGCACTCTAATTCTCATAAGAATGTTCTTTTAGCTTTCTAACTTTAAACCGGATCATTCGACTTTTGCTAACAATAATTATTTCAAATTTCCTATCATGCATCAATTTTGGATAAATTTATGCTGCAAACACTACCTAAAAGCTTCTTGAAAAATTTGATCGAAAAGCTGAATTTGTAAGAGAATGGTCAGTAGAATTTGAAGGCATCGAGCATTAAGAAAGATTAAAACTTCCCAAATGGCAAAAGCAGTATGTTGAAGAGACATACATATACTTTTGCAGAAAGGCTTCCATGGAGCTTAAGAAGATGCTATCCTACTTAAGGAAGAAAGAGACTCTGCAACTCTAGATGATAGATCAAAGCTCTAGCTCTAACAAGACTCTTATCCTAGCAAAAAGTAAATATGGGGTGTATTTAGCTGGTACCTATAGACAAGGGCATATGGATCGCTACTCTGCAGTAAGAGCAAAGGGAAACATCAATAACAAGGTAAAATCAGTAGAAATACTACTACTAGGTCACTGCTTAAATACTACTAGATCAGAGCCGGCGAAACGTATTTGAAAGTGGAGGGGCGAAAAATCAAGGTGTTGAAAGATTTTTGGAAAGGCCGCCAGGTATTGGAAGATTTTTGGAAAGGCCGCCCCCGGATGGCGGCAAGAAAAGCTTAAGAAATATGTTATCTAAGGGATGGCCAGAAACTGTATTTAAAATGGATTTTGACTGAAAGAAAACCCGAGGAAATATTGTCAAGCTTTTTTTTATCAATGTGTCGCATAATTTCGTCTATTGTAATGTTGACATGTAATAGGAAAGGTCTTGCAAATTTTTAGAATAACCTTTCAATTGTAGCTCATAATCAAGCTGTTTTAGAATAAAAAGGAGCCAAAATGAAATGGAGGAGAAAAATAAATGAGTCAAGCTTTAGCAAAAACATTAACATTGAAGTATCAACAGAAGCACTGTCAACTAAAAATGAAAGATTATGCAACAAAAAGACTCTGGATTTGAAACTTTCAAACTGGACTGGTCAAAACGAGTTTTGATAGAACTTATAATTACCTCTAGATTTTCTTATATATAATTACCTCTATAATTACCTTTCTTAGTAGGAAAGGGTTATTGATACAATCAATGTGAAGCTTTCTCGATGGTCTGCCGATTTTTTATTCATCATATTCCCAAAAAAAATTTTCCAGCAGTAACTTTTCCTTCAACAGCTGATTTCTCTCTTTTGTGACGTTTTTGAGAAATTTTCCGTCAACAAATAGACCTTGGGAGCAAAGTTTAGGCCATAGAAAAACAAGAATCCATCATTTGGTGAAGGTACCAAGTTATTCTGAATCAGGTTTCTCGATCTTTTTTCTTAGCCAAGCTTTTACTCGTTGTACAACTTGGATAATGACCAATTTTTTGGACAAAATTCCCTTTTTCTATTTTTTCTTTGGTAAATAAATAGCTACCTAGCTTACTCTATATTTACATTTAAGATATTACTAAGCACAGTTACCTACAGAATGGTAGATTATATTTCTTTCCACTTTGCCTAAAAAAATTATTTTGCTCTGCAGAAAAGCGGAGGAGCCATTACCCCCCGGCCCTGCCCCCCTGTTTCACCGGCCCTGTAGATTCAAACTCTCATCTAAAAAAAAGTATTTTAAAGAGCTTTGAAAAGCTTATCTGCGATTGCGCATATTGTTAGAAGCAGTAAAATCAATACTTTGGCGGATTAGCTTGGCTTCAGAACTCCTCCTACCCATCAGTCACCTGCTTCATGCATGTTAGCGCTTTTCCAAAAATACTTTTGTGTTTTTAGAATTCTCAATGATCTGCAAGCAGCTCATACGTTTTCTATACACGTTGCTGATCTTGCATAACCATTTGTTTTTCAAACCTTTCCTTGAAAACATGCATATTGGCATGATTAAAAGATCAAAACATCAAAAGGAGCATAAAAATTTCTGTCAGTTGACAAAAATTTTATAAGTACGTAAGCACAAGATATCATACGTTCCGGTGTTAAGTGAGATTTACGTATCCTTGTTTTAATGATGCATGCTACTAGAGTCAAACTTTTGATAATGATTTTTGTTGTTGATGCCTGGAAAAAGGGCTTCCGGTAACACTAGATAGTTCAGGGGACCATGACCTTTTAAATTGGAATGTTATTATCTGACAAGCAGAATAAGGCTATTAAACACAAGGTGCCTTATCATGGACACAATTCTTGTTTATTTTTAGATTCTTAGTTCTTCTTGCAGGAAATTCACTGTATAAGTAGGATATACGTTGCTGAAAGCCTGGTGTAAGAATGGTCCATTTTATGTTCTTTTGAAACACTTTACCCCCACTTTACCCCGGCAATTAAAAAGAAATGACCTTACTCTTGTGTATGAAAGCTAAGAGAAAAATTTTTTTCACAGCGCCAAAACCTCACAAACGTTTCAGAAAATAACAAATCTAGTACACAAACTATTAGGTCCTATCAAATATTCGCGTCATCATTCAGGGTCGTCATCATTTCGCTCAAGAATCTTTCACCAGAACAAGCATTTTTTTAAGTCAGAATGCTTCTTTTCTAAATCGTTATATTTCCGGTCTCTTGTTTAAGGCCCACAATCAAAAGCGAATTTTCAGATTAGACTATCCCTATCTTTGCCAAGATGCCCTCTGCTATTAAGAGGTATTGTTTATAGAATATCAAAAACCCATCGCTGAGATCGACTTCTGACAAAACATGTCGAAATTTCAAAAAGCTATCTTGATTCTATGCAAGTAGCTAAGTAACTAAGACTATTGTCATAAAAACTCCAGGAGATGTCTTTAATTATAATCACACAAAATACAACAACGCTACGAAAAGTGGCTGTCCCTCCTCATACCGCAAAATTGGTCACTTGGTCGTCTTTCGCTCAGTCGCTTGTCATTCAAGGGATATTGCAATCGAGATGATTTTCTGTCAACCATGGAAATCTTACGTTTCGGTGTTTTAACAATGACACTGCTATTATTGCCATTGCTGTTTTCAATTCTCCGATTCCAATTTGCAGATACAAGCACAGCATCGACAAAGGTCGTCTCATCGAAGCGCTGAATTTCTTTGCAAAATTTTGCGAAACGCTTTGCTTTAGATTTATTATAAAGCTGCAGGTTAGTTTCTTCATTATCGTCGTCGTCACCAAGGATAGTTACAACATTCTTGCTAAACGATATTTCGTCAATCTCTTGTACGTCCCATTTTACAAATTGCCTAACATTGCCATTTTCATCAAAGAAAATCCGAATACCATTAGGGCCAACGCTTATTAAACAATTTGTAACTGGCACTATGTTACTGTCAGCTATATCTCCGTAAAAGATATGGGTACCAACAACTGGCAACTTTAAAGCCAACTTGATAAAAGAAATCTGTGCTTCAAAGAGTGTCATAATTGGTAGATTTCTTGAAATACTGCAAATGTCTGAAATGATACTATCCATTGTATTTGCTTTGATGACTTTTTGAGGCAAGTAATAGGAAATTATGCCATCTTGACTCAACAGTTTCCCATCACAAGGATCTATTAGCATCGCGTAAAAAGCAAGCTTGATACATTCGTCATTGTAATCCTCGAAACCAAGAAGGTTGTGCATTTTGATCAAGTCCCATCGAAGCTGCTCGTAAAGGAATCTAATAGTGTTGGGGCTGAGAATATCGAGTGATGATACAATGTGTTTAATTCTTAAATACATCTTACATGTTTTAATCAACGTGTCTGCAACAGAATGACACTTATCGCTACCAGAAAGGCTTTCCCCTGTTACAGTGGCCCACTTTGGGAAAATGTTATTCAAGCACTTGTTTCCGCCAAGAAAGTGATATTCATTATATCTGTACAAAGCCAATCCAAATATATCTGTCTCTGCGATACCTAAACGTGCGCAAGCACTTGTCAAAACATTACAGCAAGACTCCTTGATGCTATGAATCAATGTTAAACTGGAGTTATCCGGGCAAATTACGTGGATTAAGAACTGTTCACTAAACTTCCACAGGCATCCAATGGAAGATTTGCGTCGTTTCATAGTAACTAGATCGCTTGTACTATACATCTTGTATCTGCTAAGCATTTGTCATGAGATACTATGATTGCATTTTATGCTTTCTTCGTGCATATTGGTTATGCTATGAAAGTCGTTTTCCGCATTACTTAGAAAAATTGTTCAATAGCTTTCAAAAATCGTCAACCCTCGTACAATAACAGCAATAAACGTTCGCAATAAAGCTTTTAAGTCGTCAAATGAATTTCACGCATCCAGAAGAGAGTGTCATAATACTTCAATTGAAATATCCTATTCGCGTATGCAGCTATACAGACATCTGTGTCGCAAATGACAATATAATCATTGTTTAGTTCTCTAACGTGCACTTTTTAATGTTGCAGCAATTACGCCTCTTCCAACAGACAATGCAGATTTCTTGAAGAAAGATACAGCTTCGTTATTCCCTAACACGCCTGTTATAACAGCTTTCCTTTGTAAACAAGAATCGCTCGATATGTTCTGAGTAAACAGATAATCGTCTCTCAAATTCTATCGATAAGATTCAGTTTAAAAGCAAAGGCAGCTGAAGGACCTGGCAATTCGGTGTATATCTATTTCATTATCAGCTTATAAACTCAATTCACTGAAACCACATTCAATCAATCTTGCAAAATCTTGTATATCCACAGACAAATTTTGATAAAAAATTTTAAGCCTATAAAGAACGCGAACCAGTTGCTGAAATTCCTCAAAGAGCATACTAAGATTCACTTAGCGTATCCTACCAAAGTTTCTGCTTTGTACGGCATTGCTGCCTTCCTTAGAAAAACTTCTGCTCGCCAAACTACTTGTCTTGAACACTTCTATACAAGTTAAACTTGGTCCTCATCAAGCATGTTATGTACCGACGTCTGTATGAAACAATGCTTTCTTGGCGTCTCGTCCTGACTGATTTTCGCAATTAAGCAACCCAATAGTCACGTGAAGCCTACTTGAAGGACATGCTTGAACTTATTTTTTGATGATAGATGCAAGGTTGGCCATTGTTTGTTACCATGGGAAGAGTCCCAGACTACAAAAGAATGCAAATTACAGTGTCTACTCGCACTGACCAGTTGCTGCAAAAATAGGACAGGTGTTTCTTCTTCTACCAGCAGCCGAAAATAAAATAAGGTAACGACATATAAAAACGCACTGATGAGAATCTCTTTCAATCTACTGCAAAACGCAGAAGGAAAAAGCAAATGCATTAACAATCTCTTTCTGTATTTTTCATTGATGCTACCTGCCCTTAAATTACTAACAGAGTTTTGCATGACCGTTTTGTGTAGATTCTTTCATGCTGTATGTAATTCTGTCTCGTTGGGCTATCTCTCCTTTTACAGCAAAAAGTTGAGCGCAATGCAAAACAACAAAAGCTACTTGATGATGAATAAGTTGGTGATCTTGATTAATTAATAACATCGTTAAAGGAGAGATGCCGACTCTAACATTTCTTTGAAACAGAAATCGCCATTAACTCATATGGATTCTTTTATCTTTACCGAAAAAAGGCTGCGACTAGAGAAAAGGCTTAGAGAATAGTAAACCATAATTATTGCCATATGTTAAAAGGTTAGGAGGCTATTATGTTAACTATTAACATTTTAGATGCTGCTACTGACAATTTCTTGAGTATGAGCAAATTGACGAAAGGCATTAAAGCAATAAGCTATCGGTGCAAAGCTCCCTTGTACAAAACTGAAATTAGAGCTCTCAAAATTGTGTATCAGAATCTAGACAACAAGAGTTATTTTTCTTGAAAGCTGTTCAGATTACAAACAAGATAACAACTGAAAATAAATTGTTTTCATTTTTGCCAAAGAAATTTTACGTAGATTAAAAAAACTAATATCGATGAGATCTATTAGAACAAATGATGTAGTTAAAATCTTCTTGACATTGATTGTAAAAATATCCTTTAGCATTAAGCATTTGAAGCAATTAGTATTCGTAGTAAGATAACCAGCACAGTCTAATGAAACTGGGTGGTCAAAAAAGTTAGGTATTCAGAACATACAGCTAAAACTGTCGATTCAAATACCATGCTAGCTTATGAGGCTAAGTGTAGTTTAAAAGATTGGGACTTACGCTGAGCTCCATATTTTTGTTACTGCTTTCATTAGCCAATGATCAGTCTCACTTCGACATCAATAGCAAATCTACAAATGACAATTCAATTCAATAAAGAATCATTCAACAAGTCGGAATGGCAGCAAAAATATTCTGACCGTATCCCTTAAAGGAAAAGTTTTGAACTAAAATTCTATTACCAAAGCTAGGAATTGGTGACAGAGAAGTAGCCAGAAAGATGTACGTCTCTTCCATTCATTTAGGAGAAAAATTATTTTGTTAAAGAAGCTATAATCAAAATATATGTATTCTGAAGGTATTGACCTAAAAATACACTAGTCAAATTATCATAGAAGCTTTTCAATAGATTTAAAATAGACTGTGAGAAACTTTCCCGGCGGAAAAATTGAAATGCTCTTTCTAGAGACTGAACAGTAAAATAGAAGAATTGCAATAGATGTTGACAGATTCTAGCAATTAAAAGTGACCAGTCTCTAGGTCTGCGGTTGAAAACAAAGCACATTGGAATGAAGAAAAGTTAGAAAGGTCACGGTCACTTTATACAGAAATTATAGCACGATTCATAGGAAGATGCTTCAGCATCGAAAGGATCGCTTCCGATGCACTGTAATCGTGGTTGTCTTTGGATTGGGGACTTGAATTGTGTAAGGTTTTCCTTTTTCCATTGTAAATAATGACATTTCTCAAACATGAAGTTAAAGCACCCATAGCACACATGTTCACCTATTTTAAAGACAGTCTTGGCTAGAAAAGAATTCACTGTAAGAAATTCTATTTTAAGATCAGGGTTCTTCTTTGAAATATGCAAATATTTGGAGTAAAGCCAAAAATGAATTGCTACCTACTAATGGAGCTATCACATATGACACATTTCACAATAAGATGATCTGTGCGGCGATCAGCAGCTTCTTTGCTTGCTAATTTTCTTTATTTTTAATTGTTTCTCAAATGCTAATCCACGAAACAATAGTTTTATCTTATTACAAGAAAAGATGGAAATAGTTGCCGTTATATTCGATAAACATTATTTTTGGATATTGTGCATGCATTGTAAGTAAATATATTATTTTACTGTCTGCCTGGTTATTTTGCGCAACGGCTTTTACGAAAAAGGATATGAACGTATGGTGTTTCAAATGGTAAGGAAAAAACATTTGAAAAAGATAAACTGTTTAAAAATTGAATCCTTGAAGACGAGCACTCATTGACTGGAGGTAAATTTTTTCATTTTCTGTCGAGCAACGCCACCTGCTAAAAAGATCTTAAAGTATTACAATTGTTATTCACAACCACATTAAACCGCGAGTAGCTCTAGATCCTGGAAATGCCCTTGTTATCTGAAAAGCTGTTATGCGACAGTCACAGAATAGTCGAAGGATTTTCTAGCAAACCCGCAATTTGCTTGAAGGGAACTTCTTTAGCAAAACGGGAGTCGATTGTTTGCTAACTACTATCATCTATTTGGTCAAAATTATTTCACAGGAAAAGGCTTTTTGTGGTATCTATAAGCAAAAAAAGCGTTTACCACAAACATTGAAACAGCAAACTTCAAACTTTATTTTTTATCGTGATAAAATAACGTCAATATTTATCTCAGATATAGCTAACTCATTTTTCAAATATAATTAATCATTTGATGACTGTAATGGAATAATGAAACACACACCTTTGATAGCTCAGGCACTGGATGGGCAACTTTAGCTTAAATGACTTGAAGCTGGGTAACGAAAAAGAAACAGTTTGCCATCCAACAACTACGGAACTTTCATCTCAAGATCTGACAATTTACGCGCACGCGTTATTTAATATCCAGATGGGTGCATTGAATATTGATGGGTGCATGTTTAATCTTGTGCATTTCTCAAGCAATGTGTTGTCGAAATAGGCTCAGTATGTACCTATGAAAGCGAAAGAGCCTTAACAACGTTGCTTCAAGAAGGCGGCCAACTTAAATTCTCACGAACAAATCGGCTTCTCTCTTTTCTCAGTGAAAATTTCCATAACAAGCTTCTCCGATAATGGAGCACGTGACTCATACAACTCTATACTTTATTTATACGTTATTTGTCAATTTACAATCCTATTAGAAATGTGACGATTTACACGAAAAATATCGTGTTTTCGTCCAGCAAGCAGTGTACCATATTTCATAGGCGCAGAAGCCTTATGACTGAGGAGACTTCAGGGCCACTTTTAACAACTCTCCTCTTAACAGGTTGTGAAGTAAAGATTATAATGACAGGACCTTTTAAGCACAATACTAAGGGCCTCCAAGAAGAAGTGTTTTTGGATGAAAGCATATGTTTTCTAGTAACACTCACAGCAGCATTGAAATGAGCGTAAGACTGGATATGATTTGTGAGCAACCACAAAATAATCAAGCAAGATATAGCATGTCAATAAGGCTTTCCTCTAACGGACATCTATATCGTTGTAAAATTTTGTATTTAGTTTATAATGATATCACAGATATCTAAAATCTAATTGATTTTCTCAATGAAACAGTTTGAAAGTGCTAATTTTTCAAATCTAGTAATGTTTTCAAATACATCGATCAATGTTCTTGCTTTGATTTCGCAATGTTTTCCAATTTCATAATGTTTATAAATCTGATGCGAGCAAAAGGGGCGCAATGAAACGTAAAGTCGAAGCTACTGCATCAAACACAAAAAAAATCATTTTTTCAAAGCAAAGATCAAGATCTACCAAACTCAAGTCTCCCTCCGATATGAAAAAAAGCCGAAGAGAAAGTGACGAGCACTGTCTTTGATGAATCTTCTGAAACTCCTGAAAAGAACGACCAAAAGTGCGAGTAAAAAAAGCGAGTACTTAGGCTCTAAAACTTGACTTAAATTTAGTCAAGCAGAGTTGCTCCAAAACACTTCTATTTGTAAGGGCCCCACACTACTCGTCACTGAGCAGAACATACCGAAAGCGCTGCTGATCAAGCTTCTTTCATATGTTTACTTTTGCACTTAAATGTTCTAAAAAAATAGAATTGTAGAATTGTGACCATTTTTAGCTTGTTATCTTAGTTTAATTCTTTGCCGTTTTGTGTCGTTAGAAAATTATAGATTCTGTTTAATCTATTTAACACTGGTATTGTACGCAAAATCAAAACATCAGGTCCATTTATAGCGCACCGAGCTAAAAAGCCCTGTTGATATTGACGTTAAATCTGACAAAAAATCCATGTTTTCACAGCGCAGGAAAGTGTTTGCAATAACTGCAAATTTTATACTTTTTCGTACATTGAAAATTACAAGGCACTTGCAGTGCAATTTTGTCACATTCGGGGAAAGCCAGAGTTGAGGCCTCTCCCAATTAAAAAAGCTTGTTATCCAGAAAAATTGGTTAGTTATATTTACATGAAGTATTTTGTAAACTGTCACAGTTTCAGAAACCAAGCTTGACTCCTCTCATGGGATCAAATTAAAGTAAAAAATTAAAATAGCACTAAATCTGGTTGAAATTACTAGAAGTTTGCATCACTGCTATACTAGATAATTCCTCTATAGCGAAATTCCTTGTTCGTGTATAGGTGACAGGTTTCTGAAAATAATGAAAAATTAACAAATATTTCTTCTGTCTCCTGTCTTTTAGACTAATTTTTTGTCGTTATCGTGGTTAATTGTCGAAAATTTGACAAGTGCCACTTTTTCGTATTCCCGAACATAATTCAAAGAATTTCCATCATTGCAGCATGCAACGATTGGATAAGAAATCCTTCAGTCATTGAGCTATTTGTCATTCATACATTTAGCACATACAAATACATTCCCTACCTAAAATTGTTTTTCCAGCCCCTTGGTTTCTTCTCCTATAAGATCAAGAACCCAGTAACTAGAACATTCATATATGAAATCTAGGTTTCAAGCATCTCTTGATACCTACATGCAAGATAAAAGTCAATTTTTTCCATTTTGATAATAACTGAAAATCGATTTGCAAAGCCATTTGACCAATAAAATATTTTTGTTAATAAGTTCGCTTTAACTTTCATGATCATGCTGAACAGAATTCAGATTGCTACCAACATTGGCTCGTACATGTTCGATGTATGAGTCAAAGCATCGATGCTGTCTTAAACTCCAGCAAAGGCGCAGGAACCGGGAGGCACAGTGGGCACGTATCCCCCTTTTTCAACAATTCAGTTTCCCTGCCCCTTTGCAGCTCACCGAGTTGTTTTTTTGCCAACTGCATAGCCAAAAAGTGCCCTTGGATTGCTTCGGAGCTATACAAATGAGCAAAAGGGTGACCTTTTGGGGCCATGATCTAAAATGTTTCTTTTCGAAATGCTTTCAGAAACACTGAAAAGCAAGCTCAAAACAAAGTTTACCGAAAGGTGGCGGCGATGGAAAATTGGCCATGGGCCTTGAGGTTTAGGGACCTCTTTGAGGTTTCCAGTTTGTGAAAGCAATTAGTAAAACATAAAAAATCTCAAAATTTTCATCGTTCAATACTTGTGATCAATTACAAAAAACACGTATGCAACATAAGTTATATTTGATTCAAATGATATTTAGCGTTGGTAATTTTTGGCTTTATTTAGCTTGAATATAGCTGCAGATTGTACCAACTTTAAATAAAGAAAGCAAAAAAAACAGTAAGTTCAAAGGAGTTATATCGAAAAGTTATATCAAGCTATGTAGATTGTCATCAGAAAAAAATTATGTTTTAATGTAAAATAGGATTGGGTCCAGCCTCCCTTGATGGTTGATGGTTTCTTGAAGGTTTTGAGAACGAAGTTTGACTGTGGTCTTGATTCAAATGTATCATTATGGGTCTTGCCTTCATTTCTGAGAGTCTTTAGGGCGTAGCAACGCAAAACTTCCCTTAGGACTACGCTCCGAGAACATCGACCCTCCCTCCCTTGACAGGGCTTTCACCTACAACCAGGCTTTGTCATCGGCTACACGACGATTCACGATCTGTTTTATCAGCAAACTTTGACACCCCAAGGTGCCCTTTCTGCCAGTCCTGCCCCCGCCACATCATGAAGCTTCCGGCACCTCTGGTGATATTTATGTTGGCTTGGAAATTTTCATTTACTTTTAATGTGCTTTTGGGGCTACATAACACGTTATCTTATGAAATTCGAAGGTACAAGACAATCAACTTGAAATTGAAAGCTGTTGAAGTGAAAATTGCTACCGGTACATGAAACAAAATGTGTAAAGGTATTCAATCATTATCAATTTAGCTTTTAACAGATATTCTATAATGCGAGAAAATACTAACATTGATATGGTGTGAGTGGAGGATTTACAGGTACCTATCCATCCTTGCTGCCTGCTGCTGCAATTTCGTTTCGTTTCGTTGATTATAATAAGCCCTTCTATTAGCAACCCCTTTCTACTGAAAACTGGTCGACATGAACACCCCCTTCTATTAGCACCCCCTTCTATTGAAAATTGGCTGAAATGAACCCCCCTTTCTATTACCTTACCTCCCCCTTCTATTAGAGACACTAGAGTATACTGATGAACTTGTCCTCTATTACGTGTCGCATTACAACGTTTTAACTTTGCAAGTTATAGAACTCTACATTTAGACTTTGGTACTTATACCTATTTGTACCCAGGCTACTGTCTGGTATTGCAGTATAACCTTACAACTATGCAAGTAGTACAACCGAAACTTTGCTTCCTGGCTTAGTCTGACGTGACTAGTCAGACTAAGTATGGCGAAACAAGGAAATCCTAGAAAATATTTTTTCTTGATAAAACTTGATGTACAAGATACTTTATAAGACCTTATTGATAGTTCTTGCAAGTTGAGCTGTGAATGGCTTGCCATGTCTTTTTAGGCGGGCTCTTATGAAAAACAATTATAATTTATGAAGATTCAGAATAAGAATATGGCAGCCTCGACATTTAATGTAGTTCGTATTCTAAACTTTCAACAACCCTTGCTGCCTTTATATTACGGAGAAAGAAAGAGAACAAAAGACAAATTGACGCATACAGAGGGAGTAATAGATAGTATATTGCCACATGTTGAGCGAGATGAAATGATTTTTTGCTTCTTTGCAAATCCACAAATGAACTCTCTCATTTGTGGTAGAAGGACAGTTTGTATATTTGAGATTTGTCTTCCAATGTTTTTCAATTGTTTTTTGTCGAAGAGGAACATCTGTGCCTGTAGGCATGTAAAATTAAACCGTGCTGCCTGGACGGGTTACAAAACATACAGTAAAAAGACACTAATAATGTTCATAGTCTTTGAAAAGAAAGAGTGCTTTTGAACAGTATGATATCCTTTCAAACAGAGCTCCACAGGATGTGACAAAACAAGAAATCATCAATTAGTACAGACAATAAATAAATATGTCAAATGAGAGAATTCTGCTAATCTATTCCAAAAATACAATGATAATTACTATAATTGATAGCAGCATTGATTTACGGTTACTTTCAACAACACAAACATTATGTTTTGTCAATAATATTATTTTAAGTTGTAGTTGTATGCTGAGTTTCTACATCCAGCATTTTTACTAAAGCCAAGCCATATTTTGAGAAAATCTGACTAATAATATGTAGTCTCTAAAAGTTGTATAGAGTATTGTAAACATATACCAGAGGGCATATCACAACTTTTAGTGCATTGGTAAATTAATGTTTGCACCATGTTTGTGTGAATAGCTATATATTAGAAATTTATAAAGAGCTAACCCCACAGAGCAAGAGTACTGTCAAGTAAACATTTTTGCATTGGCCCTTTAATGCAGTCCCCCAAAAACTGATAGTAGTGTGTAATATTAATCTGGCAATCTCATTCAGAAATAAATCTGCAAAACAACTGCTTTAATAGATTAATTAAACAAATTACTGTTATTCATTCACATGCCGCTTTCTTCATTTGGCTCTCCATTTTTTACCAATTGTGTTCGCATTTCAGTTTCTTCTGGACTTTTAGGTGCCTCAGACCCCCTGCAAAAGATTTGACCTCAGATTTTAATGGAAACACACACAAAATAAAATGACAAAATGCTTGAAAAAACTATGACAACTTTAATGCATGCTTACTTCTTTTTGTCACATAGGAGGAGAAAGTTAGCAAGACTCCACTACAAGAAAGGTGGATAAAGTCCTATCAGCCTATATTTTACACAAAGCGAGTTATAAATAGTGATTCTAAAATCAATTTAATACATAAAGACTGGCCAATGCTATACAAATCAAACAATGATAATGTGGGTTGGCATCTGTCTTTAACAAAGGGTTCTTCTAGTACAATACAAGTACAATAATGAAGTGACCTATAATTATCACGGACAACTCACTGAAAGGCATCCATTATCATAAATAAAAGGTTATAGTCACAAGGTTTTTTAAATGAAGAAACAAAGGTAACTAGGGAATGTTATTTGACCAGAGAAAAATTGGTATGACATTTGACAGAACTTGAAGGTGCAGGTTATGGGATTGGCAATCTACAGACTTTAAGGCGAACTGACAGGTTTTTCTTCATAATAAATTCATGTTAGCTTAATTCAATTACTACAAACATTTTATACCCATCAATAGCTCTTTCTTCAAAGGTATTCTTTGACATGGCTGAAATATCCTTTGTTCATAGATAAACTTATCAAGCGATTATAATTCTATAGAGCAAGAATTAAAGTAAATGAAATTGGTTTGTGTGACCTGGAGAATGCTGATTTAACTAGATCAATGCTGACACTTAAAGACCAAAGGAAACAACATTACAAATCCAATTATCTGTCTATAGACAATTCTCGATGCAAGAGAGATTGTGACATAGCACCAGAATAGCTGCATCCTTGGATGCTAGGTAGAAACAAATACAGAAGAAAAAAAATTTCATGGGACAATTGATTTAAAAATTTGAAGCAATGAGGGTACTTGAAAAAGCTACTTAAACTTTATATTTTATGACCATATAATCCTATTCTCCAATTTGGGTTATCAAGTTATATATAAACTATTATTTTTTCTCATAGTCATCACAGCCTAGGCATTAAGGCTGTTTAATCACAGAAATATATTGAAAAGAAATATAAGTATTTATTGAATTGCCAAAAAAAAACTCAAGAGAATTTTAGACTTCTTTCATTGATGTTGCTATACTCTTATCAAGAAATATTCTATTTCTGAAAGGGTCCACTTATAAACAGACTTGTATTATATGCACAGATTTGAAGGAGCATGCCTTTAGAACTTTTTTTGGTGATTTAACATGACAAAGCTCTTACTTTTTTCCAATTGCTAAAACACCATAAAGTGCAGCTGTGACCAATACTGCTGCACCTCCAATGAATGTTGATAATTCTGGACACAAGAAGAAAGGAGGCAGGGCAAATCTAAAAAGTTGTTTAAAAATGTTTTGAATCTGTACTGGAAGATACATGTAACAAATTTCTTAAAGAAACTACAGTCAGCTTTTTACAAGAAAATTATCATTTCTGTTCAGCTTGCATCAAATATTAACTCTACCATTGCTGCTTTACATTTTTAAATAAAATTACTTGCTTTGAAGACATTTATTGGTAGAGCATTCCAAGAGTGTTTTCTTCAATGGTAACCTTTAACAAAAAAGGTACAAGACAAGTTCCTAAAAAGGGGTGCCAACATTATCAAGAAATTATTCCAACAAGAGTATGGATCAATAACTCAATTAAATTGGGATGATAAATTCTAATGAATTCCAATTTAAAAAACAAATTTTTCAGAATAAATACTTTTTGGAAATGGCATGAAAAACAGGAGGCTATTGATCAAATCTTGGCAGAAAGGCATCTAGGCAGGACCTGTAACATATACATACATAAGGTATAGAGCAGCTCTCATCCAAAATTTCAAATGATTTTCAAACCAGTCACTTGCAGACACAAGTGTTGGAAAATTGGCACAAAGAATTGGTGCTTCTAATGGTAAGATTATGAGTCCAACAACCCTAGAAAGCAAACATAGTTGTCTACATTCAAGACTACATTTCTCATATCAATGATTACAGACTATCTTCTCCATAATACTATGCCTTTTATCATAACTGCTTTAGGGAAAAAATCCAATTGTTCTACACTTTATAATTCTCAGAAAGGTAAAAGTGTATATGCTATAAGATGGACACTCTCTTCTATAGTTTCTCTGAAGATAATAGTCAATTCATTAATTTTTCAATTTTTTTTCAAAACATTATAATTGTCAAAATGATTTGAGATAAAAGAAATACAGTGCTTGCATCTTTTATCCACATATTCAGGTGTAAAAGCTATCAGTATATTTTATTGCCACTTTTAATGGTCAAAAAATTCAGAGATATTGATAAAATTTAGAGACGTAAGAACTTTGCCCCTTTGGAAATGCCTAAAAATATTGAATAAAATTACAAATTTATGTCAAATATGGAATTAAATTAATGATTAAAAAAGAGCATTTCCTGAGAACTTCTGCTTTGAAACAAATAAAAATATATTTGGTCATGATTCATTCAATACTGATAACTAAACCTAAAAGATTCATGGGAAAATGGGAATTAGAAATGATCACTATGTTGATAAGTTTAAAAATATCTTGTGTAATGAATTACAGTTGCAAAATTCCAGTGACGAGGCAAGTTGCAGACAATGTTATCATAACAAACAACCCAGTGATTCCAATACCTGAAAGATAAATTTAAACAAGTGATGCAATTTGAACATGATAGAATTGAAAAACATGAAACATTTTTTTTGCCATTTACAAAATTATATAAAAAAACATAAAATTATTGACACAACAGTTTCACTAACAAATAACAGCTGAAAGCAAGCAAAAATAGATGAATCTGGAAAAAATAAATAATTGAACAAGAAGTCATAATATTGGAAATTAACCAGTACTTGTATTATACCTACATGGATAGCAAGTTTAGAAGAAGAGTCAAAACAAACCCAGCTGTTGACATCATTTTGGTTTCATTTTAATGTTTATGCAGATACTACTCATGGAATAGGAAATTACATTCATATCACTCACATAGAGCGGACAATGTCCCCCAGACCCTAATTAATACGCGGATTCCTTTTGGTGCTCGCTCTTTCTTGGGAGAATTATCTGCCATGATCGTTTCAGTCTCCTCAGTTCAGAAAAGACAAGTTCAAAAAGTCTTTCTTTCAAGTTCATAAAATTCAGTTAAATTTTAACTGAGGGCACAGAAATTGCATCACACCACTAAAAAATATATCTCCTGTAGCAGGTTCCTCAGTAGCACATTACCATCCATTGACAGCTCTTGAAATTGTAGAACTACATTCAATATCAAGTGCTAGTTTAAACAGCAGTCTTTGGTTTTCGAAAATTGAAACGTGATCTTTAATTGCTCTTGATGAAATCGTGGCACCGGATGTTCAATTATTCAAAGATGGACATACAACACAATCAACAAAGATATTCGACACCTGCTTCTGTTTTCGTCTTTTGTTGACGTATATACTGTATGTCATTTACAAGTAGCCTCTTTTGTCGCAGATTTTGTTTGCAAAAACTGAAGACGAGATAAAACCAAAATGGCTGTCGTAAGAAGCTCCTGGAAAAGTTGTTGATTTGCAGCACTGTGCAACAGGTTTGATTTTTTAATGGTTTCTTACTATCTTATTTTCGCGAAACACTACAGACTGTCTTTAGCTTCATTAAGGCTGAAATACATTATGCATTCAAATTGATTCAATTAAATGGATAGCTGGAAAATGTGTAAGCCGTCGTTTAAGACTGAACACTCGAGGGAAGGAACAGGCTGAACACCCCATGAACACCCCAAGAACACCCTAAGAACAAGCTATTGAGCGGCTGAACACCCTTTAAAACATTTAAAAATCGGTATATCATTCGAAAAATAATTTGGTCAATCAATCAAAATTAATTTTGGGGCGGGAAAGGGCCTGATAAGTCTAAGGCTGTTGATGTTGTTACAACCAACTGTTGTTTCGCGCGCCAAATGTGTGAACAGGGGTTTGTAAATTGTTGTGTGGCTAAAGCCCCTATATCCCGTCCAGGGGCGGATACAGAATGAAAGTTGACGGTCGCACATTAACACTGCCCAGCAGGCGGTCTAGGGGGGCCTCCCTCATGGTCAAGGGCGGAGCCATGATGGGGGTCCAGCCCCAGCCCCAGCCCCCCCAGAACCAGAGCAATTAGGACTGGGGGCCCTGAAACGTTTAAATTGTTCAGTCAAACATTTTTCCCTTTAAAAGGTTTTTAAAATGCAGTTTAAACAAAATATATTGTACAACCTCATCCACCTTTTTCCCTTGCCAGCAGTTGTGCGGCACAGTAATCTAACATAGTGTTTACAGACTTTTCGTGCCACACAAATATGTGAAAACTTGAGTTTTGATTGGTGAGATTTGGTAAAATATTTGCATAACAAAGAGCCCTGCATATTTGTGCGGCACAGGCGACATGCTTAAAAATCATACTGTTTACGGTCTAAAGTGGTCTTGAAATCCTTTCTATATTGAATTAAATCGTAGCATTGTGTGTGAGATCAACCAAGTTCGGTCCTGTGTTTATTGTGTAAAGAGAGCAAATTGTATTATCTGTAAGGAGGAAAATAAAAGGTTGTGCTTTAACCGAAAACTTTGGGCTCGCCCCAAAACCCATGCAGTTTCTGCCACATATATAGTTCAAGTAAGATTATATGGTCCCATTCGAGCATGGGCCCCAAAATTTGCCCCTCCTACTCTTTTAAGTCTCATGATGTGGCCCTGCCGCTACCCTCTAGCACGTCCTACACTGTGCATTTTCTGTTTCATTTGTCAAAAATTCCTTATAAAAATCCTATCCAGGAATTGGGCCTGCGAGTGCACCAGCTGGAGACGTCACTGCCTGGAGAATAACAATACAACAAGAGAGGAGGTGTGTGTCTAGTTGCACTAGTAAACTAGCTAGCGTGCACTAGCATACCATGCCCACATGATAGTTAATTTCTATTCTATGCTGTGACTATTTGGGCAAATTTGCGGATTAGAAGAACAATTGTTTGGAGGAAAATAGGTAGTCAAGTATTTTTACATTGTCACTGGATGTGAAAGATTTGAAAACAATGGGAAATTGCTTGAATGCACAAATAGAGTCAAACTCTAATTTGCTCTGCGTGTATAAACCCCCATTCACACTTTTGGAGCTCAAAACATCAGTTGGTTGTAACAACACCAACAGCATTAGACTTATCAGGCCCTTTCCTGCCCCAAAATTAATTGTGATTGATTTACCAAATTATTTTTTGAATGATATGCCGATTTTGATATGTTTTAAAGGGTGTTCAGCTGCTTAATAGCTTGTTCTTAGGGTGTTCTTGGGGTGTTCTTGGAGGGTGTTCAGCCTGTTCTTAGAGTGTTCAGTCTTTTAGAATCGCTGCAGTGTAAGCGCAAAATTGGATGTCAAAATAGCTGTTTTGCCAAAGTGAAACTTCCCTTTAAAAAGTTGGATGAATTCAACTTTTGTCCAACTTTTTCCTCTTGTATTCTTTAATCCCCCTTCGAACCCATTGTCTTTAATGACGTGCACTGCACTTCAGGGACTTCACTCTACCAGCCAGGTTATTTTTCTGACAGCTAAGGATATAAGCATTTGTCTCCTGAATGGGAGAAATTCCAGTAGCAGCACCACGGGGGACTGGGGGGGACATGTCCCCCCCCCCCAGTTCTCAGCAGGATCAATTTTGTACACAACAATGACTATTTTATGATCAAAAAGACTTTTTTGTTTTTTTTGACCACATGTTTGAATTCTGCATGTCAAAAACGGTAGTTTATCAAAAAAATATGTTGGGAATTGTGAGTAATTGGAGAGTTTAATTTTTGATGACGTCATTCGTCAGATGTAGTTATTGTCCATGCCCTCTCTTTGGTGGCAGTACCACTACATCAGAGAAAACTATTAATTTTACTATGTAATGCAATAGGTTTATTTGTATATGTGTGCATGTAGAATATACTTAAATGTGAATTACAAAGTTATTAAAACTTGCTTTCAGTTTTGTTCACAAAATCAAGGTCATGATACTAACTGAAAAAAATGAACAATTGAGAAAGCTCTAGCAAAAAATAGGTAATAAAACAGAAAAGTTGCAGTATTAACTATCTTTCACCTTGCTTTTGTTGAGGAGCAATTAATTCTTGAAGAAATCTTTAGAATAATCATACATAGAATTAAACTGAATAACAATAAGTCAGAATTTACATACAATGTATTTACAATAACTATAAATATATGGTGAATATAAAGTTTATGATGAAATTATGCTAGAAAATAAGTTATATGAAATAAGCTTTTATTATATAATATACAATGTAGCTGCTTGTAAAATGAAAGTTGTTTTGCTGAGGGTCTGCCTTTATAGTCAACCTAATCCTAGAGTCCAAAATGGATCGAAAAGCTGGTGACACGGTGATGATTTAGGGAGGGGGTGTCGAAAATTCATATATTTTAGGTGCTGTCATTTTTTAGGGAGACTCCTGAAAAGATCTCTAAAGTAAAGTAAAACATTAGATTTCCAGAATATAGACTTTACCTGAACCTTTTCTTTCCTAGAACAATACCTATAACAATAGAGTATGACATCATGAAAACTTCAATTGCAAATTCTGATCGATTTTCAACTGTAACCTACCATTTTTTCATGGAAATATATGTATTTGACAGTATAGATTTAAAAAATGTTGTTTGAAAATTCTGCCAGAAAATCCTTCATGCATTTTTGTGCAAAAAGTTATACACTTCCCAATCGGGAAAGTAAGTATGATTTCTTCTCCCAATCAGGAGACATTTTATTGAAACTTCTTCCAAACTCCCAATCCGGAGAAACATTGTTTATTTCTCTTGATCAGGGGATAAATGCTCATATCCTTAGTAGCTGTCTGATCACGCTGCTTTCTGAAATTTTATAAAGGGCTACAAAGAGTCAAAGAATTAAAAAAGACAAAGAGTTTATAAGTTTATGGAGAAAGGAAAGCTGTTTTTGGGACACAAGGTGGCCTCTGTATCGCAATAGCGGTGCAAAATTAGCGAGCCTTGCTGATCATTTGATAATTGCTGGTATTGCCTCTGGCAGCCTTGTGTTGATTTTTTAGTATCAAATTCAACAAGTTGCAAAAGCTCATCAATATTTTTGCAAAAAATTTTCAAGAACCTTTGGTATTCACCACCTTCTTCCAGGTGAAATTCTTGCGTGTTATCAACTCCTAGCCCATTTCTTTGGGCTTAACCCAGACGGATCTTTGTTGCCTATTTAATTTTTTGCACATACGTTTTTTATTTTTATAAACAATTTCAATAACAGCGTTGGTGGGTGTTCAAAAATATGGAATGCATTGTTGGTGGGTGTTAAACTCAAACTCAAAATCTTCTTCAGCAAGCAAACAGAGTAATTACAATGTATGTTGATTTAAAATACAATTTCTAGAAATTTTAAAATTTGAAAAATAAGTAAGATTAGAAAATCAATTGGCTTTTTATTATGCTGAAGGGCACACAAAAAAACTGGCAATGGGATATCAAGTCATGTGCCCTGTTTGATGTACTCAGTAACATCATGTATAGATTTAAGTTTGAATTGAACATAAATGAACAGTAGAGATAATTGATAAGAGAAGGTTAAATATAAAAGTCATAAGAAACCAGTAAAGGGGTAGGTAGTATTTAGAAGTATATATAAGGTTTTAGGTGGTTAAAAGCTTTGTATCAGGTGAATTTTGTATCATCATCCTTTTGAAAGCATTCTTGTTGCAAGTAATTTTAAGTTTGCCTTGTAAGGAATTCCAGAGCTTAACTCCATCAAATGTTAAGAAATATTTTGTGAAGTTTGTAGAAACTTAAAGATGAGAAAAACCAACATTGGACTGCCTTGTATTATACAGATGTAATTTGGAGATAAATTCATTTTGATGAAAAGTACTATAATTATTTTGGCTAATTTTAAACATGAATTTTTCAGTTTCGAGCTTGTAGAGATTATTCAAGTTCAAAATCTTGAAGCATTTGAAAATTGGTTCTGAGTGTGCTGTATAGCAAGCATAGTCTATTACTCTGACAGCTTTTCGTAAGCTTATTTTCAGTGGCTCTAGAGTAGTTTTATTGGCACAGCCCCAGTTGAGAAGACCATAGAGAACATGGGATTGAATAAATGAATTTTGAATAAATGAGTGTGATTTTTATGCAAAACTTCTTAGTTTATAAAGTGTACCAATACTTTTAGATAACTTTATTTTAGTATTTACCAAATTTATGTGTTGCTTCCAGTTAAATTTCTCATCAATTAGTACACCAAAGGTATTTAGAGTAGGCTTCTTGTTTTAAGTTTTCTTTATAGAGTACCTTCTAGAGTAGGATGTGGGCAATATATTGTAAGTCTGCAACAAAGTTTCCAATCTGAAAAGTACAGGCTAGCAAAAAACCAAATATTGAGAAGAGAGGAACAATCAAGAACAATTACAGAAATAGACAGCTAGTTAGGTACAACAATCAATGTCAGTAAGTTGATTAAGAAATTGCAAAAATCTTGAGAATATTTCTTTTCAGCCCAGGACTTACTTTCAGAAGTATTTTAGAAATCATTTTAAAGTACTTGTTATCTGTTTCTTCAAAATTTGTCCATCCTCTTTTTGTGCCAATTTTCTATTACTATATATTGACTGTTTCTTTTGATTTTTGCACAGAATAATCCAAGAATGCTACATACATTTGAAGACAAAGAACCATGTCCAGATTCATTTTTCGAATACAAAAGTGACATCGCTGGCAACCATGTTCCACTAATTATTGACAATGGTAAGAGGCTTTATATGAATTGAGTAATAAACTTTTGCTCTTTCTCTTAGTCATCACAGCCTAGGCATTAAGGCTGTTTTATCACAGAAGTATATTGATAAAGTATCCAGGAAAAGTTAAAGAATCTAAAGCATTAATATTGAATTGCTAAGAAAAGCTAGATAATTTTAGGCTTTTTTCATTGATGTTACCATAAACTTGAGTTTCAACAGGTCTTGGGGCCTGTTTAAATGAGCCAAACTATCCCACTATCCCATCTTCCAGCCTATGGGCTGAGAGGTGAGATCCAGCCTTCCTATACAATGCTTTGTAATTTCCATCTTATTTTTTTATGAGAAATGCTATTTCTGGGGCTTGCCAGATCTCACCTCTTGGGGTAATATTCTCTCATATAAACACAAAACTGACTAGAAGGTAGGATAATTATTTCACCTTTTTAGTTTTAGATTTGGGGGGGGGGGCTTCTCTCAATTAGTTCATCTACTAGAGAGCTCCTCCTTAGACAAATATATTTAAATACATACTGTCTTGTAATGTTCTATGTTTAAGTTCTATGTTGTAATGTTATGTTAATTATTTTTATTCTGTATTCTAATGTATTTAGGTATACTTGTCAATGAAATTGAATTGAATTGAATTGAATTGAATATAGTTGTAACCTATGAGCATGCATTAGCATTCCAAAACAAAGATATGACTTATTGCGTTTAAAAGGACAGTTGAGAGGTGGGATAACAAAGAAGCCATCAGCTGGCAGGTGGGGTAGATTTAACATAATAATATGCGATGATTTCATCTTATCTGCCAGCATATTGGCTGAAGGTTAATATAAATTTGCTCATATAAACAGGCCCTTGGCAAGTTGAATACTAGCTACCCTTGGTACCAAAGGCATATAAATTTGAGTGCAGAAGAGGAAGATAGGACAGTAGAAGTGGAGGAGCTTTTTTTAAGAAGTATCCTTTGCTTCTCCACTTGGTTTTCCATTTCTGCACTTGAAATTTTGTGGCTCTGGTAACCAGGGTAAGTACAAGCATTTTTCAAGAAACCATCTGAATCAATCAATAGGTTGACTATGAAATTAAGAAACCATAGTGATGATCACCCTAAACCCCAAGAAACTGTTTGAATATCCCTCTTTTAAGGATGGGTTGATTTGGCTACTACTATTTCTTGTTCAATTGGCATGGATAATAGAAAGAGGAACTTTTATGACTGAGCATGTGTCTATTTCATGTTTTTCTGTTATGGTTTTGTGAATCTAAAAAGTAGATCTTTAGCAACTTTTGGTAAACAAAAAACAACAAGATGCATGAGGTTTCAAAATCCAGAACAATTACAAGAAACAGTGTACTAGACCTTAGCTTGTTTTGTTTAAAAATATGTTTAGTGTGAATGTTTGCAGAGTAGAAATTATAAATGACCATTATTGTTATGTTGATGATGGCTCTTCAATTCCAATTAGCTCTTCTACTCTAAAATTATTACCTTAATTATCAATTAATAATACCTAAAGGTATTTTAAAGTGCTTTTTCAAGCTTTTATTTTATTCTAAAATATTGAATGATAATACAACTCTGACTTGGGAAAATATGTGTGTTAGAATGGTCTCAGTTTTAGTCATTACCACATGCAGATACCAATCTAGCATTTCTCACAAGTATTCCTTTTCCTATACTGAGGGCAAATGGAGTGTTCTAGCAGTGACAGTTACGATGGATTTATGATAACAATTCAATCGTCTTTTAACTAGGTCCATTCTTTCGCATTGTCATGTGAAGCGGCTGTGCGAATTGAAGCCAACGAAAAGTACAAATGGAAATGGAAACCAACGCCTTATAAGCAGAAAATAACCCTCAATGTATCTCATTTTGTTGTAAACTCTGCCCTCTCTGTAATGCGTACAACGTAGAAATTCTGACATCTCGTAGAATCCTTGGTTCGATGTCCACCTTTCATCAATGGATATCATTGGTCCATTTCAAGGCTTTTTTAATCAATGCTGTTGGACACCTTTTCTGTGGTTGCTGGATATTTTTTATAGTTGCAATGTCTAAAGAGACGCTAACGTTAATGAAATAGAATATAGTTTTTAAATCTCACGGCGAAAACATTACCATTTCACAGTAACAACATCACGGAAATCAATTCAAGATCGCCTCTCTCCTTGTTTCCAGTCTACAAATGCTGTACAGTTAAGCTCTAAACATCTGCTGAACCTATTCAATATTCTTATTATGGATGTTAAGTTTTGCATTTTAAGATTTGATTGACGAAATTGCTCAAACCATCTTTTGGTTTAACGTGAACAATCGTTGAGTTTCATTTTCAATTTATTTGCAGGTAGCTACACCTGTAAAGTTGGGTGGGCTTGTAACAAAAGGCCAAAACTAATTTTCCGAAATCTGATAGCAAAGGCAAGAGTTAAGAAGGTAGGTAGAAATTTTTATTTTTAATTCAGTTTCTAGCATAAACACTATTCAATAAATCTTTTTTAGAAATAACGGTTATTTCAGAAGCTAGAGTTGTGGTTATTGTTAGAATGTACAAAATTGTTTCTGTTTGAAACAGATCTTAACCTTAAAGTACTGAAATCGTTAGAAAGCGTCAACAACAATGAGGCCTCGAAGGATTTGGTTGTAGAATTGTTTCCTTAGTTTCAGATGTTTCCAGACGAAAACATACTAGATAAGCGATTTGATCACTTTTGTTCTGTTGTTCAACTTTTGCTATCACGTGCCATTAAAATGCTACAATCCCAATGCTTACTCCCTCCGTCCAAAGTTATTAAAATGTATGTCTCTAAATTTGAATAGGGGTAGGAGTGACTCTTTTTATTTTGTATTGTTGCTACCTGGCATGTTTCTAGGCAACTGTAATAACACCTGTGTAAGATGTCTTTAGTAAAAAAGGGGATCACTGCCCAATCTTTTTTGCAAGCTAGCATTCATGTCCCTGGTCCCAGCTTTCAGTAAAACCCTACATTTTGCATGTCTGCATTCGTTAATCTCTCCTTCTTTCAAATCCATTGTTTGGATGATTTTTTGCAGGAAGGTGATTTTAATGGTTCGCTTATTGGCAACGATATAAGAAATTTAGAGTCTATGAAATGGAATCTCAGAACCCAGTTTGACAGAGATGTTGTAACACATTTCGAGGCCCAGGTAAATTCTTCCATCAAGTCTTTGACGATAAATTTGTATGAGGCCCTATAACTGGTATTCGAAATAAGAAATAATTGAGATTTTTGGAATGAAAATATGAAATATGAAATAACTTTGGTTCCCAGTATGAAATATGAAATAACAAAATAACTGAATACCTCTTTAAATGTTGTGTGAGAATTATCTCTTTGATAACAGCATTGACTCAAATGACTATTGATCTGTAGAGCTGTGAAGATACCATATTACGCTTGGGTTTTTCTTTGAAATATTTCAACCTTTTCAAGGGTTTAAAACGCTTCTCATACTTCACGTTTAGGAAAAATACCAACATCAAATAACGTCATAAAAACTTGTTTATCTACATTGATTGTTCCACACATGCATGCTATGAATTCTTTCTAAGACCACTAAACCATAGTTTTGTGAAACACAATATTGATTTGCTGATAGTAATATTCAAAAATATATAGTTCATTCTTCAATTTTTTTACCTGGGGCTAACATGTTTCCCGCAAAGTTATTCTTATCTTGAAAATGTTGTTTCTGGCCATATCTTCGAATTCAGTATGGTGCCAATAAACAATGCTAAAAGTGATTAAAAGTTACGTTTTTTGACACAAAACGAAATAACTATATTAGAGCAAACTATAAGGAATTATTATCAAAAGCCACGAACACGCAACCGTAAAGAGAATTTGGCCCACTCCAACTGTTTTTTCAAACTCGGTGAAAGTTTAAATCATAAAATTAAAGGCCGCTGATCATTTTAAGCCTTGGAAACATTCTGGTAATTGACTGGAAGTCGCGTTTCTGGAAGCATGAAAAATGCACGGTCAGAAAAATTTCGACTTTCGAATTTTTCAAATCTAATTATACCATCATAAAGAGCTTGTAACGTGAACGTGACTTCCCGTTATCTGCCAGATTGTTTCTAAGGCTTAAGATGATCAGTGGCCTTTACTCTTCTTATTTAAACTTCAAATTTTCGGTTAGGCTGGTTGCTAGCAGTTATGCAAAATTCCCAGTCAATCTGTAGTATTTATTTTGATTTCTTCTTGAGAACATCGTAAGAGTTGATTTCACTTTGTTTTAGCTTCGCATTAACTTTATTTTAACATTATTTCTTGCTATTTAATGCACCTAAGACTGCAAGTGACTGGATGACTATAGTATGAAGAATCGATTAAACAAATGAGTTTTCTGGTCATTAGGGCTCTAAACGGTCAGCAGAGCCAAAGAAGATGTCCCGAAATTCAAAATTCACAAGTTCTTCTAGCAAAGTGTGTCTCCCGGGCATGTCTGTGGGCCCCTTCTGGTTGTACCCTCCGAGACTTGGAATATTAGTTTTGGTACATATATATTTCGAAAGAATAGGTTGAACAAAATAAAGATAAATATTTCATCCGGTGTCCTTAGATTCCGCACACAAGTACCATATGATCACCACAGTTCCAAAGAGAATGAATTCCCTATTTTTATCAAAGTACGGGGCCCTTTGGCTTTTTCCGAACAAATTCTTTATGCATTTTCAATATTTTTACCTGCAAAGATTGGTTTTGAAGACATGGTCCATTTTGTATGTGAGTCGGTACAACTTTCCGTGACACCTGAAAGCAGAATAGAACATTCGACAATTTCGAAATAATTTGCTTTGTAATTTTGAAATATGAAATAATTGTAAGGTATCATCATGAAATATGAAATATTGTCATGTATAGGGCCTCTTGTATAAGGCTAGATGAATTGATACTAGAATTTGAGAGCTAGGAGGATTTTTAAAATCATTGGCTAAGCAAGGTTGTTGTTTGGTTAAGTGGTTTGGAATCTATGTTCCTTGAAAAAAGAATCTGACTTGTATAGACAGAAAGAGTTCGTTTTCTCTCTTGGGCACTTTAACTAGGTGAGCGGTTAGCGGTCGCTGATTTGAAAAAAATAAGGAACCAATCAAACAGGTCTGTCTTCCTCTCGCGTTCCATTTTATCCTCAGCTTGATTGAAACTTCTGCTTATCGTTTGGTCACTATCCGACGTTTAAACTCTGCGGAGTGTTGGACGATAGTATGTTATGTATCCCTTTATGCCATTTTCAGGTATTTAAGCTTCAAGAAAGATTTAGTCGTATCTCCTAATTGCAGTACAGTGGATAAAAGTGGCAATGGGTTGCTGTAGGTATTTACTTCAAGTGAAGCTCCAATGAATTTAAGAATGAATATTCAACCTAATTAAAATTTATAATCTTATTTTTAGGAGCAAATACTTGATTACACATTTTCCCATCTTGGGATAGATACAGAGGGCTATGTAGATCACCCTGTTGTGATGATGGAGGCATTATGCATTCCTAACTCTTTCCGGCAAGGTAACGTTTTTTAAACGAGTTATTATAACTACTGTAAAGCATCATTTCAGTCATTCTTTTAAAATGTTTAAGGTTTGTAATGGGTATCTTTAGAACCTTGAATTAAGAATCAATTCCTGCTTTGAATTTTAAACATTATTACCACTGCTACGAATTATCATAAAACCAAATCAACACATTATCATTTTCAAGTTTGTTATAAAAATAAGTTTATTTGTGTCAATATATCTTTAATAGACGTATACTTGAGGAGGGTTGAATTTTAATGGGTGTAGTCTTCGACAAATATTTTAGGTGGGATAATGCCCGTTTTATATTGCAGTAATATCCGCCTTTATCATGTTTTTTGTGCAACGCCCCGCTATATTCGTATTAGGAAATATAAAAAATTATGGTCTACCTCTACCTGTTTCAATTTTATCAATTCAGTAAAAATTGGATTGAGCACTTTTTATAATAATGACAGGGTAATCACAACCCCCAAGTCCCCCACCTTGGTGCTGCTACGGATATATATGTGAAATTTCCAAATTTTTTGAAATTTTCTACCTTTGAATGTTTAGGAATGTCGGAACTCCTCTTCGAGTGCTACGGAATTCCTCAAGTTGTTTATGGAGTGGACAGTTTATTCAGCTTCAATTATAACATGAAAGATACTGATACCGCATTGGTGATATCGTCGGGATTTTCCGCTTCTCATGTTATTCCGATCTTCAATGGGCGTGCCAGTATACAAAACTGTAGAAGGTATATCTCTATCATTTTTGCATCTGATTTCTATGTAGCTTTTAATTTAAATGGTTATTAAAACTTACATACCCTAGAAAAGTAAGCGTAGTGCAACTGTCTTATTTGTCGTGTTGTCTAAAGACACGCGGGATAGGCCTTTGCATCAGTTTCATCATTTCCAAGATGGAAGTCAGCTTTCTTAAACAACTCAACCACATATAGTACGCTAACTTTATGATTATAGAGTAATGGCCGGGTTCTTTGAATGTTATCAACTATTTCTATAAATGCAAGCAAAACAGGCTGAACTCAAACATTTGGATAAAGCAACGTAATCCCAGCCCAACGTGGTCCCAGCCTTAACAGTAGGGACTAAAATCAACACTGTGACAGTAGAAGCTCTATCCGTTCTTCTTTTGAGCTCAATGGATTCTACTCCTTTACTCAATTCATTAATTTGTTTTCTATTCAATTTAATCTATTTTAACATTTAATACTTGCTATAGCTTAAGAACTTGTTTTGAATGATAAAGAATCAGATTTTTATATTTAGCTTAAAGTTGTCTTTCAAATTTAATGTTATCTATGTCAAAAACAAAAGAGGATTTTTAAGAAATAACACAGGATGGACATATGTAATGCCAGCCAGTTAAAACTGCTTCACAAATTTGCAGCCAGTTTTATTGCTTTTGGCAACGACCCACCCCCTCCACCAGAAAGCAACTTTCTAATTTTGATTTAGTTTTATTCTATTTGATCGAATATCTAACTAATTTATAAGGTATTTAAGATACATGGATCAGCTGCTAACTACAATTATCCCGGCTTTAAGTAGGTCCGTCATATCGCTACCAAGGTTCTTAAACTTTCGTTTTTGTATTGTATGTTTAGATGACCAAATTCTTCTTTTTTAATTAGAATTAATGTTGGAGGTATGAACGGAAATATTTTCATGCAAAGATTAATGCAACTGAAACATCCAGGGCTGTCTGCAGCTGTCAGCATTTCCAGGGCTCAGGTAATCTCTTTAATTGTCTTCTTATTTTGTGCAAGAACTACCCTTCGTGGGAACGCTTTTCAGTACACTAATATTCAGACAAAGCAGAACGATATATCAAGAAAAAACATCGCGCTTTTTCAACAGTTCTTTCCCCGGCTAATTCTCTCGAGCAACGTTGCATGGAAAATCCGGTCGTGAATCGAGCAGTTGGGTTATTACAATTTGCAGTTTAGAAATTTGTGCAAACATTGTATTTGTTATGTTTTCGCACAAAAAACATTTTATTGAAAGCTGCCATTAATATTGATGATGTCTTATAACTGTGCCTCATGTGAAAATTACACGTGTTTTTCTTGCCGCTGTTAATTAAAACCCAAACTTCTTCTTATCATTACGCCTGTTTTGAAAGAGGGAATTAACGGACAAGATTGTGAGAATCCAGGTCATATCCTTCCACCATCTCTGCGAAATATTTTCTCTCTTGGTCCCTTATTCAAACACTCCCTTCTATCTCAAGTAAACCAAAATACTTATTCTCATTATTTTTTCGCTCTTTTGGCAATTTGAATAACAAACATTTCATTTTTGAATACTGAAGACGATATTTTGTTTAAATATTGTTCAGCAGAAAAGAATTTGGAAATTCTTTTGTGAAAACTATGTTATTTTGCCATCATTATATATTTTATATCCTCATGTCCAGGAGCTTATAAAGAAGTACACTTATGTAGCTCCTCATTATGATGAAGAGTTAACAAAATGGAAAGATGAAGATTTTGCAAAAGATAATAGAAGGACTATACAATTACCCTACGCGAAGCCAGAACCTATTGTTCCGAAGGACCCTGAAAAGGAAAGGGAAAAGCGAATAAAGCAAGGTCGGCGTTTGCAGGAGCTGAATGCAAGAAAACGCGAGGAAAAGGTATTTTTTAACTATTTGTACAGTATTTTACTACGAGCCGGCTTAAGAATGATGCTGAAAGCCAAGGCTACCAGTGTTATGAAGGTCTAAGAACTTGTGGTCTTTCGAGCTGGATACTCCATGTTTCAGCAAGAATCTTATTGTATAACAAAACCCAAGGCTCCGCCTGGTCATTTTTCCAAGCTTTTTAAATTAGAATTTCGTTATTATATGAAAACGTTAGTATATGAGCATCATGAAATACCTCTAATGTGTTACGAGTTGGCTGAGATATGGCTACATGTGTATTGGTTCTTTGCAAATCAAACCTCTGCCTTTTGGTCTCTGTTCATTACTTTATGAAGAGAGCGAAAGTAACAGGGATTCATTAGCAAACTTCAAACCTTTCATTGGCAATATCTTAACTGATTTTGGACATATTTGACTAATTTCGCATATTTGAAAGTATTTCATGGTGATCTTTTATGTTATGTGGTTAAAATTCAAAATTTTAAAAATAGTTTTTTAGTGACGTCACACTTTAGAACTCTATAAGAACCTCCCGTATTTATCTACATCAGTTTATACTAAATCTTATTCAAATATTTCACAGAACTTTTAAACAGTTATCCGCTCCTGGTAGCCAATGAGCAATTTTATCAAAATAAGCTGTTTTTCGAGCTTGAACAAGGCTCTAATCAATTCAATTTCGATACTTGCCCCAATAACATATGCAAACAGACAGCATTGAATTTTGAGGTCCGGATATTCCAGGATTTAGAATTTGTTTTCACTATAGAAACAGCTGTGTTTTTTGTGATCCCATGGTAACAGTTATATGTTCAGCCAGACTGTCTTTCCTCGCAGTGATCTCTAAGTGTATTTTAGGGAGAGCCTGTATTGAAAAATAACACGACAAGGTTGAAATTAAAATTTCTTGCAATGTTTTCCCGAAGACGCGTTAAATATTTTGGTTGAAATAATCCAAATATTAGCTAAAAACGCTGGTAGACCCATTCATTTGCAAATCAAATGCCAGCTTTTGGTTCCAAAAGCAGAATATGATAAATCACGAGTACCTTGTTCTCCATTCTACATCAAGTTTAAAAGAATTATTTCTTAGCTACCACTTTAACCGAGAAGTCTATTTATGATAAAACGTAAATCTAGCAAAGGATAATAATAGTTGTAGCGTGTCTTTTTCTTGGGGAACCTTGATTTAGGCATTATTTAATCTGTGCTGTAATTGCCACTCGTATTCTTTAAACTGTGTTTTAAATAGACGTTCGTATTCCTTTTATTGGTAGTTGATATATTTGTTTTGGTTTATTGTAAATAGTTGGTGTAAATTGATTTTTTCAAGAACTATGAAATTACCTAAAGAAATTAAATTGATGATGATGATGATGATGATGATGACGATGACGATGATGATGATGATGATGATGATGATTATGATGATGATGATGATGATGATGATGATTATGATGATGATGATGATTATGATGATGATTATGATGATTATGATGATGATGATGATGATGATAATTACTAGCGCTGTCATTATTGTATACCTCTTTCCAGCTTGCACAAGACGAAGCGAGGTTCAATGTACTGCGTCAGCTATTACCTCTTCAGAAAATCAACCAAAACCTCTTTGCTGTAAGTTAGCTTCAAAGGCCTTTAGTGGCATTTTCTGCACGGAAGTTATTCTATTCATTTTATTAATTGTCAGCCCGCTAACCAGCCCATTATGTTAAAGGAAAGGCTGGTTATCAGGCTATTCAATTGTCTTTGCTATTTCTTACGAACAGTTAAAAATCTTTTACTGGTTAAGCGAAAGCGAATGAGAATCGCGAATGAATTACGCGAAAGCGAATGAGAATCTGACTGGTAAAGTTTGGCGCACCTAACTAAATTTGATCAGCATGATCGTCAGAGTTCAGAAAAATGGCGGTCGTACGCCTGACATACTCGATGAAGGTCAACGTGAACAAGGATATATTCAACTGCCTTAAACAGGCTATATCTAGTATGCGGTGCTCATAGAAAGGTTTTGGAAGTGTGATCATTGGCAATAGTGCTTTAAAGCGAAAAAACAGATTAATGGTGTATATCTGGCAGCTCAGACTGATTATCGCTCCGGTATGCCAGCTAAGCAAGTTGTTTTCATGTCTGAGGTCTCCGTTAATGATGTTATGATATTCTTTGTGCTTTCCATTTTTAGACAGCTAAAACTCCTTTTGGTAGACAGGTATAAAATCTACTTTTTAAAGTTTTGTATAAGAGAGCAAGGAATCAGCAGAACTATTTTCCGTTTGTGTCGCTAATACCGCTGATTTCGCCATTGCTTATAGTAAATGTCAAAATCTCTTATTCTATTCTTTTCTATTCTTTATTTCACATCTCGTGTCATTTTATAAGATTCTACCGTTTTGTTTTGTGACTAGGAACGATTAAAGGAAGCAGGAATCGACTCAAATGAGGTATGTTTTATTCTTGAATATGCCAATAATTATTTTTAGTCATTCATTTAACTTGTTTTGATACTTATACGTGCTTATTTATACCTTATGAAGACAAGGCACTCTCGTGACATTGCTCGGGTCAAAAAGTTTCCTCTCGCAAATAGAGGAGATTCTCGGTAAAAAATCTCCTCTTGAAACTAGTAAAGAAGCTTTATTCTTATATCTCATTGGAACCCGAGTGCAAGCAATAGCACCATGCCTTTCAGTTTCATTGTAAATGACAGTATTAAAGTATAATCTGCAAAAAGTGAAGCTTCAAATTTCCCTTAAATGCACAATACAGTTTAGTTATTTGTAAGCAACTTATTTTTAGTTGCGTTCAATGGCAGGTTTCTTTTTAATAGCATACGGTCAGTCATAATCTGCGTAATGAGTGTGCTTTGTGCTTTAAACCTGCTGATATATCTTGCTTAATGCTCTCTATCACTGAACCAGTCACTGCCTATTACCAGTATGCAGCTGCCTATTGCCAGTATGCAGTTTTATAGTATTTTTATAGTTTTTATAGTACGTCCTTTATTAGTCTGTCCTATATATTGTTTAGTCTGTTTACTTCTATCAAGTAAACCTTGTTTGTACTACGATATTCTATTGAATTAAAGTAACTATCATGAAGTACTTTATGAACAATTTTTTTGCGGTACAGAATTTGAAAATGGCTTTGAAAAAAGCAAACAATTTTACGACATGCTAAAAGCTTTTTTGTCTGACACTCCTCAGAGCATAAAACGTCAGAATAAGGTTCCGAAAGAATACGATGGAAAATATATACCCAGTATTTTATCTATTACTTTATCTATCACTTGAAAAATATATTACATTCTGCACTGTTATAGGTTTATCTCTACCTGATGGGGTGTTTGATTTTTTTCTTTGCATTATTGTGTTCTTAGGAACTTTTTCAAGAGGTTGACGAACTGAGGTCCTCAATTCTTGCCAGAAGACAGAAGATGATGAATCAAAGTTTAGAGGAGGTATAGCCTAATGCTTTTAGATTTTAATAAAGTCTTTTGATATGGGGAAATCAAATTTTGGAAGGGTATAGCTGAAAATTCAAAGTTACAAGTAAATCTTATGATATGACACAAGAAATTCAAAATTTGAAAGGACAAAGCTAGAAGTTTGGGATTTTACAAAAGTATGCCATTTAACATACTAGAGAAACTGAACCAAAATTTGAACATTTCTGTTATTAGAAGAACCGAAGAGGGACACTTAAATTTCAATGTACAATGCTTTTTTGCGCTTCAACTGATCACTAAATAATCTAATCTTGTCTTTAAAACTATTAAACATTTTCAAAATTGCACGGAATAACTGAAACATCGATTTTTATAGTACTCTGTGCTTCTACATTTTCATCTTTTTTGAAAAGTTCTCTGCTCAAGAGGCTTACTTTCATCTATTTTTTTATTTCTGAAATGTTTGTCGTTATGAAACTGTTACATTAGCACTGTATATAAGGATTGATTCATCCGGCTATATAAGGATCAATTTTTGAAATTTGCAAAACATATAACCAAGGGTGAATTTTGTTTTATATCGCTTATGCTTTTTCTGTATTGTTACTACACACCTTTACCAGAAATTACCTATTGGTAGGTATCTCTACCTATTGACGCCTTTTAAATGTTTTAGAACTCAAGAACACTCAACAGGCTCAGCATTCATGTAACAAAGCAAATTCTACCTAAAATCAGCAGCAGGCATACGCAGTTCGTTATTCAAATGACATTGCTATAAACTACGACGTGCAAGATGTTTGACTTTCTTGTATAATTTTGTTTTCTTTAATAATCAGCCATCGGCAAAGAAGTACAAAGGGGAAGAGAAAAACCCAACGGAAGGTATGACTGAGGAGGAAATTGAAGGACTGGTGGAAGAGCTAAGAAGAGAGCGCATGGCAAGTTACTGTTTTTGAAATGTGTTAAGCTTTTGTTTATTTGATTGTAGTTTTGCGTTGCGGTCATATATTGAAGGATATTTAATCATATATATTCATATTCAAATGTAGTATGGGAACTTGATTCGCAATTTCAGATGCAAAGCTTATTAACAATTGAACCGAACTGATCAGCCTCTCAACAGAGGGTTGCCTTATCTTGTTTCTTACTTTGCTCAGACCAGCTCTCACAGGGACTGTGCTTTTAAACGCCAGCCCATAGAGAAAGAAATTCGTTTTGCGTTTGATGTATGCATTCTAAAAGATGCATTTTGATGAAATCTCTAATGTTCAGAAGATGCATGTGTTTTCATTATCTCTAGACAAAACAGTCGTGCGATCTAGGAAATTGAAAAGAATAGTTTGTAGAGCATAAAGTAATGTGTAATGTACAAATCATTTTGTGACAGAGGCTCTCAATCTTTTTTTTTAAGTTGATTCATATATTATTCATAAAGTCCCGCTGTTTTATGGGTTCTAATTATTTTAATTCCCAGAGGATACGTTACTTAAGTTGGTTTATTTTTGTCTATTCATTATTAACTCGTTATTAACTTATTAACTTCCAAATGTCTGTAAAATCCGTACACTTTTTCCATGAAGCTGCTTCTTCAACTTCCTTTGTGAGCAGATTCGTGCGTTTCGTCGCTGTAAAAGCACGATTTTTCATCCTCTTGTGATTTCTATATCCATAGTGCTCCCTAATTGGGCCTTGATAATAGAATTTTGTGCAGAAGTACGAATTTATTCTTGCGAAATGTGTTGTTTATCATAGACCTTTCGCAGTCATTCAAATATTGCATAGATATGGCCAGGGTCATCGTTAAAAGGAAGGAAGTAGGGTGGAGGTGTCACGTGTCCTGGAACAAGAGCTTTGACAAGTCACTGCTGTCTTCGGCAAATCTCCGCTTCACCGAGAACCTTATTCTAAGGCCATCGCTACGTTAACTGGCCACCCCTCTTGTCTGCAAATTTTTCAATCTACATCGATCCCAGGTCCCCCTTTCCCTCGCTCCTAACGAGTTTCGATCAAAATCATCCTTAGTTTGGTATGTCGACAAATTCCTACTTTATATTCAATTTTACGCCAAAAAGCCTACAGGTTATAAATTAGATAATATACTCAATCATCATTATTGTTTATTTTTTACTGAACGTTTAACAGGCAAAGATAGCTCATTTAAAACTATTAAAGACCTACTGACCCCAATTGTGAATTCCTAGATGTGTTTTGTGATTATGCTAGTGTTTGGTGTTGTTTTTGTCCTTTTTTATAGATTGGTTACCGGTGCACTGATGGATTTCTGTTATGCCTTTCTCAATTTAGGAAATATTGGATAAAAGAAAACTCCGAGAACAACGAAAGCAAGAATTGTCAAACAGAAAGAGTCATGCTGCGAAGGAAAGAATGCGGATACTCACGAAATTGGCGGATGCTGGAAAAAGTTAGTTTGTTTTTGTGTTTGGTATCAATACGCACAACATAGGACTTATAGCTCGTCTTGTCCAGTGCAAAGGTTTCGTAATCTGGTATGCTTTTCTGGGCTCTACAGATTATAATAATTCGAAAATTCAAGCTCTTGCTATGTAAAGCAAAACGTTTTGAGATATTGATGAATGAGAAAACCTGATACTGAAGTCATTTACCCGGCCTGAAACAACAGAATCTTTTAAAGAGCCAAATAGTAGACTTTACTTCATAATATCTTACCTGAAAAATGCCTTGTATTAAAAAAATGTAATATTTTTTAAAAGATACATCATAATACCCCGTTATTATCAAAGCCAGAAGATACTGTTTATATAACTCAATGCAGAAGTAGCAGATTTTCTTGATACTCTACAACGCTGTCATTTGTTCTAAAACTTGTTCACAAGGATGCTTTCAAGGAAAGTAAAAGTTGTTTTAGTTGTCAGAATTAAGAGTTTTATTGAATCAATACTATAAATTTTATTGAATTCATAGCATGTATACACCATTCGCTAAATAACCACAGCTGCAAATTGCTGCCTCTGTTTATGTACAGAATGCTGTCCTGTAGCTTCTATTATCTTTTCATTTATAGCTTCCAAGAAGCAGAAGTCAGAAGATACTTTTGGCATGAATGACGAAGACTGGGAAGTCTATAAATACATTGTAAATACATTTTTCAGCAATCAAAAGCCTTATTTTCTTGCAAAAAGCTAAACAGGCATATGAATAACTGCCACATGTCAGGTTTCTTTTATTTCTCTAACTTCTGTAACATCACTAAAAAGATATCTTTTTAATAAAAATCTCTCGCTTTATCATCATTATAATTCTTTGGACTGTCTGATTTTTATTCGAAAAGAATGGCTTTGCTGTGATTGTTAACGGCTGGATATAAGAAAAGCAAGAATTTTGCTTGCTAGAATATCGTGGAATTGTCGTGGCTTATAGTTTCTGTAAATATCTCATAATGTCTGCCATGACTTATTTTATTTCGATAACTTCTTGTGTCAAATATTTTCATCACTGAAGTCATTCAGAGAGTCTCTTTGCTGTAAATTAAATATTTCGTCTCTCTGTTGTGGTCAGTTAGCCATCTTTATCAATCTCGTTTCAGAGCAAAGAAGGTGGTGATACTGATGATGAGCAAGAGCAAGAGAGGCTGGATGAAATCGAGATGTTTCTGTCGCAACATGATCTTGAATTCATCAAGTTTGTTATCTTTATTAACCATTTACACTATAATTAGATATTAATGGTAAAAACTAATGGTAAAAAGTAAAACTGAAATATTTTCCTTGCATTCTCAGCCGAGGGTACCTTTTTTCTATTATTTTGCTCTTATTCAATCGTTTCTTCAATTCGCTCAAAACAATTTTCAGTTCTATTCCGTTACCAGGGCATGAAAAAAAGTGTTGCCTTCCTACGACCGGACGAGATTTGTTCTTAAATTTCATGCCAGAATGAGAAAATAATACAAGATAGGGTCAGATTCTAAAAACCCGTAATGTATAGTAACTAAAAGTAGAAGATATATTGATAAAGATTTAAGCAATTTTTCTACCACTCAAAATCATTTTCTGTTTTGTTCACTGAAGTATACTCTTTCTTCATGAATGCCTTAATTGATCTAAAATAGAAGCCTAATTATAATACTAACCTCCTAACTGGTGAGAATATTCAGCACATAAAATTTTACTAGAACGCAAGTGAAAAATCACAAATGCAGATCAAATTGGGATAGCTATTTCTTTGGGTGACGGGGGCAAGTATTGGAAAATATAGAACATTAAAAAATAAGAAAAAATTATAAAAAAATTACGTTCTTGTATCCATGGAAGTTTTTAACAAGCTATTTAATGAAGATGTGTGTCAGAACCCTGAGATTAAGCAATCTGCGAAAAGCAAAAGAGAAAACATATTTTAGTAGAAGTCATAAGTAGAAAAACATATTTCAGATAAATCAGTAGAAGTCAAAGTGATATGCAATATGCAGTAGAGGCCTTTGGCGCATTGCAAGAATTTTTAAGGGTTTTCAAAAATTCTGCAGGTAATAACAAAGATTATAAAGCAAACAGGAATTTTCAAAATTTTGTCAATGGTTCTTATTTAGGAAAGCCATTTTAACATGTACACGGCATGTACATAAGGTAATTTGCTTTTTGTTTTCATGTTTTTCCTTTTAATGGACATAAAAAGACGAAGGTGCTTCTTGCAAAAGGGTTCATTTTATAGATTTCTTGCAGAACTCTGTGCATTAAAGGTTTCGTACGACCTGCAGGTCGCATGGTTGGTTTAGTTTTCATGCCCTGTACGTTACAGTAATCCATGTTCTGTGAATAGATTATGGATTTATCAGCTTTTTCTTCCATCTAACTTGTGTAATCTACCGAAGCTCAACTCTTTTCATTTAGTTTTGGTTCTATTAAGACATGTAGTATGTTTCTCTATACTTCATTCATTAAGAAACAAACATGGTAGACTGTATAATTTTCAACTAACCGTAGATCACGTAAACAAGCCGATGACTCCTCTGTTGATTTGGCAGCCTACTACCAATTACACATGGATGTCGAGCGAATCAGGTAAACTGCATCTATTTCACAGTTTTTTCCAGTGACTCAACTTTTTTCCAAGAATTTGACATTGCAAGTTTTGTGTTAGAAACAAAGTCAAATGTGAAACGAAACTTTGTAGTAGCTTTGTATGCCATATTTATGTTTTTTCAACAAAAGATGTTATTATGGCCTAAAGTTTCATGGGTACTTCGTATTGATAGGTTTAGCAATGATCTCGTTATATTGTGGCTGATATAGCTGTTCTCCACAGTCTATCATCACATGTTTCTAGTAATGCAACCATATTTTCTACTTTGATAATCTTATATAAGGTGCGTTATGTTACAGGGTTCCAGAGATAGTCTTTCAACCTTGCATTATTGGTTTAGAGCAAGCTGGACTTGCTGAAACTATCGAATATGTTTTGAAAAAGTTTTCCGCAGAGATCCAGGACAAATTAGTTCAGGTAAGTTTCGAAACCTGCTAGACCAAAAACTGCTGAAGGCTGAACCGTAATTCTCCTATCATATTCCAGTAAATTTTTTCTTCAACACATTCAATATATGTATTTGTTTACAATTAATTGACGCTAGCTTCCAAAGGATAGGCAGTTCTTCCTATTTCATTTGGGGGTGTTGGAAGATGAATAAGTTAAGGATAATCAAGTACTTTATCATTTTGTCTATAGAAACTCTCTAAAAATGGGATAGATATTTGAAGAAATAGACTCAATGTCAATACTGTCATGGTTGGAGTAGCCCTCCTCTAAACATTTCTGGGATAATGTTATAAAGCTATAACTGATGAAATATTTTGCGGCGACATCATTATCTAATTTATTAAACATCCTTCACCGACCTTTTCAGATGATTGTATCAGTTGTATCAAGTCTCTCATTTGCTTTCGCGAAACGTAAATATAGCCGAAGTGATTTCACATGTCCTTACACCCATGCCTTCTCCTAAGAAGAACCGTTGCATCGCTATCTTTTATTTGTATACATATGGAGTATTATTGAAGTATCGGTTGTATTTTGATGTTTGTGCTCCTTGTTATTGCTTACTAGCTGCGTTGCAGTTTTCCTTGTTTTCATCCTTCTTTTTATACCAGGTTTTGTCAAATGTTATCTTTCTTTTAAGAATATTTTTGTAACTGGAGGCAATTCATTATTTCCTGGTTTTCGAACGCGGCTTGAGAATGAGGTTCGCTCGATGAGGCCTTTTAAGTCCCATTTCAATGTGCGATTTGCAGGTAAGTCGTGAGCTTTTAAAGGCAGATTATTTAATTTCATACTTAATTCTAACTTCGATGTTTACTGACATTACCAATATTGAGCATAATTTATCGATTTTTAGGTAACCTTAGCAAGCATCTCTCTGGGCTGAGCAAGTTTTAAAACATTTCTTATTGCCCGTTAAAAAGTTAAAAATCCTCGACGACACTCGTTTCTACAGTTGTTAACAGTGGTTACCAGTTGTTACATGCGGTTATCTGTTGTTACCTTCTTACCTCTAATTACCAGTGGCATCTAGCTCTTACCAGTTGCTACTAGCTGTGAAAAGTTGTTACCTGGCTTCAAAAAACTGTTTAACATTCTGTATAATTTGTTTTCCTATTCCTATAAACACTTCGAATAAACTTTTTTGCTCGACCTATATAAAATAGGTAACAACTGTTGGTCAACTGCTGTTGAATTTTTCGCTATCTTCGTCTGCATTACAAGGTGCAAAAATATTCAAAAAAATCCCAAAGGAACACATAACATCAATTCTAAAGTTCAAGAGTTACTGCAAGGATTTTTATTTTGACTTTTAACATTTTTTAAACTTTATCATTGTTTCTTTCTTTAGACATAAATAGCTTTTAAATTAAATGTATTGTAAAACATATATATATGTTAGAAACAATAGGTTAGCAAGTCCTTGGTTAACAGCAGCAAATTCATTTTGCTGAAACAGTTTACTTGTATAAATATGGTTTCATTATTATTTTCTTTAGAAAATCCTGAGCTGGACGCCTGGCTTGGCGCTCGAGAATGGGTTCAAAGTCTATCAAATCTGTCAGAGGTTTCAGTAACGAGATCGGACTACGAAGAGTGTGGCGAAGGCTTTTTGAGGGAACACAAATGTAGCAACATATTCTTCCAAACTCCATCGACTGGATAATTCTAACACATCAAGAAGTAAACGCGACAAACCAAAATGGAATGATCAAATAAGGGGATTTTTGCTTGTTCCGACTCCAGTTATGGTAAAGCAAAAAGGAATTGTATAGCAAAGCACTGTTTGTCACAGATGTTGTTTCTGGAGAAGAGTAGAGTGAACTCACAAAAACTTGGAATTTTTGCAAGCCTGTTCCTTGGATGAGTGTTACTTGGACGTTTATAGAAGATAATGTGATATGTAACAAGATCAGTAAACATTGTTAGAAAACTATATCAGTTAAGTATGTTTTCTAACTAACTAGCATCAATGGAAATTAAGATACCGAGTTGAGATATGGGAGCAAGTATTGAATTGCAAATTAAGGGCTTCAAGGCAAATCTTTCTTGTTAGGACTCAGCAACTATGCTTACGTCTTTACTTTTCTATTCTAACAACCAATTTCTATTCCACCAAGGTTATGAGGTATATAGGTTTTTCAAAAGTTGCTCAATATTAGGTAAGACTTAAAATTTTAAAATTTCTGCTCCATGAGATTTTGCTCAATGAGGTTCTAGAAATCGTTTTGGAATTATTTCAAATTAATATTAATCTGGTGTTCAGCCAGGACTTTTGAACTTCCAGATTGCGCACTTGCTTCCAAGAGATACCAGCACCGATTCTCTAATGCCAGGAAGACTTAAATATGTGTGTTGATTTATTTATCCCTGTGTTTAGTCAAGGCGGGGAGTGTACCCTCTTCTGGCAGGTAATCCAACTGGAAGTGATTGTCTCCAGTCATGAGTCTCTTGGTATTTCAACAGAATATCAAAAACTAGAAAATAGAGAAAAAAATATAATTTAGTATAGGTAGCCCACCTTAAACAGGCTTGACATAAAGAGTTTCAGAAAAATCATAATAGAATTTCTACCAGATTCAGATCTTTTACCAGAAAGCTTTTGTCTACCTTGATTTTATAAGACTTTCAGGATTATTTTTACTTCGAATAGATAAAAATTTCACAACATTAAAAACATATTTTGATTTAACACAACAAGGATTTTTAAATCGGTGAATCTTTGGAAAAATAACCAACATTTTCGATTGGGAAAGCAAGGTTGAACCTTTTTTAGTTAGATTTTTGATTATATTAATATGTATAGGAAAAAACCCCAAAATTAGTCTAGTTGATGAGAAAACGTTTTGCATAATTTAACATAAGTGCAAACTCGAGGTAGACAGCAAAATGACAGAGAATTACCTTGATTGATTGTAAGTATTTTCGAGTAATTGTAACGATTGCCATCTTTCTTCTCCATGTATTCTGGAATAGGCAGTCTTCGAGCTTGTAAATTCAAATCTTTTGCTTTTCGCAGCGTGGTATTCTGGTTGGAAACAAATGATGTTTTATTTGCATTAATATAACAACATGAACATTCCTTACTCAAGGTTAACTTTGAAAGCATTGATTTACCAAAAATACAAGCCAGAGATTGCTAAGCAGTGTAATTTGTTTAAACTGTACTATACAAGGTATGTGGATGTTATAAATAATAATAGATATTAGACATCATGTGACTGGTTGCTCTCTCTGGTTGTAAGCAATGAAAATGCAACATCGGAAATTACTCACTGTATACAGCAATATATGTTAAAAGTAAAGATGCATATAATTTCTTTAATGCACAAACGAAGAGAAGTTGGATGTCATGGGAATTTACTGACTTGAGTTCAGTTAGCCATAAGTCAGAAAATGAGTTATGTTGGTAGTTTTTGTTAAAAACAGACTGCCCATTCTCAACTTATAACAAATAACAAAGCATATAAGCTATTTCATAAGTGCACAATCTTGATGGTTTTTTAATGATGGCATGTTGTCTCTGCACAAATGCTCATACATATAAGAAAACAGTCAATGATCTATCTTGGAAAATGAGCAAAAGAGTCTGTGGAATTTAATTACTTGATTTGTTTACTATTCATCCCCAATTTGACAAAACTTTCTCTACTATCAGGGGAAAGGGATAATCTAAGGAGAACTGTATTTTCAAATACCTTTCGAACTTGATAGTCAACCAATCCACCAAGAATATATACTTCATTTATATCAAAGAATTGAAGGGCTGTGAATAAAACAACACTTGTTTAAATACACCAAGGTTGTTGCGTGCCTGGCAGTTTACAAGTTTCCCATAACTTCAAAGAAATAGTTTCCATTGTGGTTCCCGATAAAAAGCTCTTTACGCAGTATTCATAAAACAGTACTCATAAACTTACTGTTCTGATAAATGTTGATAAAAATCATCAGACAGCAACATGAAAAATTGACACCAAGAAAACAAAATGTTTAAAACTTTCAAATGTGTCTCATAAAAATCTTACATCATGAAAATATTTGAAATTCTAAAATACAATCAAACCTATGTAATGATATTTCACATTTGGACAAAAATGCATGGTCCCAGTCCATTTGGTACAAAATCAAATACAGAACCAAGACATTGATTCATATTTGAAGTTTTTCAGGTGATGATATATCTATAGTATCTAAACTTTAACTAGACAAATATACTAAGTTGTTCTTTACTTTTATAGTACTAGATATGCATTTTGATACCAAATTTTGGATTTTTTATTCTGGTACCTCATTTTGGTTTTGTCACATTTCGCACATGGTAGACTTTTTGGCCTGGTTTTGTCTAATGTGAAAAAAATTCTACTCATGTCAGTCTTACTTGTAAATAATCACTTACGTTGTTCTGCATCAGGGGTTAAATAAACCAAGCTTTTATTTGGGAATGCCACAGTTAAATCCCCATTTACAAAATTGGCCTAAAAGGCAAATTTTTTTCTAGGTGTTCAAAACAAGAAAGTTTATATAAGGCTAACCAGTGAGGTGCAAAGAAGGATGTAAGTTATTAAATGCAATTAAATCTAACCTAACCAAATGCAATTAAATCTTCAGCTCAGAACACAAGTTTTGGTCATCTACTTGAATTACACAGTAATACTACCTTATCTAAAAAACCTAGAATTGCAAAATGTTTCAGATGGTTGTCCATGTCAGTACCAAAATTATATTGTCTTTATCCCACGATTAGCAAGAAAAATCAATTTTTTTTTACAGGACACTTGGTATCATGTTGAGCAACAGTCAATCCAATGAAGCAGATTAGTGACACATTCTACCTTGCCAGCTTGTCTTAGTTCACATCTAAACATACACTTTTTTCATTTTCTAAAAAAATCTCAATGAAAATTTAATATGACTTACAATTATTTCCTCAACCTCCTTGAAGACTTCAATAAAACAGGCATTTACGAGAGTGTTCTCTCTTAGACCAATGAAATTTAAAGATACAGGAGCTTGGCAATTCATGTTGATATGATACAGAAGCTTGATCTGCCTGGCAAGTTTCCATCTATCCTGAAACCCAGTAAACATATCTGTTAAAAATATTTGGGCTTTATATTGATGACAAAACATGTAAGGTTACTGGGACCTTTTTCTTGAATTGACTTATAAAAACATCACAACAGTAGGTATAAACATGATGGTTTCATATATCTAAAAATAAAGCAGGCTGGCATTTTAAAGAGCAAGAATCTACAAGCTAAGGGTTTATGATAAAATGTATCTAAAGTTACTCTTTGAAAGAACCATTTTAAAACTCTGTTTCAGTTCTGGTAATATTTAACATGGGTTAGCACAGGCAGGCCTCCACACACGTTTTAGACTCCCTTGACATTCTATTTATCGCACTTGCTTTTATCGCACATGTCAGGCTTTGACTGGCTATTCTTGTTTCTCTTTGGTTTATTTTTATTTCAAAATTTTGAAAACCTTATATACTTTTACAAATAGTAATGTGCACCTGAAGCATATTCACAAAAGTAAATATCATATTTTAAAGGCTATAAGGTCTACGATTATGGATCACACACCATCGCACTCCTCAACTTTTCAACTATGACTCAAAAAGTGCATTAACAGTTTCAACCTTGTCAGTCATAATATTTGGGAGGTTGAAATCTATTGCGATCTTTTGACCATTCATAAGAGCACTTCTTAATTTCTGCCTTTTCTGATTGTGCAGCTCCATTTTATTTAATCTCCCTAAAAATATAAAAAATAGAGAATGGTTATTTGGGAAGATTCTTTTAACAAATTTTGATACATAGTACACTAAAGATTGTCTTCTGGGATATGACAAATTTTTCTTGGCTACAAAAATATAATGCAAAGACAAAGTTCTTCAGATGTCGAACAGGTCTTAAGCTGGGATGCCACATGTTTCTGAGAGATCTGCAAAATGTATGATCATCCAACAATTTTAATTACACTAACCTACTAAAATTTAACATTACTTTCCTTTTTTATGCTCATTGTTAGAATTTTTCTAAAACTTCCTTTCACTCAAGAAATGTACGCTTTATACATATCAAGTCGGGCTATTACCTAGAGAGCTCATTGTGAGTACTTTTTATACGTCTAGCGACAAACTTTGTTGAACTGCATATCTGTTGTATGTAATTTTTCAATTTGTCTCTATTCACGGTTCTATTATTCAATACACTGTACTACAACTAGGTAATCATTGCTGCAAATTAAAATTAGAGCTTTTGAGCTTGAGTTTTTGAGTTAGTAGTTTATCCACTGTCATAAATTTCAATTCAATTTTAATCATATAAATCAATTCACACGATATATCCTTGGCTGGAATCAAAATGAATCAATTTACACGTTGCATAGATTTCGTGTAGCTAGATAAAGAATGACGACCCATTACATACAACAGAATAGTTCAAAACAAAACAAAATGAATTTCATTTGAATCCGAGGGGAATTTCTGGGAGGCTAGCTGGGGTTTTTTCTTACCAAAATTTCTTGATACCACCCCCCCCCTCCCCCTGATTGAAATGGTTCTTCAAGTACTACTTGGTCGTCTCACCTTGGGAAATGACACTTGATGATAGGAGTCTGATTCCGCTAACGAAACGGTAGGTCAATTTTTGGGACGATTGAATACATGGATTCACCATTTTCTCGTTTTTTGTGTCTTTTACTCCTCTTGATCATATTCCAGAGGCATATTAACGCATTCAAAGCAGCTTTCAGCGAAAGTCTCCATGCTTAAGGAACGAGCATGATTAAGCTGCTTTATTGAATCTGTCTCGTATTCAGCAGGAAACCAAACAACATTCGGCTGACGTCAACGAATTTAGAAGTGCAATAAAGGCTCAATCGAACCACATACCACTGGTTCATATCCCAGAGCCCAGAGTTACCTGAATATGGAGATTTCATTTTTTTTAAATGTGGGGGTTTTTTGATTGAAAGAAACAAATTATTTAAAGTAAAGTTTCAACTCCTTGTCACGTGTAATTGATTAGAGGGTAGTCAAAGCGATCCTAGCCTGCGCCACAGATCTGAAATAGTTATAATGTTTGAGTTATTCTGCAAATCTTTGATTAAATTTGTTGAAACATTAAGAGCATGAAACAGAACTTTGCTTTGACCATTCAGCTGATACATTTAGAGATCAATAAGGTTCAGCTAACAATCAAACAAACGTTGATAAAATATGGGTTAGATTTTTCGCTTCTCTATTCTCCGTTTTCATGAACAGCTCTTAATTTATAAGGGAAATATATATTAGATACTACCAACTGTTTTATTCAAACTTTGATACTTTAAGAAAGCTTTCAAAAATTTGTTTATTTGGCTTTGATACCCAAGGGAGCTTCTGCGAGTTCCTGTTCTGTTCAGTGCATGGCAGTCAAAGGAATTGCGCCAATCCCTAGACGATGGCGCAAGTGTCCCAAGACACTAGTCCCAGGACAAGGAAGCGTCGACTTATGAAGCATGTAGGTCTTGGTCATCCAAATGTTCAGCCTTTGCTGCTTGGCTTCGGTAGCGAAAGGATCCCCGTATCACGTTATTAAAGGGCAAGCGAATAAAGTACGTAAAAGTCCGTGTTTTTAATCTTACTGTTAATCAAAATGTCATATTATTTGCTATTTATCAAAAGAACAAAACCGGTTTGCTCATTGTTACTTCTCTTTCTACCTAGGTGCTGCTATTAAAGTAAATTAAAGTCTGTACAAAACAAATTAGGCTGGTGTCAAGGGCCTAAGGTATGTCTTGAAGTTTTTTTAACTGTCTTCTACCTATAATCACAAGGTACCATAAATTATTACATTCTTGGTATCGTGACAATACTTTTCAGTTTATTACAAGAAATATTGCAAAGAAATATTTTTGCAAAAATTTAAAATTTTGGCTGCTGTCTAGAAATGTAACCGCGCATTTCTTTCTTTTAATAAAAAAGGGGGCGCTCTCTCCTCAATTAGAATTTGTAATGTCTTGATACTTTCATTAATGTGCTGACTTTTAGTAAGTTCATGTAGCTTAATTGTAATGAATTATTTTGTATTTTATGTTTTATTTTGTTGTTACTGTAAGTATGTAGAGGAATTTTAGAATATAAAATTGAAACTGAACATTTTGACGACGGCTGTCACGTCCTATTTTGGTCTACTATGAGCATGGATCGCAACTTCTAGATCTAAACATATCATGGAATTTTTAAAAAAATCTTTGTACCTCTCTGTTTGGTTGTTTTCACTACCAAACCAGTATTGGTATCCTGTCCCTGTTTGTTACCCCTCGTCTTCAATTGAATTACTTACACCTCTTTAGTTGTAAATGTAAATAAGGAAATTAAATTTACTTTTTGTGTTTTATTACCAATTTCTAGAATACGTATTATAATTGATGTTGTATATATTTCACAATTGCTATACACGATGAAAGACTAATAAGTAAATATATCTACTAGAATATCATCCAAACCCTGTTGCTTGCATTAGCTTGAAGGAGCGCGTGATTTCCAAGATTTATCTTACAATTATGTATCACGCTCTTTCAAATTACATGTTTAAATCTTGAATTCAAATCTATTTTTATACTTAAGATTTTGAGCTTACTTTGGTGTGTCTATAAAATTTCTACTTATTTAAACGAAATATGGAAATCATTAAGCTTATACAAGAGAACAAATTTCAAATGTTGGATTAGTAATCTAAGAGGAAGTAACTTTTGGTCAACAAATGACATAACTTTTCAAACTCTTTGAAACGTTTTTTATCGATAGGTTCATTCTAATCTACTTTTTTATTTTTGAAAGCAATTGAAATAGTTGAAGATCGGCACCTTTGCTCATTAAAAAGAATTTATATATAGAAAATAAAAAGAACTTAAAAGATAAAGCAACATATATTTCTGTTTCTGATATTCATACGTATTGAATGCAGAATTTTTGTAAGAAAAAGACAATTTTATGATGATAACAACTACTATTGAATTAATAACGTTGTTTAGACTAACGAAAGAACCCATTTTGTGCTTTTCGTGATGAGCCTTTGTGATCAAAATGCAAAGCACCAAGTTTTGATTTCGTGCAATCGCTGAAAGAAGCATTCATTAACATTATGTTTAAATAGTAAAGAAGAACTTATCTATTTCTACACTTCCGTTTATAGATCAGAATTTGATTAGAAACAAAATCAAATTTCTAGTCTTTTTGGATAAAAAAAAGGGTCAGCATGAATTTATAACTAATTTTTCAAAACAAAAGAAACGCTAGCCAAATGCCTTCTAGGATAAATGCCAAAAATCTCAGAACAATTGGCTCAGCTTATTTTACACTTTTCGGCTCACTAGTATTGTATTTGCTTAGCTTTTGACTTGTTGAGATTTGTTTATGGTGCTTTCTGGAGTGATGCGTGCTCAGTGGTTAAATGATGGTGCTAAGGGATGGTTGTCGGTGGTGGTCGGTGGTGGTCGGTTGCTGTCGGTGTTGGTCGGTGTTGGTCGGTGTTGGTCGGTGTTGGTCGGTGTTGGTCGGTCGTGCTCGCAAAAACAATCTAGTGATTCGATTAGATCAAAAAATTATTATGCTGCAATACTTTCCAGTACATGACAAACAAAAATCGGTTTCTAATTCATCGTTACAAGCCTCAGAACAATTTCATTGTTTTTGTAAAAACCAATATAAGCAACCACCGTTTCTACAGACCATAAATTTTTTTCAAAATCTTTTTGCAATAATACTGTTTCCATCTAATTTTGAAAATATTGTCTTAGAAGGCTCAACCGAGATTCATTATTTGATGCTATTCTAAAGTTACTTAGATTTTTACTGCCACTTTGACAAAAAGAAACGGAAATTATTTGAAGTCATTCCTGAAAAAACGTAAAACACTTAAAGATACCATCCATGTTTTCGTTAGGTTTAGTAAATATTTACTAAATTTTTTACTTAACTTTTAATGTTTGAGAGAACAACATAAATATTTTTCTTTATAATTGGAATATACAATTATCAATAAAGACGCTTAAATCAAAATATTTCAAGATATATTAATAAACTTTGATTTATAAATAATATTTTATGGTTATTTTTGTCTTTGCTTCTAAGCATAAAATTGAGATTCTTTTGTCAATAAATCCTGTCTTAAAATGGTATTTTGTCTCTATGATAATTGCTTTTTGCGATTTGTTTTCAAGATTAAGTATAGAAGAAAAGTACAACTCGACATAATTTTCAAGAATTTCTTTTCTGTTTGAAAGTGTCTATTCAAAACATTTGAGGGGATTTGCACCAATTCCATGAACTGAGTTATGCTAGAGATAAATAATTTAAAGCAATGAAATTTTCTTTCAAGATAATTTTAGCAACTTTTTTCTTTTTCAGGCTTGGCTTTACAAGATGCATTTCTTTTTTTGATTTTCTTTCTAGGGGTTTTCTTCAGATCTTTCTGATATAACCTTTTAACCTTGTGAGCTTTTTTTAAAGAATACTTTTTCGTTAGTTTTCTTTCTTATAGAAAATTTATTTTGGATTTTATGGTTAGAACACATGGTGAGTTTTTCAACATATCAGTTTAACATATGTTTGATCTCATATTAGCTGCTATTTTCCTATTCCTTGAAAGTAAAAAATCGTTAATCGTGGAATCTGAGCAGCTGCAACGCGTCAGTTTTTTTCAAGTTTTTGGATGTTTTTTCTCTTATTTTTAAAAGAAATGTAAACATTGCATACACAAGCTTATTAGGGCATTCAGATGTTATTTTTCTGGAAGAATTTGCTTTCTTGTTGTCCTATACATTTTTTTGAACCTGCCTAATAACCTCCTGAAGTAATGTATATTTTTCTTGTAGGCGCTGATCAAGTCGTTTGGAATGATCTTTTTCTATCTTGGAACATTTTATGTAATTTTCTAGGTTTATAAATCTAAGTAATCGAAAAGAGCTAATGAAAAACTTTTTTAAGGGTAAGTTCTTATATAATTCTTTTTTTATCTTAAACCAATTCAAATTCAATCTGTTAGCTAAATTGTTTTTTAAAACAATTGCTTTGTTTGAACTGAAAGGGCATCAAGAATTATGTGATAGCACCAAATCTGCAACGTTGGAAAAAACTTTTTAACACCCTTTATTTGAAAGAATATCTGAAATTTCGTAAGCCGGATGCAAAAATTTTGCTATTATTTAACTGTTGTGAACATATTGCAGATGAGACTAACACATTCAAGCAAAAAAGAACGCAGCCTTTATGGCACAAATTGATGAAAAGGAAACACAACTTTAGAATCCATTGAATGTAAGTCGCTATGAAATTATTTGAATACCATTTTATGTAATCTTTTAGAGCAAAATACATGGCTGATTGTTTAATTTTTCTTTCTTTTCAGGAATGGTTTTTATACAAGGCGATTTTATGCTTCCTTCCAGATCTTTTTAAAGGAAATTTGGCCACCCACATTTTGCCACATTTGCCAGATATAACTATTCTTTTATATTTCAGAACAAAACATCGATCAAATAACAATGCAAATTAAAAATTGGTTAGTGAAATTTTATGGAAATTGTTATTACAGGAAGTGTTTGTAATTGAAGTAATAAAAACATGCAATAAATCTATATATAAGTTGGCTTTCACATTTAATTTATTTTTATTATTTTAGGTTAAGTGCTACATATGGAAGATATATATTTGCGAAAAGTATTCCATTTTAGAGGTTTCGTTTTCACGTATATTTGATTGTATCACTTTTCCTTGAAATCTTTTTGAATAATGATTTTTTATTACAGTTTTATCTTATAGAAAAACGTTCTTTGGATTAGATAGTTTGAACACCTGATGAGTTTCCAGCTTATGTAAGGCACAACTTTAAAGGCTGCGTTTGCTTTTGTTTTCTTGCTGATAAATGGACAATTAATTAGCATCTTATAGGAATATACAACACAGCCTAGATGTTGAAAATTGACGAGGAAGAAGACTTAGCAGCCAAAATGTTGATTGGATGTAAGTCGACATAAATTATTCATAAAAATTTAATTCTAAGATTTTAGAGTACAACTCTGAATGTGTCTGTTTTTTGTATTTTTTCGAGTATGGTGTTATTAAAAAGGCATTATATATGTATATATATAAACATCAATATTATTTATGTTTTATATCATATTTGCTGCTATATTCTAATTCCTTGAAGCTGTGAAGTACATTTATGACAAAAATACACCTAAAAAACTCTTACATGTCAGTTCTTTTATGATTTAGGACGCTCAATCTCTTTTAGTTGGGAAGCATTTATTTTCAAAGATTTTCTACTTATTAAAAACTTTTCAGGCTAAGTTTAAAAACATTTTATAGAATCTTCTAAAGAAAACACAGACTCAATATGACGCTGCTTACCTATAAACTGCAACTAACATAATGAAACTTTTAAGGCTTCTGGACAGATTTTATATAATTAAAACTATCCCTCAATAGTGGGTGGACACAACCTAGAAGTTACGTATTGATGGAAACAAAACTAGACAGCAATAAAATCGATTCAACGTAAGTTGTTACAAAATTATATCCTTTACATTTTTAAAGGTTTAGCTTAAATGCGCTTTTGTAAATCTGATTGCTGCTTTTTTTTCTTTTCAGGTATTTTGGTCACATAAGACGATTTAATATATACTTTTCACCTTATTTCAAGGGCACTTTGAGACGTCAACAATATATTTTATCGACAAATAAAGCCGTTTCTAGATATCCAAGACTTTATTTTTCAGAGTAGACGCGTGATTTCCAAGATTCGTACATATTTTTTTAAGAAACTATATCCAGAATTCGGGTCCCTCTTTACTGAAATGTTAATATGATCAAAATTGTAGTTGTTTTTCAAGAAAACTTCCTAAGCGATGTGCCCCATTAAATGAATGAGTAAACATTGTCTGCCCTTTGTTAATTACGAATAGGTTTTTGGATCATGAAGCATGTGTTTTAATTCCAACCCTAAACATGATTATGTGATGACAACCAAAAAGGTGCAGGTCATTTTTGGATTGTTTTTGTTTTCTTCAAACCAAAGATTCAGAAGAGGCTGAAACTCAAGAAGGTAAACCTTATGCGAGGGATTATATTTTGCGAGTTGCGAGTTGTCAGTTGCGAGTTGATTTTTCATCATGACAGTTCATTCTTTTTACCCCAATTATACCTCCTTGTGCGCAAAGAAATTCAGTTGCTCAGACGAAAGGGCACATCAGTGGAAGGAGCTGATGCTGAATGCAATGTCCGAGAGGGAGAAAGCCGAACAAGAGAAACAGGTTGGTTTGAGATGCTTTTGCTTGGCCTAAGAATATTTATGAATGGGGGATCTATTTCCCGCCTTGTATTTAAAGTAATATTAAGCAAGTTTCTGTTGTGCATATCCAACTAGCTTATGTTGAAAAAAATCGATTTTGTTACTTGCTTACTGTTACTTGCTTACGGTAAGCTAAATAAGAGTCGAGACTGAGTGCCTGTGCATTGCTTTGTTAATTTTATTGTTTTTTAATCACCAGGATTTACAAGTTAAAGTCCAGAAACTTGAAGAAATGTGCAGAAGAAAAGAGAAATTTCTTCAGGTAGACTATCAAGCTTGGAAGTAATCACAATATTTCTAAATTAAATAAAAAAATTCAATTCACTTAAACTTAAATTTGTATGGTACAATTCATTCTTGAAAGTGGCTACTTGAAATATGACCCTTAATATGAAATCATAGGTATTTTGTCTAGGAAAAAAAAAATTGAATAAATATTTTTTTAAAGCAGCAAAAAATTCGTGAAAATTAATCCCAGCCCCTCATGTTTTCACTTAGTTTAAAAACGTAACAGTTATATTTCACTTGTCTAGAAGTTATTTCTAGTATCTTAAAGAATGAGAAAAAAGAAAAAGGGGGCCGAGGGAGAAGAAGGGGAAACTAAAGATCGGGAACTGATCGGAGATGCAGCCACTGACTGCATATTTGTTTTATAATGATTTGCAGAACTCACAAGACAATTCGCAGAACTCAACCCAGGCAGTGTTTACATGGAATTCCGAGATTTTTTTGGTCGAAGTAATATTGAAGGTTTATCTGACTAACATAATTATCTAATCTTTAAAATAATGATGTAAACTGATAAATTAGGAATTGAAGTCTCGCAATAACATTCTTGTTGACTTTGACTATCTGATTCCTTCCCACTGTTTAATTTACGTAATGGTAGATGTATAATTTTTTTTCTGTTAAGATGTCTTTGAATCGTTCAAGTACTGTGTCTAGCATGGGTTCTATGTTGACAATGGGTGTGTATCAGCCCTATCGCTCTCAGTACAGCATCTGCTCAGTTTTTCACTTACTAGCCATTCCAGTCGTGGTCACATGTCATTCTGAGATACCAGTGCTCTTTCTTGGAAAACCCCAATATCTGACAATATGGACAAATTTTGTTGGTGCCTCTATTAGACTGAATTGTCAGTTTTGCAGAACTTTTAAAATATTATTTATCAAATTTCAGGAACTAAAGCAGATATTTGAAAAATCAGACATCGTTTTTGCCGGTGCACATAAAAGGCGCACAGGAGAAGGGTCAGTACTGTGTTTTGGACATACCACATTGTACTTTTTTTGTACGCTTTGCTATGGATCAAAGCATTACACTTTTGATCTGACATTTCGTCACCTGCCCTTTCGTCACCTGACGTTTCGTCATCATTATTTTTTATATATAATAATGACCCTTTTTAACCTATGAAGTCACTTGAAAGAGGATTCTATTAGTAGTTAACTAAATGCATTTTCTCGTATAAAATAGCAATTGACAACATATTTTAAATATCTTTACAAACCCAAGTCTGACATTGAAAACTATTGTTTCAAGTTTAATTTGCTATTTATCTGAAGTGGACTTAACAGCATTGCTTCTCTTGGTAATACAAAAGTTTGCAGAGTGCATCTTTAATATTTTATGGTAAGCTTTGCTGTCAGTATGAGTATTTGTATACCAAAAAACCTTTTATTTGCTTTAGCTTTTGCGCCGAACTTTTTTCTTCTAAATAACAGTTTAGCTTTAAAGGCAAACCAAATTTTGACACTTTTCTCGATAGATCTTCCTGTCTATGTCTATCTTTTAAGCCACTTTTGTCACATTTATCTTACAGAAAACTGTTAAGATTTGTCTGCATTGGATTGTCTGAGGGTAAGTTTAAAAACACCTTTGATAAATTGATTTGTCTATGGCAGGAGCAAAATATTAGTTTTGCAAAATAATGCAACGTCAAGAAAAAGGAAATATAATTGGATTCAGGGTTGCTAGATAACAAATGTCAAGATCTACAGAGAAATGTATTTCAGTTAGTTACAAAATTTTCCACCTATTAATCATTGAATTGTGAGTACGTTATCTCTTCTTACAATTCCCTCTTTAATATGACTTACCTTATCTTCTTATAAATAGCTACTGCTGGATAACATTACTTTGATTTACCGACCACCTGATAATAAATTAGTCTAAAGATTACCTGGAAAAACTAAGAGGAATCGTTATGTCAAGTTCACATGACTTTAATTGACTTCATTTGATAAATTATTTAATTATGTGGGGTTTTTTTTCAGCCAAGAACTTAACTATGGTCATGTCTTTGAAAAAGAGAAAAACTTCATTACAAGACTTACGGTGAGCATATTTCGTCGTTATTGCATTAATTTGGATTAAAAAATTATCAAAACAAAATAACAATACCATCGATCAAAATAATCTGTGTGAGAAATTAGATAGATCAAATCTGCTATATTAGGCCAGCTTTTTCTTAATAGGTAAAAAGACCCCTTGGTGCCTTTGGTCAAAAAGTTTCATAAATGAAGACATAATGTAGGCTGAAAGATCTAAATCTAAGCTTTGTCTAAAGGAAAAATTCGACGTCTATGGATGGGGGTTTTTTAAAAGACAGTTTGAGAGACTTTAACTTTTACAGTTTTTCGCATCAAAGAGCCACGCAAAAATGCTCTACTTGTTTCAGTTTTTTTAAATATTTCAAATAACATGGTTTGGAATTTGAGCAATTTTAAAGATAAAGTTTTTTCAGCTAATATTTTTTTCTTTTCAAAAAAGCAAAAACTATGTTCATCTTGGCCAAACGTTTACAAAGATAAAATATTAAGTAAGATATTTTCCAACTGAGCTAGCAAATTCTGAAGAAGCCAAATTCTAACATATTTATCTAGTATATTTAAAGAATCAAATTCTGGCAGCTCATCAACTTTTGCTTTCACTGTTCAAATGTTTGGGGCCTAGATGTATTGTCGTTGGTTGGAGTGGCTTGCTGACTGGTTGATGAGGTTTGGTTGATGAGGTTAGAGTGATTAGCTCGCTGGGTTGTCTGTTGAGGTTTGGAGGGGATTTTTGCTGGATTTGACTGTGAAAGCAAAGGTCGATTAACTGTGATCGAACCTGTTTCAACCAAATAATTGAGATTAATAACACCTCTCAAGGGGAAAACTGCTCATTATTTTGGGATTCAAAGGTGCAACTTTCAAAATGATCTTTATATTTATCAATATCATTAGGATTAAATTAAAATAAGAAAAAAGTAGTAAATTTATCTATAAGTAGAAAATTTTTTGTTGTGGTGCTATCAAGAGATTTTTAGGATTCAATCTTCGAGCTTTTAACTGCCATTTTGTGCTTATGTCAGAAAAAACTGACAAATATTGTAAAATTCCCAGGAGATTTATTCATGCACGGGGCGTGTGACTCTGAATTGGATGAGGAGTGCTTTTGAGAAGCAATTATCTCTAGTGTGCCAAACATGCCCAGCACAAAAAGACTGTTTGTTCTTCTTTAAGTTTAAACACAAAGTATCTGGTCAAATGATTCAAATATATCGATTAGCATGTGCTTGTATATCAAAGGGTATTGTGTTCATTGAACTCTAAAACAGTAAACAGCAAAAGGAATATTTATATTGCAACTCATTGCAAGTAAGGGTAGAAGTTGGCTTTCATGGAGACCAAGGGTCTTTCGAGGATCAAAATACAAAGATATCCACGCACTCTCTGCCTTTCCAGTTTTAGGGCAACAATGTCATTACGACAAGCATGATTTGCTTCGTCACTAGATCAGTTTTAGAGTAAAAAAATTAACTTTAATAGTAAATCAAGCTTTAATAGTAAATTTTGAATGGAAGTCATGCTTTTGTGCAAAAAATGTCTTGTTGAATTGCTTCTTCGGTGGACTATTTACTTCAATATTGCTGGCTTTTGCATCCTTTTTTCAGATGATCAGCATTAGAAGAGGCAACCACGAGAAGCGGAACCAAGTGTCAAGTAAACGAATGGAAGATATATGAACACTTTGTAGAGACTGAATCTGAAATCGTAGAATTTTATGGTAGATTACAGCTATTTAATGTACGGTATTTTCTCGCGATATTCGATATGTCCACACGAGGATCTCTTCGAGAATAGAAAAGATTATGAAAGACCTATTCGATGTAAAAGAGCCCTTTAATCGGATGCTAGGATATCCATCCAGACCATTATAGGCTCGTGAGATAACGGATCGTTAATTTACTGACACCAAAGATTTTCTGTTGGCAATACCCACAAGTCCCCAGTTTTTGACAGTCTCCGGTAAGGCCCTCTTGTTCTGATTTAATGTTAAGGTTTTATATAAAATTCGTTGACACTTCTTATCGTATCCTATCCCCTACCCCTTTATTTATCCCTACCATAAGTTTACGATTGATAGGTTGCTAGATATCTTGATAAATAGATAGGAAAGTTGACACGAAGAGCTTTGCAAATATTGAACCTTTCTATATTTTATATCCAAGCCAAATTATGCGAGAAGATACCTTAGTTACTTTATTGTAAAGTTTTCAAATAGGAACTGGGGCTTGTTCTTTGGATGGATGTGAGCAAGGCGCCTGTTCACGTCTGTTTTTAGGACAGGCTCTTTGGTTTCTACTTAGCTTAGTTCCTAATTGTCGCTTAATATTTAATGATTTTTATTTGTATTAATATTTTGTAAGTAGTTTTAAGTATGCTTAGGAGACTGTTTTCAATGTTGTGTAGGGGTTTTTTCATGGTGTTTTAATCGAAGGGTCAACAAGGGGACATTTGTCTTCTTGTTGACTTTTTTGCTTAAAACACCATGTCTAAAAAAACCCCTAGCCTAACATTGAAAGGGTTTCTTAGCACGGTGTTTTAAGCAAAGGGTTAACAAGGGGGACTTCTTCTCCTTCTTGCTAACCCTTTGCTCAAAACACCATGCTAAGACAAACCCCGATTGAAAACAGTCTCCGAGGCATTTAGGTAGAACTTAAATTGTACGTATGGTAAAGTTTCTTGAATGAGTAGGAGAAAATCGAACTGGATTGCTTTCTGACCCCCGTCCTCAAAACCATCCAAAGGAGGCTAGTAGCCCCCCCCCGTCATTTAATGAAATCAAAACGAGGTCAAAATAGTGGAATTTGATTGGCTATAACACAAAAGAAAAACAATAGAAAATTGAGAGCTGTGATTGGTCAAAAAACAATTGAAAGATTGAAATACGGAATCGTGATTGGTTGAAAATACAATGAAGCGTGGCCAAAATAGAGCTTTCTGATTGGTTAATAAACAATGGTGGCCCATCGCGGCCAGGGGCTGCTCTAAAATTGCTATACTAGCAGGTGACGGCTCTTGCCCGCAGCCACCAAAAGGGCCAAAATGGAGCAATCTGATTGGTTAGAAACAATGAGCTGTCAATCATTTGCGGCTCTCAGCCGCTAATAAGTAAGCCCCTGTTCGCGGGCAAAATTTTCTCGGGAGAACAATAGATTACTGGGGGTCAAAATTTACTAAATGCCAGTATCTCAAACTCAGATTTCAATAGAATTTTCAACAGAGATACGGGGGGATGTCTTTTGAATTTCAATTGAAATCATTTGGAAGTTTCCAGAGTTACACAAAAGAACCATTATGAAAATACAATGTGACTTTGCTTTTTAAACAGTAGAAAATTTCAAGATTCCGGGGGCTAATTCAACAAAATTATCAATCAAATACAATAGAAATCCGGGGTGTAATACAATAGAATTTCCATTGAAATTTTTACAGAAGACAATACAAATCCGCGGGAAAATTCAAAAGAATTAAAGACAAAAACAATGAAAAACGGGGGGAAATTCAAAAGGGTTCTTGGTGAAACACAATAGAAAAACGGGGGGGGGGGAATTCAAAGGCATTTAAGATTACAAACAAGAGAAAACCGGATAAAATTCTATAGAAATTCTAGCTGAAGACAATAGAAATCCGGGGGGAAATTCAAAAGAATTTAAGATAAAATACAATGGAAAACGGGGGAAAATTCAAATGAAACTTTAACAAAATATAATGGGGAAATTTAATAAAACGAAAACCATAAACAGGGTTTGTCTACATGAAGGGTGTTATCGTTGGTGTGCTTGCCATCATAATTAAGTCAAGATAACGTAATTTGCATCGATCATTCAATTTAGCGAATGCTGGGCGAGGTTCGATAGGACATCAAAGCCACATATAGTATTTTTGTTTGTATCAATGCGGAATTATCAAGCTAACAAAACGAACGACAAGGTTCTAATGTGAAATTCAAGTAATCCTGAATTTTACAAAACAACAAAATAGATCAATCAACACTAGAGCTTGTATTATTCTCGTTATATTTAGAATGTTCGAAAGTTCGTAAAAATACTTTGCTTCACTTCAACTGCTCCGGGGCTGAAGAACCGGGGCGCATCGTCAATTTGAATCTGTCACAGTGTGCATCACTAGCAAAGAAATGGTAACATATCTTAGCAAAATGATTCACTGGAATTGTAGGGTACTAAATATGAAATCCACACAATAGCCTTTCTCTGCTTCTTCTCGATAAAGAAAGAGTCGATATTTACAAAACGGTGGAGTCATTTGAAAATATTTTCAAACTGACTGTAAAAACATTATAAAAATTTAGTCTTATAATGAATATGCAAATCCATCCATATGCGACCCCGAAGACTAATTTCGTCTAAGCACCAAAACATTTGAGACACCAATAAAAAGCCCCCTCTTTACTTTTTATAAGAACAATTTTATAAGAACACGAGCCTCAAAATTGGTCAAAAGTAAAGAACAAATTAAGAACAAGCCGAGGCTGAGCTTCTGCAAAATGCAATTTTGATCAACGTTTTTTCTCAAAATCGAACATTTTTAGCCATGTGTGGGTGCTTTTTCGGTGAATATTCAAACCTGTCGGCAAATGAAGGTTGTCTCGGTCACTTTGTTGGCAAATGAGGCCTGACTACCTCCCTAGAGCGAAAAAGCTAGCAATTGCACTGTCTACACCCTATTAATTTAAGAACAAATTGAGAACAATCAAGCCTCAGATTTTCGAAAAAGATTAAGAACAGTCAGCCTGAACTTAAATTTACTGGTTCTTATAAAAAGGAGTGTAAACTTCTTATAACAAATATAAAGTAGCTAGTTGAATCACAAACTTAAAATGCGACACGTGGATCCGGACCGGACCGAACCAATCGGGCTGTGGTAAATCACGACTACGTATGGCGAAACAACTAAAGGCTGGGAAACAAATTAAAGATTGGAAGAAAGCTGCGGTTTCAAAAATTCGTACTTACAGAAAGATAGTGGAGAATTCCTAAAATCCATTCGCAAAGGCCGATGTTTTCATGTTGAAGAAGTTTGATTTGAAAAAAACTAGACACACGGGTTGGTGTGAAAACTCTTTTGTGAAGAATTGAAAGGTACTGTTTTGGAATGAATAGAGAAGGTGCTGGAAAAACGTCTTTAAAACAATGAACCGAATCGTGCAAAATTGAAGCTTTCGGTAAAACCCTAGCCTAGGCCATAGAGCTCCCAAACCGAAACTCAATAGCACACCAAAATCAGTTCCTCGCTCCTCTACCCAATTCTAGAATAGTCAAACAAGAGGCATATGCGAATCCATTTTACAGATGTACCCTTGCCAAGACGGACAAACATAATTTTTTGAAAATTTTCTTTCTATGGTAACACAATGTTTAATTCTCAAAACATTGTAAATTTTACTCAAGGGCAGTAAAATTCATAGTGGAATGCGAAATGGTGGGACAGCAAATAAATGCAGAAGTACAAAAGCAAGCACTTCGTGTATATCTATCTACGACCAATGACAATCGAGTAAAAATAACAAAGAATAACAATTTGTCTGCACCTTGTATTTGACTGATCTCCAGAACAAACGCAGAACTGATATATATTCTTCAATATTTCATCGAGTATGGGAAGTTTTCCTACAAATCCGGAAAAAATGAAATTAATCTTAAGATAGAAAACTTCATTCTGCATAATCATTTAAAGAAATTGGTTTATATATTGATGATAAACATAAGAAACAAAGTGAGAGAGTTTGTGCAACAAAATAAAAACAAAAAAGTGTCTAGATTATACAGGAGATAGGAATAAGGGGGGTTTGTGTGATATAAAAAAGGAAAATGAAGTGGGGGCTACAGTTGATAATTTTCAAAGTATAAAAAAAGAAGCTACTTAATTTGAAATTAAAAAAGGGGGCCACTGAAAATTAAAGAGGAGACAAAAAAATTTTCAATCACACATTAAAAATGACACAAACCCGGGGAGAGTCTCTAATAAAAAAAACAATAGGTTGCTTTTGTGATTTAAAATTAAATTAAAAAAAGGGTCACTAAAAACAAATAGGAAACAAAAAAGTGTTACTCAGACATGAAAACAGAGAAAATAAAAGTATCAATGAAAAACAGAAAAGAACTGGTTACCCTTCTGATGTTGAAAATAATGAAAATAGGAACTACTAAATAAAAAGGGGGACGAGAACAGGGTGTTAATCAGATATGTCAATAATAGAAAATCATGGAGTGTGTAAAAAAAAGATCAAAAAAAATACGCTGCTTTTGTAATCTAAAAACTGAAATAAAACAAGAGGCCACAGAAAAAAGAAGAGAAATAGGTGTTAAGCAGATATTAAAAATAATAGAAAATTACCAAGTCTGTAGAGAAAATATAAATAAGAATAGGTTCTTTTTGCAATGCAATCATTAAATGAAAATTGGGGGAAACAGAAAAATAAACCGTGGAGAAAAAGGGTGTCAAGCAGATCTAACAAATATTAAAAAAATAGCGAGTCTTTAATTAAAAAAAAAAGAATAGGTTGCTTTTGCGATGCAAACATTAAATGAAAATTAGGGGCAACAGAATAATAAATAGTAGACAAAAAAGGGTGTCAAGCAGACCTAAAAAATAATAAAAAATTAGCGAATCTGTAATTAAAAAAGAAAGAATAGGTTGCTTTTGCGTAGCATTCATTAAATGAAAATTAGGGGCAACAGAATAATAAATAGTAGACAAAAAAGGGTGTCAAGCAGACCAAAAAATAATAAAAAATTAGCGAGTCTGTAATTAAAAAAGAAAGAATAGGTTGCTTTTGCGTAGCATTCATTAGATGAAAATTAGGGGCAACAGAATAATAAATAGTAGACAAAAAAGGGTGTCAAGCAGACCTAAAAAATAATAAAAAATTAGCGAATCTGTAATTAAAAAAGAAAGAATAGGTTGCTTTTGCGTAGCATTCATTAAATGAAAATTAGGGGCAACAGAATAATAAATAGTAGACAAAAAAGAGTGTCAAGCAGACCTAAAAAATAATAAAAAATTAGCGAATCTGTAATTAAAAAAGAAAGAATAGGTTGCTTTTGCGTAGCATTCATTAAATGAAAATTAGGGGCAACAGAATAATAAATAGTAGACAAAAAAGGGTGTCAAGCAGACCTAAAAAATAATAAAAATTAGCGAGTCTGTAATCAAAGAAAGAAAAGAATAGGTTGCTTTTGCGTAGCATTCATTAAATGAAAATTAGGGGCAACAGAAAAATAAATAGAAGACAAAAAAGGGTATCAAGCAGACCTTAAAAAAAAATAAAAATTTAGCGAGTCTGTAATTAAAAAAAAAGAAAAGGAAAGGTTGCTTTTGCGTAGCATTCATTAAATGAAAATTAGGGGCAACAGAAAAATAAATAGCAGACAAACGAGGGTGTCAAGCAGACCTAAAAAGAAATGAAAAATTAGCGAGTCTGTAATTAAAGAAAGAAAAGAATAGGTTGCTTTTGCGTAGCATTCATTAAATGAAAATTGGGGGCAACAGAAAAATAAATAGAAGACAAAAAAGGGTATCAAGCAGACCTTAAAAAAAAATAAAAATTTAGCGAGTCTGTAATTAAAAAAAAAGAAAAGGAAAGGTTGCTTTTGCGTAGCATTCATTAAATGAAAATTAGGGGCAACAGAAAAATAAATAGAAGACAAACGAGGGTGTCAAGCAGACCTAAAAAGAAATGAAAAATTAGCGAGTCTGTAATTAAAGAAAGAAAAGAATAGGTTGCTTTTGCGTAGCATTCATTAAATGAAAATTAGGGGCAACAGAATAATAAATAGAAGACAAAAAAAGGTGTCAAGGAGACCTAAAAAATTATAAAAAATTAGCGAGTCTGTAATTAAAAAAAGAAAAGAATAGGTTGCTTTTGCGTAGCATTCATTAAATGAAAATTAGGGGCAACAGAATAATAAATAGTAGACAAAAAAGAGTGTCAAGCAGACCTAAAAAATAATAAAGAATAAGCGAGTCTGCAATTAAAAGATAGAAGAAAGAAAAGAATAGGTTGCTTTTGCGTAGCATTCATTAAATGAAAATTAGGGGCAACAGAATAATAAATAGTAGACAAAAAAGAGTGTAAAGCAGACCTAAAAAATAATAAAGAATAAGCGAGTCTGCAATTAAAAGATAGAAGAAAGAAAACAATAGGTTGCTTTTGCGTAGCATTCATAAAATGAAAATTAGGGGCAACAGAATAATAAATAGTAGACAAAAAAGAGTGTCAAGCAGACCTAAAAAATAATAAAGAATAAGCGAGTCTGTAATTAAAAAAAGAAAAGAATAGGTTACTTTTGCGTAGCATTCATTAAATGAAAATTAGGGGCAACAGAATAATAAATAGAAGACAAAAAAGAGTGTCAAGCAGACCTAAAAAATAATAAGGAATAAGCGAGTCTGTAATTAAAAGATAGAAGAAAGAAAAGAATAGGTTGCTTTTGCGTAGCATTCATTAAATTAAAATTAGGGGCAACAGAAAAATAAATAGTAGATAAAAAAGGGTGTCAAGGAGACCTAAAAAATTATAAAAAATTAGCGAGTCTGTAATTAAAAAAAAAAGAATAGGTTGCTTTTGCGTAGCATTCATTAAATGAAAATTAGGGGCAACAGAATAATAAATAGTAGACAAAAAAGAGTGTCAAGCAGACCTAAAAAATAATAAAGAATAAGCGAGTCCGTAATTAAAAATTTACAAAAAGAATCGATTGCTTTTGCGTAGCATTCATTAAATGAAAATTAGGGGCAACAGAATAATAAATAGTAGACAAAAAAGAGTGTCAAGCAGACCTAAAAAAATTATAAAAAATTAGCGAGTCTGTAATTAAAGATAGAAAAGAATAGGTTGCTTTTGCGTAGCATTCATTAAATTAAAATAAGGGGCAACAGAATAATAAATAGAAGACAAAAAAAGGTGTCAAGCAGACCTAAAAAATAATAAAAAAGTAGCGAGTTTGTAGTTAAAAAAAGAAAAGAATAGGTTGCTTTTGCGTAGCATTCATTAAATGAAAATTAGAAGCAACAGAATAATAAATAGTAGACAAAAAAGAGTGTCAAGCAGACCTAAAAAATAATAAAGAATAAGCGAGTCCGTAATTAAAAGATAGAAGAAAGAAAAGAATAGGTTGCTTTTGCGTAGCATTCATTAAATTAAAATTAGGGGCAACAGAATAATAAATAGTAGATAAAAAAGGGTATCAAGCAGACCTAAAAAATAATAAAAAATTAGCGAGTCTGTAATTAAAAAAAGAAAAGAATAGGTTGCTTTTGCGTAGCATTCATTAAATGAAAATTAGGGGCAAAAGAATAATAAATAGTAGACAAAAAAGGGTATCAAGCAGACCTAAAAAATAATAAAAAAATAGCGAGTCTGTAATAAAAAAAATAGAAAAGAATAGGTTGCTTTTGCGTAGCATTCATTAAATGAAAATTAGGGGCAAAAGAATAATAAATAGTAGACAAAAAAGGGTATCAAGCAGACCTAAAAAATAATAAAGAATAAGCGAGTCTGTAATAAAAAAATTAGAAAAGAATAGGTTGCTTTTGCGTAGCATTCATTAAATGAAAATTAGGGGCAAAAGAATAATAAATAGTAGACAAAAAAGGGTGTCAAGCAGACCTAAAAAATTATAAAAAATTAGCGAGTCTGTAATTAAAAGAAAAAGAATAGGTTGCTTTTGCGTAGCATTCATTAAATGAAAATTAGGGGCAACAGAAAAATAAATAGTAGACAAAAAAGAGTGTCAAGCAGACCTTAAAAATATTAAAAAATTAGCGAGTCTGTAATTAAAAATTTACAAAAAGAATAGATTGCTTTTGCGTAGCATTCATTAAATGAAAATTAGGGGCAACAGAATAATAAATAGTAGACAAAAAAGAGTGTCAAGCAGACCTAAAAAACAATAAAGAATAAGCGAGTCTGTAATTAAAAAATTAGAAAAGAATAGGTTGCTTTTGCGTAGCATTCATTAAATTAAAATTAGGGGCAACAGAATAATAAATAGTAGACAAAAAAGGGTGTCAAGCAGACCTAAAAAATTATAAAAAATTAGCGAGTCTGTAATTAAAAGAAAAAGAATAGGTTGCTTTTGCGTAGCATTCATTAAATGAAAATTAGGGGCAACAGAAAAATAAATAGTAGACAAAAAAGAGTGTCAAGCAGACCTTAAAAATATTAAAAAATTAGCGAGTCTGTAATTAAAAATTTACAAAAAGAATAGATTGCTTTTGCGTAGCATTCATTAAATGAAAATTAGGGGGCAAAGAATAATAAATAGTAACAAAAAAGGTTCAAGCAGACCTAAAAAAATATAAAAAAATAGCGAGTCTGTAATTAAAAATAGAAAAGAATAGGTTGCTTTGCGTAGCATTCATTAAATGAAAATTAGGGGCAAAAGATAATAAATAGTAGACAAAAAGGGTTCAAGCAGACCTAAAAATAATAAAAAAATAGCGAGTCTGTAATTAAAAAAGAAAAGAATAGGTTGCTTTTGCGTAGCATTCATTAAATGAAAATTAGGGCAACAGAATAATAAATAGTAGTAAAAAAAGGTGTCAAGCAGACCTAAAAATATAAAAAAATAGCGAGTCTGTAATAAAAAAAAAAAAAGAATAGGTTGCTTTTGCGTAGCATTCATTAAATGAAAATTAGGGGCAAAAGAATAATAAATAGTAGACAAAAAAGGGTTCAAGCAGACCTAAAAAATAATAAAAAAAATAGCGATCTGTAATTAAAAAAAAGAAAGAATAGGTTGCTTTTGCGTAGCATCATTAAATGAAAATTAGGGGCAAAAGAATAATAAATAGTAGACAAAAAAGGTGTCAAGCAGACCTAAAATAATAAAAAAATAGCGATCTGTAATTAAAAAAGAAAAGAATAGGTTGCTTTGCGTAGCATTCATAAATGAAAATTAGGGCAAAAGAATAATAAATAGTAGACAAAAAAGGGTTCAAGCAGACCTAAAAAATAATAAAAAAATAGCGAGTCTGTAATTAAAAAAAAGAAAAGAATAGGTTGCTTTTGCGTAGCATTCATTAAATGAAAATTAGGGGCAACAGAATAATAAATAGTAGACAAAAAAGGGTGTCAAGCAGACCTAAAAAATAATAAAAAATTAGCGAGTCTGTAATTAAAAAAAAGAAAGAATAGGTTGCTTTTGCGTAGCATTCATTAAATGAAAATTAGGGGCAACAGAATAATAAATAGTAGACAAAAAAGGGTTCAAGCAGACCTAAAAAAATAATAAAAAAATAGCGATCTGTAATTAAAAAAAGAAAAAATAGGTTGCTTTTGCGTAGCATTCATTAAATGAAAATTGGGGCAAGAATAATAAATAGTAGACAAAAAGGAGTGTCAAGCAGACCTAAAAAATAATAAAAAAATAGCGAGTCTGTAATTAAAAAAGAAAAGAATAGTTGCTTTTCGTAGCATTCATTAAATGAAAATTAGGGGCAAACAGAAATAATAAATAGTAGACGCCCTCGGACATACAACAAAACACCTTGCCGAATCCACGCTCCGTCCAATCGTGTTTTTCATTTAATAATGCTACGCAAAAGCAACCTATTCTTTCTAATTTATTACAGGACTCGCTATTTTTTATTATTTTTTAGTCTGTTACACTCTTTTTTGCTACTATTTATTATTCTTTTGCCCCTAATTTTCATTAATGAATGCTACGCAAAGCAACTAATTCTTTTCTAATTTTTTTATTACAGACTCGCTAAATTTTTTTATTTATTTTTTGTCTGCTTGACACTCTTTTTGTGTTACTATTATATTTTCTGTTGCCCCTAATTTTCATTAATGAATGCTACCGCAAAAAGAACCTTTCTTTTCTAATTTTTTACAGACTCGCTATTTTTTTATTATTTTTATAGGTCTGCTTGACAACTCTTTGTTTGTTCTACTATTTTATTATTCTGTTGCCGCTAATTTTCATTTAATGAAGCTACGCAAAAGCAACCTATTCTTTTCTAATTTTTTCAATTACAGACTCGCTATTTTTTATTATTTTTTTAGGTCTGCTTGTACCTTTTTTGTCTTAACTATTATTATTCATTTTGCCCCTAAATTTATTTAATGAATGGCTACGCAAAAGCAACCTATTTTTCTAATTTTTTTATTACAGACTCGCTTATTTTTTTATTATTTTTATTTTGGTCTGCTTGACAACTCTTTTTTGTTCTCTATTTATTTCTTTTTGCCCCTAATTTTCATTTAATGAATGCTACGCAAAAGGCAACCTATTCTTTTTCTATTTTTTTATTACAGACTCGCTATTTTTTATTATTTTTTAGGTCTGCTTGATACCCTTTGTCTACTATTTATTATTCTTTTTGCCCCTAATTTTCATTTAATGAATGCTACGCAAAAGCAACCTATTCTTTTCTAATTTTTTATTACAGACTCGCTATATTTTTTATTATTTTTAGGTCGCTGCTTGACACTTCTTTTTTGGTCTACTATTTTATTATTCTTTTGCCCCTAATTTTCATTAATGGCAATG
>NW_027020025.1:10622684-10649517 GCF_013076305.1 Rhopilema esculentum
AGTAGACAAAAAAGAGTGTCAAGCAGACCTAAAAAACAATATAAAATTAGCGAGTCCGTAATTAAAAAATTAGAAAAGAATAGGTTGCTTTTGCGTAGCATTCATTAAATGAAAATTAGGGGCAACAGAATAATAAATAGTAGACAAAAAAGGGTATCAAGCAGACCTAAAAAATAATAAAAAATTAGCGAGTCTGTAATTAAAGAAAGAAAATAATAGGTTGCTTTTGCGTAGCATTCATTGAATTAAAATTAGGGGCAACAGAAAAATAAATAGTAGATAAAAAAGGGTGTCAAGGAGACCTAAAAAATTATAAAAAATTAGCGAGTCTGTAATTAAAAAAAGAAAAGAATAGGTTGCTTTTGCGTAGCATTCATTAAATGAAAATTAGGGGCAACAGAATAATAAATTGTAGACAAAAAAGAGTGTCAAGCAGACCTAAAAAATAATAAAAATTTAGCGAGTCTGTAATTAAAAAAAAAGAAAAGAAAAGGTTGCTTTTGCGTAGCATTCATTAAATGAAAATTAGGGGCAACAGAAAAATAAATAGAAGACAAAAGAGGGTGTCAAGCAGACCTAAAAAATAATGAAAAATTAGCGAGTCTGTAATTAAAGAAAGAAAAGAATAGGTTGCTTTTGCGGAGCATTCATTAAATTAAAATAAGGGGCAACAGAATAATAAATACAAGACAAAAAAAGGTGTCAAGCAGACCTAAAAAATAATAAAAAAGTAGCGAGTTTGTAATTAAAAAAAGAAAAGAATAGGTTGCTTTTGCGTAGCATTCATTAAATGAAAATTAGAAGCAACAGAAAAATAAATAGTAGACAAAAGAGAGTGTCAAGCAGACCTAAAAAATAATAAAGAATAAGCGAGTCTGTAATTAAAAGATAGAAGAAAGAAAAGAATAGGTTGCTTTTGCGTAGCATTCATTAAATTAAAATTAGGGGCAACAGAAAAACAAATAGTAGATAAAAAAGGGTCTCAAGGAGACCTAAAAAATTATAAAAAATTAGCGAGTCTGTAATTAAAAAAAAAGAATAGGTTGCTTTTGCGAAGCATTCATTAAATGAAAATTAGGGGCAACAGAATAATAAATAGTAGACAAAAAAGAGTGTCAAGCAGACCTAAAAAATAATAAAGAATAAGCGAGTCTGTAATTAAAAGATAGAAGAAAGAAAAGAATAGGTTGCTTTTGCGTAGCATTCATTAAATGAAAATTAGGGGCAACAGGGGCAACAGAAAAATAAATAGTAGATAAAAAAGGGTGTCAAGGAGACCTAAAAAATTATAAAAAATTAGCGAGTCGGTAATTAAAAAAAAAGAATAGGTTGCTTTTGCGTAGCATTCATTAAATGAAAATTAGGGGCAACAGAATAATAAATAGTAGAAAAAAAAGGGTATCAAGCAGACCTAAAAAATAATAAAAAATTAGCGAGTCTGTAATTAAAAAAAGAAAAGAATAGGTTGCTTTTGCGTAGCAATCATTAAATGAAAATTAGGGGTAACAGAATAATAAATAGTAGACAAAAAAGAGTGTCAAGCAGACCTAAAAAATAATAAAGAATAAGCGAGTCTGTAATTAAAAGATAGAAGAAAGAAAAGAATAGGTCGCTTTTGCGTAGCATTCATTAAATGAAAATTAGGGGCAACAGAATAATAAATAGTAGAAAAAAAAGGGTATCAAGCAGACCTAACAAATTATGAAAAATTAGCGAGTCTGTAATTAAAAAAAAAAGAATAGGTTGCTTTTGCGTAGCATTCATTAAATGAAAATTAGGGGCAACAGAATAATAAATAGTAGAAAAAAAGGGTGTCAAGGAGACCTAAAAAATAATAAAAAATTAGCGAGTCTGTAATTAAAAAAAAAAGAATAGGTTGCTTTTGCGTAGCATTCGTTAAATGAAAATTAGGGGCAACAGAATAATAAATAGTAGACAAAAAAGAGTGTCAAGCAGACCTAAAAAATAATAAAAATTTAGCGAGTCTGTAATTAAAAAAAAAGAAAAGAAAAGGTTGCTTTTGCGTAGCATTCATTAAATGAAAATTAGGGGCAACAGAATAATAAATAGTAGACAAAAAAGGGTGTCAAGCAGACCTAAAGAATAATAAAAAATTAGCGAGTCTGTAATTAAAAAAAAGAAAAGAATAAGTTGTTTTGCGTAGCATTCATTAAATGAAAATTAGGGGCAACAGAATAATAAATAGGAGACAAAAAAGGGTGTCAATTATACCTAAGAAATAATAAAAAATTAGCAATTCTGTAGTTAAAAAAAAAGGAATAAGTTGCTTTTGTGATCTAATCATTAAACAAAAAGTAATGGCAACAGAACAATAAATAAAAGAAAATAAAATAAAATAAAAGAAAATAAAAAAATTTGGTTGCTTTTGTGATCTAAAAAAGTACTGAAAAGTAGGGTCTTTTGAATAATAAAATCAAGACAAAAAAAGGACATTTGTCAGACCTTAAAAGGAATAAAATGGAAGGATATCGATGCTGAATAAAAAGGTCTACTGAATAATATCAAGGAGAGAAAAATAATTTGTTAATGTGATATAGCAAAGAAAGGGAGGGCCTCCGTAAAAAACAAAATGGCTATTATGTAATGTTTAAAAGGCACAAATGGAGGGGCCAGTCTAATAAACAAAACATACAAAAAGAGGGCACTACTAATACTAAAAGTAATACTAAAAGGAAATAAAAAGTGGGTATTTCTTTTAAAAAAGATCAAAAGCAAGGCTACTTCTGAGGCATGCAACTTATTCAGAAAGAGCTAATTCCTCCGTTATAAAATAGTAATAAAAAGCAGGGTTTTCTGTTACACAAAAAAAATCTACGATAAGATAAGAAGGCGTTGTATGGCATACTGATAAGAAAAAATATATGTTTAAAAGTAGGTTTGAAGACTGGACAGTTTTTTACCAAGTTTGCTCGTAAAAGACTGGACAGTTTGCTCGAAATCAAGTAAAATTTATTATTATTTATACATCTAGATCACATTAGGAATAGCTTCAAATATGTTGGGAAGGAAATGTGCAAAAAAATAGATTTTGCTTTCACTGCAATGCTCACAAATAAGAAAGGTTAAAAATGGGTTTAAGATCCTAAAACAAACTTCACACTAGCATTGTCTTCATTTTTTGACCTACATTGGAACCTATTAGAAATTTTTTCTGGTGTCTTTTTTTGCAAAACAGCATGGAATAATAATGTGATATAAATAGATTTGAAAAAAGCAAACATTTCACAACAGAGTACTTAAATCTTTTTTATCTAACACTCCCCAGAGTATAAAATGTTAGAATAAGGGCCAGAAAGAACACAATGGAAATAAATACCCAATTGTGGATCGAAACAGGTCAATCAGAAAAATGCAAGCACATGACCATCAAAGTTGTCCTTTCAGTGCTGCGTGCCCATTAAAAAATTACCACTGGGGTCCAAGAGAGAAAACAAACTCGTTCTCTCTGCACAATGTGTCCTATGTAGTCAGAATCACACTGGCATGTAAATTAAAATTACTTTAACTGGATTTCAAAATTAAGCAATTTTTTACGAAAAATGCTTGCTAGAAATCAGTTACAATTTATTATCAGCAATGGTTAGATGAAAGTCTCAAAATTTTGGGAAAAATTAAAAACAAGATAACCCGACTATAGCTTTTCACGTTTTCAGAATGTCCTACAACTTTACCCTGACAATCTTGCGCCTAGATCTCATATGACCTCAAAACTACAGTATGAGGTCACAAAAGGATTGCTTTGTTAGTGCTTTCTAGCATTCACCGTTCTGGGTTGATATCATCGATTCTGCATCTCGCTATCTACAGAGCTTTCTCAATGGACTTGAGATTTGAAATCTTTATCTTCACATTAGTTTACATTGAGAACTTCATGTTGTTTGGACCGTTCGATCACGAGTTACTTTGCTTTGAATATTTAGATATTTCTTTAGATTTGACCGGAATTCGCTGCTGCTGTAGTGAAAAAATTTCATTACAGCAGCAAAGTCCATTGAAATATATAGGAAAAGCAAAATTTTGAAAATGAAACTAAATTTTCGCTGCCTGACGGCCCAAACAACATGAAATTCGTCACAAATTAATTTGAACATGAAGATTCCGATTCTGTGATCAATTTTTGGCAACTTCAAAGATAAAAAATTGCCCGGAACATAAAATAGTTCATAAAAAGACACTTATCATCTATATTTCCAGTGACACTCAAAATATTATAATTAAAAAAATTGAGATGTGTGAATTATAATTTGCAAAAAATCGTAACATAACAGAAGAAACAAGCCATGCACATACCACATTTGTACCCATCATTTCCAGCGTTGGGGTTATGATTATTCCCGCCATATTGTTTTGATCTCAGTAACATCAAATCGAGGCCAAAATGTTTGCCTTGATCACTGGGGGTAATTTGCCCCCTGACCCCTCACAGCGGCCCTGCTCCTCAAAATAGCCCTTATCTGAAAGCCCCTTTATTGATAAGCAGCCAGGGGGCCAATTCGAGGATTGACTGTATTCAAAATGCCTTTGATACCACAAAATTGGCTCACTTGAGCGCGGGAAATAATCACTGACTAAACAGCGTCTTTGTATCCCTGTCTGCATCATTGCCTAGGCCAAAAAGATGGTGGATAACTAACAGGAGAGGAAAACAAGTTTTAACGCACCAGAATAAAAAAAAAGAATGGCGATTACGTAGATAAAACATTCATAATTTATTTATTTCAACTGTATACTGCTTTATTAAGTAACGAATTTGGTGTTATTACTGCAAAAAAGCTGATGGTAGAACATGACTGATGGCAGAAAGTAAAAGAACTGTTCTTATTAACAAGCTGCTCTGCTTAATCACAGAGCGAAATCAAATTGGAGATCAATTTGACGAGAGAGGATTCACACTACTGGAAACAGTATGTGATGGCTTACAAAATATGTCAGCCGGAAATGTTGTTTCTATCTTGTCAAAAAGCTGGTTATGCATTGGAAGTTGTGATTTTGCAAACGGATTAGAGTATTGTCAGGCTGCTTTGGATTACGTGTGGGAGGAGTTAAATACGGGATACTGGAAGGATGTGGATATTTGCTGGAGAAAGGCATACACGCTTTCTACATTCCTGAAAGTTTTGTGTCAAATTGGGATATGTGAGAGTAGAAATGAAGTTTTCAAAACCTGTGATATGGGATTGCTTATGGGGGCGCCAGTGCATAAGAACGTTTTAGTAAAGGTTATGATGGTTTTGCAAGAAGCTGAATTTAGCTTTCAAGAGCATGAATCATCTTTGGCAGAATGCACTGAAGTTTTTGTGGATAACAATTTGGAAAATAACAGAAAGATGAAAGTCCCTATTAAAAGAAAATGGAGAGATGAACTGAATGATGGAACTGCCAGCAAAGAAATCAATGTTGGTGGTATTGAAAAAGTTCAACTTCAAGAAAGCTCTGCTTTGCAAAATGACAAGAGCGCGACTGAAAAGAAAGAGGGTCTAGAAATTTTTGTATCGGCAGATAGATATCCTTTTGGTTTAGCAGGCAGTAGAAGCATTGAGAGAATCTCAAACCCATCACTGCAGAATTTTTATACAAATTTCATGATAAAATCAACCCCAGTTGTTATTGAAAATGCAATTAGTCATTGGCCTGCAATGTCAGAAAGAAGATGGAGTGTCAATTATATCAAGAAAAAAGCTGGACATAGAACAGTACCTATCGAAATTGGGGGAAGATACACTTCTGAGGACTGGACCCAGAAATTACTTACAATAAATGAATTCATAGACCATTATATAACTGATAATAGTGATAAAGGCTACTTAGCACAACATCAGCTTTTTGACCAAATACCAGAATTAAGAAATGACATATGCATTCCAGATTATTGTTGTCTTGGTGATGAAAATAATGATGCAATGGTCAATGCTTGGTTTGGTCCTTGTGGAACTGTTTCACCCCTGCACCATGACCCGTATCAAAATCTGTTTGCACAGGTGATAGGAAAAAAGTACATCAGAATCTACGATTTGAAGTATAGTGAGAATGTGTACCCTCATGAGTCACACTTACTGGATAATACTAGTCAGGTATGACATAAACAGTTATGTCAGTTTTACTTCTGACAAATGCTTTCCCATTTGATTATATTCTGTACAGGGGTGGAAAATTACGGTAAGAAGGTTGTCCCCCAGAAGCTCTTTAAGTGGTCTCCTGCGAAAATACCTACAGGGGTGGGCTTTTCCGGTAAAACTTTGGTCACCCAGCAGTTACCCTGTGTAACAATAAGCAGTCTCCCGCAAATGAAATCCATTGGTCGAGGGAGACTGAATTGTCCACCTCTGGTATATCAAACACTGTTTGAAAGCATTATTTCAAAATTTCTTTTTGAAGTAAGCTTTTAAAATATATCCATTGCTGTTGAATTGTAAAAATTATTCAGTTATGTGACAAAAGGCTTTAATTAGAAATTCATACCCATAGAATGAAACTGTGGATTCACTTGTGAGTTTTTAATGATTTTGCTTTATTCAGGGGTTCTTTTTGAATTACTTTTCTTTTTGGTATTAAATATCAGAATATCAGCAATAATGTATAACTGCAAAACTTGATATCCTAATTTTGACCAAACTGTTTATGATGGGCATCAAAAGTGGTATAAATTTGAAAGGTCTTTATGACTTAGAACATTTATTTCGGACATTATATATTTAGGCTTAAGAAGTAGAAGAGAAAAAGCTTCACAAACAAGTGACTCTGAAAGTTTCAAAATTTTCTTTTTTAACCTTGTGCAAGGAAAATATTATTATGCATTTTGAAGTTTGAATAACAATATTTAAAGATTGAATAATATTTCAACTGTTAGAATCAAATTGAATGGTCAACTTGTAGTTACTTTATATGATTTAATTTTATTTTTGTTTCTTTTAGGTTGATGTAGAAGAGCCAGACTTAGAAAAATACCCATTGTTTTCCCATGCTCCATATATGGAATGCATTGTTAATGAGGGCGACTTGCTTTACATACCAAAGAAATTTTGGCATTTTGTACGGTCTTTGTCATTGAGTTTTTCAGTAAGTTTTTGGTGGTGATTTACTTTGAATTGCCTAAGTTTCTAATGCCTGTCTTCTGGTAGTTCATACACATACAATATATAGAAATAAAGTTATTGGGTTTTTCTCAGCCTCAGCAGCAAAAGTTCATTAGTAATTTATATATTCATACAAAACCAGTGATAATAATCAGTCAAATTTTTTTGCAGTAATTGCTGTATAAATATTTATCTCCTCTCGCTTTCAAACTAGTTGTAATTCTCTCCATAAATAATTCAATAGAAGTGCAAAAGATAAAACAAAGTTAAACACATAAAGTTTCCTATTGTTCAATATATATTAACACCCATAACTTGGAACTAATCTTTTTAGCTAAATCTACAAAAACTTCATAAGTTTCATAGGATTCCAATATTTTCAAATATAATCAGTGATATCCCAGTTTTATATTAAACATAGCTAATAACTCTAAAAATTCTCTTTCATTAAAATCATCTTTGAATAACAAAGTTAAATATTTACACATTGCTATGTATACACCCAATTTAAAAACAAACTTATAATAATAATCAGTTACTGTTATTTGATAACAAAAATATAGGAATAAATAATTTGCCACCAACATTACTTAGAACACAACTGTAACAATGTTTGAAGAATCTGCTTTTTTTAAGGAAGAGTGTGACATCATTTTCTATGTGGATTAGTTCAATAGGTTTGGTTTAATTTAGTATTTGGTTCATTTACTGTAGAAAAAAGCCTTTCTCTTAAATGAAAACCTTTAGAACTTTTATCTTGTGGAACATTAACAACTTTGATCTCAACCCAAGCAAATAAAAACTAATTCTAGGGGTATTCTTTGATACAATTTTTTTCTAAGAAATGTTTCTTTTACTCATATGTTACTTCTAAAGCTTTTTAAACATAATAAGAATATGTTGAATGATATTCAAAAAATTGAATTGTAAGGCTTTTTGAGGCTCATAGAAATTCATGTAGGAAAGGGCACTAGTATTAAGTTATTGAGGTGGTAGAAAGTATCCACTGTAACACTTGATGCCAAAACATTCTTTTCACTTAACATGATCAAGGGGAAAATCTTGATCTTTGATTGAAACCAAAAAGTGAAAAAAATGTTTTGCTATTTAAATGATATCCAGATAAGTCACTCAAATGGGCTAGAGCTTATCCTACGTCTTTGTGAAGCTGAACTGGATGAGCGGAGGGACCCTCTCATTGCTCCAGCTTGGAACCCAATAGCACTTGTCTTTTCAGTTAGATGAATTGCTTGAAGTTCATCAAGAGCTTTTGAAAATGGTGTTTCAAAACTCACAGTTCTCCTAAGATAAAATTCAATGCAAAATTATTGTCTATTATCTGGAAGGTAAAATCTAAGTGGGTAGTTTTCAAGTGGATAAGTAATACCTTGAGAAGACCTAAACTCATCTTTCCTGTTTTTACCCTGTCTTTTCTTTCAGTTTGTTTGTGTTTGGGCTTGCATTAAATCTAGTCCACACTGTCCTAAAACTGAAACCTTTGATTATAAATATGAATAACAAAAAGTTTATGAATACTGAGAAAATGAGAAAATTTTTTTCTCTTTAATAGGCATAGCACCCACACTACACTTTGGTGAAATATGCAAGCTGTTTTGGCCAGTAAAAATATATAACAATCATTATCTGTAAGTGTTAATTTCGAAAGCCCTGAAAAGCTGTTAGATTGCTACAAACCCAGCTTTGGTGTGGCTCCCTCTCTGGCTCTCGAGTTCATTTGCTGTTCCATTGCTACTGTAGGATTTTCCCAATGATTGCTTCCGGAGAGTTGTATAAGATCCAGGCCGAAATGATAATCCTATGAGACTGTCTACAAAATGAAATGATTCAAATAGCAATTTTAAGGGTAGGGTGGGAATTAGGTATTTACTTGAAGACATATATTGCTAAAAAGACATTCTTGAGGAACAACCAATACCACTTTCACTTTGTCTTCAGATGAAACTTTTTACAGAACTTTGGGGTGGGTATTTTGCCCCCCACATCATGAAAGATCCTCCTTTTTTTATTACTTGATATTCATTTTATGAGCATACAAGTCACCTTCAAAAAGCTTGGAATTTTTAAAGATGAAGTTGTACCATAGAATCTTATATTCCATCATTTTATTACAGTTGTCTACTCTCTCCCCAAATCTAGATCTTTATTTGAGAAAATTCATTTCCACACATTTTTAAACATGCTCAGATAAAATCATCTTCCTTCCATTTAATTCTTTGTTCAAATCATAAAGTGTTACTAGCTCGATTATTGGAGCCTTAGGGTACATGAAAAATTTAATGGATCCCAAATATCATTGATTTACAGTGAATAAGATCTATTAAATTATACAAATAGCATACAGCATTGTTACAATGTGAATTACACAACCAATTTATGCCACAAAGAATGTTTTTATTTTGTTGGTGTCAACCTGATTTTCTTTCACGCAAAATTTATTGTTTACAACATGTGTTTGAAAAACATTCCACAAGTTGTTTGAAACCAAAAAGGCATTGAACGCGATCCATGTCATAAGGAGAAAATCCACGCCAAAAGGAGAAAGAAAACACAGACCAATCAAAATCAAACGTGATTAATCGCAATCGGTAGAAAAAAGCAGCTTCTACCGCCTAAGCCAATCAGAAGTCTGCATTTTCCCAAAAAATCGCATGACAGTGATATTGGCGCTAATCCTGATGACAGCGCATGGACGGGTGATAATCCTGCTTGATGCCTTTGATATTCCGCCTTCGCGGCAAAACACTGCATGCAACACAAAAAGCGTTTTTGACTTTTTCTACAGGACTTCGGGCGTGCTCTCGCGACACTTTCTATGCAGAGGGGAGGAGTTTTTGGGTGGTAGTCGCCCCACTTTCATGAAAAATCGGAATGTTTCGGTGAAACAAATCCTATGTTAGTAAACGCTTTATGTTAATTCCATGAAATTATTAAAAAACTTATATTGGAAATTTCGATTATAAAACGAAATGAGGCATTACCTGGTTACTGTAAGGTTAGCAGCAATCTCAACTCCTTTCTGTCCTTTGTATGAGCTTTAGGCTTTGCACCACATTAACCAAACCGTTTTCGCGCCAAATCCCATGCACGTGTTTGCAGTCTTCCCGCGAAAATTTTCGCTATTTGGCATTGAAAATCTTGTAAAAATTATTTAACAAATAATCCGATGGTTGGTATGGTCCTTCCTGTAAGTTACTCATGTTTTCCTTGGTGTTTTGTGAGAATTAACATGATGCGAATTGCTGTTACCATCGATCGCATGGTGTAGCCTGCGACACAGACCAAATCGAATGCATTCGATTTGGTCTGTGTCGCAGGCTACACCATGCTATCGCGGCTGGCAGCATGTTGAACAATCGGCCATTGATGGCTGTTGACAGCTTAACAGCTTTGAAAAAAACGGAGACACCGTTGTGTATCCTCCGCTGGCTACGGTTGCCTTGAATCCAGGCGAGAAAAATTGCGAAGAGCCCCGTCTACGAACTAGGGTCAAAGTTAGAGTCCTGCTATAAAGGGACGTAAAAACGTAGAAGAACACTTAAAAGGACTTCAAGAAATGAAAATTTTTTTGAAAACATAGAAGAATATTAATGATCAAATATTGTATAGTTATTATTCTTGTGAACATTTATATACGGGAAAAATTGTTTTTCTAACTTTCGAAAAGATCAAAAGTGTACCCTGAGCATCTCTATAATGGGTTTTCCAAAGTAAGAACCGTTTCAATTTAGTTTTCATTATATAATTTACACTTTGAAGAAATGTTAAAGTCAAAAAAACTGTGGTCTAATTTGCTAGTCCTTTTAGTTTTACACTAACTTGTGACAATAACAAGCTCTTCCTGCAAAAGGCTATTGAATACCAAGGACAGCGGTTTATATCACAGATTGGAGGAGCTAAAGCGTTTTTTTAGGGAGGGGGGGAGGGGGCTAAAGATGCTAAAAACTAAGAGCAGATTGGGGCCAACTTTTTGTATGGTTTTAAATATAATTTGGGAATTATTGGGGGCTATTTAATTTTTTCTTAAATTAGAATGAGCATTTTCAGTTGCGTTCGCTAGTGGTAATTATCATGACATCTAGGGAAATTTTGGCATTTGTGTGCCGTATTTTTTGGAATACTTTTGTGGGTCAGGGTATGCTTTTGGCAAATTTTTATAGGACAGGGTTAGGGTGCAAAAAGGTTTCCCGCACAGCCCCCTTGTCATTTTCCTAGTCAGGTCCCCCCACCCTCTGGGAATCTATCTATGTGATATATGCTAGCCCTGCTATATCCGGGTTCATAATTTGCAGGAGCACAGAATTTTGATTTGTTTTATTAGCTTTTGGAAGAATTCTAGACTGATGACATTTCTTACTTCGGCGGGTATATCATTCACAACATCTGGATTTTGGTTACTGTTAGTGGATCCGAGTTATTTTTCAGCAGTTTTATTACTCTTTTTACAAAAACAATTATTTAAGAACACGAGCCTCAAAATTTGTCAAATGTCAAGAACAATAATGTGAAATCACCCTTAAAAAGTTTATATAAAAAACGAAGAGTTTTTTGCCATCTAGGGGTGCTTTTTGGGTGAACTTTCAAACTTGTCAGCAAATAACGCCTGTCGCACCAATTTTGTTGGCAAATGAGGCCTGAACTCCGATAATTCAAGAAATAATTTAGAACAATCCTGGAGCAAATTTTCGAAAAAATTAAAAACATCCAGGCTGAATTTCAATTTGCCGGTTCTTAAGGAAAGTTTTTTTAATTTATAGATATCTAGACCGAGATCCGATTTTACAAGGCATTGTCATATTTTAGAAACACGGCACGACTAGTGTAAAATGTGGCCAGAGAATGGCTTTTAAACATCACAAAGTCATTTTCAGATAGACTAACAAAAGTTTGGCATCTGGCAAATAATCTTCCCACTTACAATTATGGTGCAAAAAGTGTGAACGGGAGAGGGTCAGAAAATATTTTTGGGTGCTCTTCGTGGCTATGAATCCCCTTCTCGGGGTTTTCCAGTATAACTGTGTTTTCAAGGCATCGAGAAAGCTTCCTTGCAATAATGGAGTGGAAATTGCAATAGAATGACGTCATAAAAATATTTTTCTATAAATTTCGAATTCTGATCACATAACCTGAAAAAGCATCGTAAAATACCTCTAAATATGAAAAATCAGTTAAAAGTGTTACGAATTGACAGAGTTATGGTCAGATGAGCACAAGCTCTTGCCCCATCAAACCTCTTTAAGTTGGTCTCTGTTCATAAACTTTATGAACAGAGCCAAAATAACGGTGATCCGTTAGCAAATTTCAAATCTTTCATTTGCTATATCTCATTCAGTTTTTGACTCATTGGCCTGATTTTGCATATTTAGAAGTAATTGATAGAGTTCTTCTATGTTCTTTGATCAAAATTCAAAAATTATGAAAATAGTTTTCTTGTGACGTAACACTTAGAACTCAATGCCGTTAATAGTCGTGCCACAGATGTTGCGAGCGCTTGGATACGCCGACGAAAGACACTTGGATACGGTCTTGCTACGCTTTAATCAGTGGATTAGTCGTGAAGATTTAGAAAGTTTAACAGCAAAGTTAAAAACAAGTCAAGGGCTTTATCAGGGGCGGACACTTGGTGAAATATTGGGGGGGGGGCAGTGTAGTAAACCAAATATTGAGACGTAAAATGACTTCAAAATATATTTATCTTCATCATAATCGTACATACAAAAAACTGACTTACAACACGTGCTAACTGGAATAGAGGCTAGATATGATTTATGCACATATTTTAATACTATTGTCCACAGGGGATAACACTATCCCCCTCCCCATCTCTCTTCCTATGTTAGTGAATGTGAACGAGTTCTGTTTGGTAGTATGTTTGCAATGTCTACTCTGCACCAATTTCTGTTGATCATGTTGTTATTATCTTCTGGTTGTTCTCCGTGGTTCAAGTCCCCTGTATTCCCTCCTCCCCTTGCACCCTCGACGTGTACTCTATCATCAATGAGATTTGTTGTCTTGGTATTGGTTAGGTCAGCAAAAATATCACAGACTTTTTTCTTAGGTGGTTCCTTTGCAGGTAGGGGGTCAGTTGCTTTTTTGAGTAAGTGGATTGATCTTGGAGGTATATACTTCAGTTGATTGACATGAATAGTAGGACTGGCTTTGCCACTGGCGTCAACAAGCTTACAATTCAGATCTCCTATCAAGTGGGTGATTGTCCAAGGCCCCGACCACTTTGGTTGAAAACAACGTGAAATACCTCTTTTCTGAGGTGGGTTCCATAACATGACAGTATCATTGATCTTATAATGATGTTGGGTAGTTTTCTTATCGTACTGTTGTTTCATTCTTTCTCTGCTCTGGTTGAGGATACTGCGAACATTTGTAAAGGAGTTTTTAAGGCACGTACCGATGTCATTGGCAAAAGCTTGAGCCTGTTTCACATGGTGTGGAGCAGACTGTTGAATCTGTTGCTGTGGTGATTTATTAAACAGCAACGCAGTTGGTAAAGAAAGTTTAGCACCAAGAATAAGTTCAGCAGGTGTAACTTTAGTGCTATTATTAACACTTGAACGAATGGCGTAGACAGCTGATTGCAAGAACGTGTCCCAGTTACGGCCATGTTGATCAATTTGTTTCTGCACACAGGACTTAACTAGTTTTACCATTGCCTCAGAAAGGCCATCACCTTGTGGGTGGAGACGCGAAGACTTGGATTTACCTATACCCAAGATTTTGGCGACTTCCCGCATAACATTGCCATGAACATTTGAGGCACCATCACTGTGCAAACGTTGCATAATCCCATACCGACAGATCCATTGGTCGTGAATCGCTCTAGCAATAGTAGGTGCCGATATCTCTTTGAGGGGAACAACTTCAGGCCATTTTGTAAAGTGGTCGACCAGGATAAGAGCATACTTGAAACCATCTTGAGATGCAGGCAGAAAAGGTCCGGCTAGATCGTAGCAAACAAGTTCGAATCGTTCAGTAGACTGTATTGGCTGTAACTGATCTTTGTGGTATCCTTGAGGGGGTGGATTAAAAGAAGCACAAATCTTGCAACTTTTCACCCAGTTGATCACATCCTGTTTGGCATTGGGCCAGAAATAGTGTTCACAAAGGCGAGACCAAGTTCTGTCAACAGCAAAATGACCAGAGGATGGGTGGTCATGGCAAAGTTTCAGGACGGTTCCACGTAAATCGTCAGGTACTACAGTGCATTTGTGCCACTGCAAAATGCCATCCTCAGATACAGAAAGTTTATTGCGATATGGTTTTAAGGGACCTAGACGGCAGACATCAAAGTTTCGTTTATCAGAAGACATGTACTCGATTGCTGCTTGGATGTGTTGATCTTTTGTTTGGAAATCTCTGATTGCAGCCACTGTAATATTAGGTTGTAATTCTTCCAGTGAGTTGACACTGTGCATGCGACTGAGACAGTCGCTTATGGCGTTGTTCTTGGATGGAATGTGTTCTATTTTATAATTGAACTCTGAAAGTTGCAAAGCCCAATTCAGCAATTTTCTACTCTTAGGGTTGCGTTTGGATTGCAGGAATGAAGTTACGCGATTATCAGTACGCAAGAAAAAGGGTTTACCAAGAAGGTAGTGACGAAATTTTTCGGTAGCAAAAATTATAGCATGCGCCTCTTTCTCTACAATGTTCCACCTTGATTCAGTTTCATTGAACTTTCTGCTGGCGTAGGCGACGATGTATGTTTTGCCATCACTTGTGTTATGGGCTTTAAGACATGCACCTTCACCTCTGTCTGATGCATCGACTTCTAGGATGAAAGAGTCTGTACTTGTAGGAGCTCGTAAAACTGGTGCGGAAGAGAGAAGCTGCTTTAGTGCTTCAAAGGCTGCTTGAGCTTCAGGTGTCCAGACAAACGTTGAAGTCGGTTTTGCAAGTTCGTGTAGAGGAGCAGCAACAACAGAGAAGTGGGGAACAAATCGATCACAAAATTGTGCCATGCCTAAAAATTCCTTCAAGGATTTGGCATTGGATGGCACTGGAAAATCGGTGATGGACTGAATGCGAGCTGGGTCAAGGCGAATGTGTCCCTTGTCAATGAAATGGCCTAAATACGGCAAACTTGTCTGGAAAAATTTGCATTTCAAGGCGTTCAAAGTGAGACCAGACTGTCGAATTCTTGCTAAAACTCTGCGAACATTGGAGAGGTGATCTGTGAAATCTAATCCTTTAATAACCACATCATCGTAGAAGGGTGGTAGAATACAGTCGCTTAAATCAGAAAATGTTTGTTCCATGGTTCGTTGGAACAAAGAAGAGGCCGGTTTGATACCTTGAGGCATAACGTTCCAGGTCCATTGACCAAAACCGTAACCAGGAGAAAAGGCAATGATCGGTTTGATTCTATCAGCACACGGAATTTGGTGGTAGCCACTGTTGAAGTCGATTGAGCTGACATATTGAGAGCCGCGAACAGAGTCAAGACATTGTTGAAGGGATGGAGAAGGCCAACCTGAATCTTTGATGGCAGGGTTGAGAAAACGATAGTCAACTACAAGTCGAAAACGATCGGTAACATCACAGCTATTTGAAACATTCTTCTTGGCAACAAGGACTGTAGCAGCACGATAAGGTGAATCAATATGTTCAATTAGGCCATGAGCTTTATAGTGTTGTAAAAGTTCCTTGACAATGGATTGTTGATGAAGTGGCACTCTGCGTAAAGGCATTGAAATGGGTGTCGAATGAGCCAAATCAAAGTCAAATTCTGTCACGTTGGTTTTGCCAATTTTGGTGTTTGATAAAGAGAAGACATCAGAAAATTCCATCAGTAAATGCTTGGCTTGTTGAAACTGCGAGGGAGACAAGTGGGTCAACTGTGAAGTGAGAATCGTAATAGGATCGGAGGTTTGAGTAGAATTATCTGTGTCCTGAGTAGAGAGAAGATTAATTGTGTCTTTAGGAAGAACAGAGAATTCTTCAAAGTCATACGTCCCTAGAGCAACCTTGGTGCCCTTTTTGATGGTCTTTGCGACGGCAGAAGTATTAACAAGGACGGTGGGAACACATGAGTGTTGATGAGAAACCTTGTGTAAGTACGGAACAACCTTTACATGCAGACGTTCTTCAAAGGGTGCATGTCCATCAATCAGTGCAGTCGGTTCTGAAACTGGGCGGAATGCATGAAGGGAGGGCCCATTAGCAACTGTCTTAATAGTCAATGATTGTCCGGGTAGTATTGTGTACTTGTTCGGTGTTATGAAAGCAATGTTATCTTGAAGAGAAGGCTGAGAAGATACCAATACCATGGATTGATCTAGATGAAGGAGTTTCTTGGAGTTGTCAATGCCCCATTTGGTAAATTTATTTAGAAAACTCAAACCGAGAATGCAAGAATAAGGCAATGCATCAATAATCATAAATTCAACAATGTGAGATACAGCAGGATGCCCTACTACAAGAGGGGCTTCAATCACACCAAAGGGTTTCATTATTTGTCCATTTGCATCAAGCAAACCTGGGCCAGTATAACCCTGTAATGGTAGGTTTTGCAAGTAAGGACTGCCAGTGAAACATCTTTTGGCAAGACAGCATACGGTGGCACCAGAATCAAGCATCATTGGAATTTGCTGTCCATGTAATGTTCCTGTTAGCCAAAGCAAATTAGGTTCTCTCTGCAGAAAAGATTGTGATTCTTCTTTTTGGGGGGTCAATGAAGCATTGTCGGCTTTCCCAGTATGACCCTTTACTGGGGGCCCCAAAAGTTTCCCGACTGTTGAGGAAGATTAGCTTGCTGCTTGTAAGCTAGGCAATCACGTTGGATATGATTTAAGCCGTGGCAAAAATAGCACTGAATAGGTTGCCGTCCGTCTGGCCTTGCGTTTCGAGGCTGAAAATCCCTGCCAAAATTGCGTTGAAAACCATTGCGTGATTGCCTACGGTTGCTCTGCGGGGCAGAAAAAACAGGGGCACCATGCTGATGTTGAAGTTGCTGTGAGGGCCTAAACGGAAGTTGACGGTTGAGTGCATTGATTTGGTCTTGTTGTTCATCAAGCTTCCGCATTGTGAGTTGACTTTGTTGCTCAAATTTGGTGTACAAGGCAAGAATGGCGTCCAGTGTTGTATCAGATGGATTTGCAGCAGTTAAAACAGCATCAGAAGGGCCAGTGACAATAGCACCGTTGATTATCGCAGATGGTAAGGAAAGATGAACTGATGCATCGCGGCAAGCCTTGAGCAAATCTTGATGGGTAATTTTGTCATCATACGGGTTGGTGCAAAAGATGAATATATTTCTGCGAAGTGTATCAGAAATCCCTTGTAAAAACTTGCGTTTCACCGCATGGTTTATAATGTCAGTTTTGGCTTTTGGATTGGCGGCTCTGAATAACTGTAAAAGGTGGGTCATGAATTCTTCTTCACTTTCATCGATCTTTTGAATGCAGCGTTCGAATGCAGTCATGTGAGCTTCGCGATCGGTTTCTGAATCGAAAACCGCGGCAAGTTGTTCCTTAAGCTCGCTGTATTTCTGGGGACTGCCTTTCTCATCTTCAAATTGATCCAAGATGGCTTTAGCACGGCCATCAACACAAAGCATTAGAATTTGGCCAACCACGAGGTCGTCAGATTTCTCGACAATAACACAACATCTGTTGAAGTTACGAAGCCATTGGTGCAAATTTATGTCCCCGTCGCCGGTGAACTTCTCAAGTTTTGAAAAAATTATGTTAAAGGATGACATTGTAAAATGATGTGGGTCAAATCGCTCCTGTCACCAGTGTAGTAAACCAAATATTGAGACGTAAAATGACTTCAAAATATATTTATCTTCATCATAATCGTACATACAAAAAACTGACTTACAACACGTGCTAACTGGAATAGAGGCTAGATATGATTTATGCACATATTTTAATACTATTGTCCACAGGGGATAACAGCAAGCCTATTGTTTCAATAAGATGAAATCACATTTCCCAATGTCTTAGAACAAAAGACCACTGTTCTCCAAGGTATTGGGGGCGACCGCCATCGAAAACCATAGTGAGGCTTTGCTTCTTAAATATTAAGATAATTCTAGATACAAAGCTAATGTCCAATCAAGTTTTCTTGACATTTATTACTTGTCTCACCTAAGGTTCAATTGAGCGTGAAGTTAGTCAACTGAGTTCAAGATATTTAGCACCCACCCAAAAGACCTGAACTGCCATAACAAGCAAAGCCTCATTTAAAAAAAAAACAATTTTTAGAATTTTTGAAAATTGACCATATAACCTGAAAGGACAACATGAAATACTTTTAAATCTGCCAAACAGGTTATGTTATGGTAGGTTATAAACAGAGACAAAAAATTAAGGTTTTCGATGGCGGTCGCCCCCAATACCTTGGAGAACAGTGGTCTTTTGTTCTAAGACATTGGGAAATGTGATTTCATCTTATTGAAACAATAGGCTTGCCCCCCCCCCCAATATTTCACCAAGTGTCCGCCCCTGATAAAGCCCTTGACTTGTTTTTAACTTTGCTGTTAAACTTTCTAAATCTTCACGACTAATCCACTGATTAAAGCGTAGCAAGACCGTATCCAAGTGTCTTTCGTCGGCGTATCCAAGCGCTCGCAACATCTGTGGCACGACTATTAACGGCATTGAGTTCTAAGTGTTACGTCACAAGAAAACTATTTTCATAATTTTTGAATTTTGATCAAAGAACATAGAAGAACTCTATCAATTACTTCTAAATATGCAAAATCAGGCCAATGAGTCAAAAACTGAATGAGATATAGCAAATGAAAGATTTGAAATTTGCTAACGGATCACCGTTATTTTGGCTCTGTTCATAAAGTTTATGAACAGAGACCAACTTAAAGAGGTTTGATGGGGCAAGAGCCTGTGCTCATCTGACCATAACTCTGTCAATTCGTAACACTTTTAACTGATTTTTCATATTTAGAGGTATTTTACGATGCTTTTTCAGGTTATGTGATCAGAATTCGAAATTTATAGAAAAATATTTTTATGACGTCATTCTATTGCAATTTCCACTCCATTATTGCAAGGAAGCTTTCTCGATGCCTTGAAAACACAGTTATACTGGAAAACCCCGAGAAGGGGATTCATAGCCACGAAGAGCACCCAAAAATATTTTCTGACCCTCTCCCGTTCACACTTTTTGCACCATAATTGTAAGTGGGAAGATTATTTGCCAGATGCCAAACTTTTGTTAGTCTATCTGAAAATGACTTTGTGATGTTTAAAAGCCATTCTCTGGCCACATTTTACACTAGTCGTGCCGTGTTTCTAAAATATGACAATGCCTTGTAAAATCGGATCTCGGTCTAGATATCTATAAATTAAAAAAACTTTCCTTAAGAACCGGCAAATTGAAATTCAGCCTGGATGTTTTTAATTTTTTCGAAAATTTGCTCCAGGATTGTTCTAAATTATTTCTTGAATTATCGGAGTTCAGGCCTCATTTGCCAACAAAATTGGTGCGACAGGCGCTATTTGCTGACAAGTTTGAAAGTTCACCCAAAAAGCACCCCTAGATGGCAAAAAACTCTTCGTTTTTTATATAAACTTTTTAAGGGTGATTTCACATTATTGTTCTTGACATTTGACAAATTTTGAGGCTCGTGTTCTTAAATAATTGTTTTTGTAAAAAGAGTAATAAAACTGCTGAAAAATAACTCGGATCCACTAACAGTAACCAAAATCCAGATGTTGTGAATGATATACCCGCCGAAGTAAGAAATGTCATCAGTCTAGAATTCTTCCAAAAGCTAATAAAACAAATCAAAATTCTGTGCTCCTGCAAATTATGAACCCGGATATAGCAGGGCTAGCATATATCACATAGATAGATTCCCAGAGGGTGGGGGGACCTGACTAGGAAAATGACAAGGGGGCTGTGCGGGAAACCTTTTTGCACCCTAACCCTGTCCTATAAAAATTTGCCAAAAGCATACCCTGACCCACAAAAGTATTCCAAAAAATACGGCACACAAATGCCAAAATTTCCCTAGATGTCATGATAATTACCACTAGCGAACGCAACTGAAAATGCTCATTCTAATTTAAGAAAAAATCAAATAGCCCCCAATAATTCCCAAATTATATTTAAAACCAAACAAAAAGTTGGCCCCAATCTGCTCTTAGTTTTTAGCATCTTTAGCCCCCTCCCCCCCTCCCTAAAAAAACGCTTTAGCTCCTCCAATCTGTGATATAAACCGCTGTCCTTGGTATTCAATAGCCTTTTGCAGGAAGAGCTTGTTATTGTCACAAGTTAGTGTAAAACTAAAAGGACTAGCAAATTAGACCACAGTTTTTTTGACTTTAACATTTCTTCAAAGTGTAAATTATATAATGAAAACTAAATTGAAACGGTTCTTACTTTGGAAAACCCATTATAGAGATGCTCAGGGTACACTTTTGATCTTTTCGAAAGTTAGAAAAACAATTTTTCCCGTATATAAATGTTCACAAGAATAATAACTATACAATATTTGATCATTAATATTCTTCTATGTTTTCAAAAAAATTTTCATTTCTTGAAGTCCTTTTAAGTGTTCTTCTACGTTTTTACGTCCCTTTATAGCAGGACTCTAACTTTGACCCTAGTTCGTAGACGGGGCTCTTCGCAATTTTTCTCGCCTGGATTCAAGGCAACCGTAGCCAGCGGAGGATACACAACGGTGTCTCCGTTTTTTTCAAAGCTGTTAAGCTGTCAACAGCCATCAATGGCCGATTGTTCAACATGCTGCCAGCCGCGATAGCATGGTGTAGCCTGCCACACAGACCAAATCGAATGCATTCGATTTGGTCTGTGTCGCAGGCTACACCATGCGATCGATGGTAACAGCAATTCGCATCATGTTAATTCTCACAAAACACCAAGGAAAACATGAGTAACTTACAGGAAGGACCATACCAACCATCGGATTATTTGTTAAATAATTTTTACAAGATTTTCAATGCCAAATAGCGAAAATTTTCGCGGGAAGACTGCAAACACGTGCATGGGATTTGGCGCGAAAACGGTTTGGTTAATGTGGTGCAAAGCCTAAAGCTCATACAAAGGACAGAAAGGAGTTGAGATTGCTGCTAACCTTACAGTAACCAGGTAATGCCTCATTTCGTTTTATAATCGAAATTTCCAATATAAGTTTTTTAATAATTTCATGGAATTAACTTAAAGCGTTTACTAACATAGGATTTGTTTCACCGAAACATTCCGATTTTTCATGAAAGTGGGGCGACTACCACCCAAAAACTCCTCCCCTCTGCATAGAAAGTGTCGCGAGAGCACGCCCGAAGTCCTGTAGAAAAAGTCAAAAACGCTTTTTGTGTTGCATGCAGTGTTTTGCCGCGAAGGCGGAATATCAAAGGCATCAAGCAGGATTATCACCCGTCCATGCGCTGTCATCAGGATTAGCGCCAATATCACTGTCATGCGATTTTTTGGGAAAATGCAGACTTCTGATTGGCTTAGGCGGTAGAAGCTGCTTTTTTCTACCGATTGCGATTAATCACGTTTGATTTTGATTGGTCTGTGTTTTCTTTCTCCTTTTGGCGTGGATTTTCTCCTTATGACATGGATCGCGTTTATTGGTAAATTGGTAATTTCAATAATTCCTTTTTCTGATAACTCATCCCCAATTTGATGAAACTTTGTCCAAACTAGTCTGTATAATTGATGAAGCAATGCTAAACAAATTTTGAGATTGTCCATTTTGCAACACACAATTTTTCCTGTTTCTTACAGATTTCATACCTGTTAATTACAAGTGTTTTAGAGCAGTAAGCAAAGAGTTGAATAAAGAAAAAAAATTGAAAACTTCACATTGATGCTATGCAAATGTTATAGAGATTACCTTTTGATATTGGTGATGGGAATGAAATGACTGATGGTCGGTCAATGGTTTGTTGCAGTGAAGGGGATCCTTTTTTCTCTCCATTTTGGGTGGTACCAGTTGAAAAATGCCTGCGTCTCACTTCATTTCTTGGTCCCTACAACAGTACATTAAACATTCAAATGACAATTATGCTACCAATCATAAAAAAATGCCAAAATTTCTTGGACACATCAATTTTGCAAAGGGTACTTCATGATTGCTGATTGGTCATAAGCGAAGCACCAATGAACAGGCCATTCTTTCTCTCATTTTACTTTCGACCTTCACCTGATCTGAAATTTCTCTTTAGTTTTTGGTTATTATCCAAATTTCAGTGCTATGATACCTCTTGCCAGCATGCAGTAGACAAATTTGCATTACCACATTCAACTCCTTGCTTCCTTGTTGGCAAGTTAAATTGCGATGGATTTCCTGAGGCTTTGGAGTTACAGTAGAATCCCAGTAAAACAAACTTTTTGAGGAGCTAGAAAGAATATTGTTATAATGGGAACTCTTTAAACCAAGACTTCAAGTAAAACCATAAGAAGTACTAAGGGGAACGTTTGCTTAGAGTATTATTACAGAAAATGTGTTACATGATGGGTTGGATACATCGAGGTTCCACAATACACATTCCGTAAGAAGCTGTTGGTGCAATGAAGCGTTATTAATTTCTCAGTGGTACAGAGATCCATTCAGAATTGAGCCATATGTCTAAAGAACAACAGCTGTTAGACGTAATAGCAAAAAATATTGATTCTAAATTATCACAGGTGAACAGTCAAAGAAACAAACCTCTCTCAGGATGTCTTGGTATGTAGGAGGGTACCCTGGCACATAAGCAACTGAAGCTCGTTGTTCTATGGTTTATAAAAGATAAAAAATGTTTAAAAGCTAATAAGAGACGTAATCACCACCATTACAATAACCAGGCACAACTATACAGGGTTGATAAAAATCTTTAACATTTGTGGATTTAGGTATTGCTATGTAGTCTTCTATGTAGTCTTAATTTGTTTGCTTGTTGTTTACAGCAACATGCTTTGCAACATGGAACAGATATTATTTTATATTCAATATACAATTTTACAATTAAAAGCTACTATACTGCAAGCAACTGTAATCAATATACTATGTAGAATCTACTTGACTACACTACAAGGACAATACCCTGACAACTCCGCAGCCATAAACATGAGTAATAAGTAACAGAACAAAGTTAAAACACAGATACAAGAAACCCACATAAATGATTTTTACTAATTAATACTTAGGTTTGTTTCATTTTGTATGCTGGGCTAACCTAGGGCAATCAGGTCTTTTCAAGAAAGGTATAAACGGTAAATGGGATTGAATATATGCCCAGTGAGCCAAGCACCCAATATGAAACAAAACTATAAGCTATACGCCACTGCTGGTCAGATAGCTATATGCTAACCTAAATAATTCGTTAGCAATTGTGGTTCAATGTTCAAACAAGGCTTACTTGGCTGTTGGCTTTTGTTGGGCTGCACTGAAGTTTTTGGTCGCGTTTCTGGTTCAAAGAACATCTTTGTTGGTCTTGAATATGCCACGGACTGGGAAGAAAACTTACACTGTCAATGCACAGTCTAGAAAGGGTAGGCTTCACATAGAATCTTGCTACAGCTGTTCGATGGGCAGTTTAATGCTCATATGTAACTGGCTTCGTCCTTTTTTACCTCGTATAAATGTAAAGTGCTTGTTGATATTGATGTCGAAGATGATAGAAAAGCCAAAGGAGATTTTTATTGTAGATTCAACTTTCAAACTACATATTGTAAAGGAGCGAAGTACTTTTGGGCAAATTATGTTCTTGATTAATCATGCTAAATAAAATTATTGCACAGAACACTAGGTAAGGAGAAACATAATGCAAAACTTGTAAAGACATCCCAAATCAAAATTTCTAAGGGCTTCTAAGGTTTCCAAGTTCCAAGCTGGCGTAGGAACATTAGGTTATTGGCGTAGGGTGTGCTTATTTTCAATGACCGTGAAGGCACGATAATATGCAAATCGGGAGAATTTAAGCAGGTATTGAAGTTAATGTTAAATGTCACAAAACGTTTGGCCTTGCCAATGCATAGTTAATGCAAAGAAATCGCTCTTCAAGCTCCATACCTTTGCCCGTTGCTTGGCGCTGTTGGCTGAATGTCTTGGTGCAGTCGTAACTTTTTCTACAGAGAACAGACACTTTTTTGAATCGTGAGGAACATTTTCAAGCACAAGCAAAACTTTTACTGTTATCACTTTTGTAATCAGATAGTTATGACTGGTAATCAAGGAGGTAGCCAGTCATGCATTAAAATAATTATCTTGTAACAAGTCGCTCTGTTCCTTGGCTTGCATTCATTCATATTCAAACTGAACCGATGAAGTTGTTCACAAACATGATCACCACGATATAAATTGGTAAATCGTTAAAAACAAACAAATTTAAATTATTATAAGATATTACAAGCATATTATGATGTCTCATTTCTGAAACTCAATATTAAGCGTTTGCAAGTGGAAATCAACGGCAAAATGAATGGGTAGAATAAAATTTGATAACGGGGTGAAAAATGTTCTTCAAAAATGAAATACTCGCGGTTGCAGACTGATTAATGCAGTGATTCCTCTCCCCTTTCAACATTTAACTATGTATGTATTCACAAAGTTTATAACTTAGCTACACGTTTTTAAAACTCAATGTCACGTACGACTATCGATATTATCAAATTGAAGCAAAATGCATGAGAAGCCTTACCTTGCTTTGTTTTCACATTCTTCGAGCGCTTTTCGTAAGGGTATAATGGCTCTCTTGGAAAATTGTTTTCTGCAAACGGAAATTGAACTGCTGAAATTCGATGTTTAGTAGGGAAGCTCCCCTACGAAGCCCGCTACGCGGGCTTGCCAGTGGCCCTACGGCAGGGTACATAGATTAGCCTCGGAAAAGACAAGAGGTGTATTAACCTCGATTTGAAAACAATTGGCTCCGCACAGGTCACGTGATCAAAAAAATTGCTTGCACTCTTGTGCGCATTAAATTCGCACTCCTGTGACTATCGCTAGGAAGGGGGGAGCCTCTACCCCCTTTCTATTTAAGGCTCCCCCCTTCCTAGCGATAGTCACAGGAGTGCGAATTTAATGCGCACAAGAGTGCAAGCAATTTTTTTGATCACGTGACCTGTGCGGAGCCAATTGTTTTCAAATCGAGGTTAATACACCTCTTGTCTTTTCCGAGGCTAATCTATGTACCCTGCCGTAGGGCCACTGGCAAGCCCGCGTAGCGGGCTTCGTAGGGGAGCTAGTCTTCCGTTAATTGAAAGTTGCTTCAAAACATTTGCAAGCCCAGGTCTATTCGTGTTCTTCGTTTAAATATTTTAATGGTTTACCACCTAAGTAAGCCCCCCTTGCATAAGCCCCCCTCGAATTAGCCCCCTGGGGGCTTATTTATTTTTGATATTTTTGGATGGGGGCTTATTCGAGGGGGGGGGGCTTATACGAGGGGAGGGGCTTATAAAATTATTGTAGACATTAAAAAGAAATTATTAAAATATCCCGTTTATTTTAGTAGGAATTTCTTTATGAGCTTTTAATTAATTATTACCAAAAGTATGAGTTTTTGTGGCAATTCAAGAAAATGCCAAAGGAAACCTCAGATGGCAAAAATTCATCAAAATAAGGGGGTCGGTCCAATTCTAGAATTAACGGTAGCAGTGGGGGCTTATTGAAATTTTTAGTTCTAGGGTGGGGGCTTACTCGAGTGGGATTATTTCGCGGATTTACGGTATTTGTAAATCTTGCCGCGGCTATCGGGTGCGCGCGTAGCGGGGCTCTCAGGGGAGCTAGTCTCCCGTTCACTGAAATGTGCATACAGATTTAATGTATTACGGTTGCAATATCGAGGCAAGTTTGAAACTTGCTTAAATACATTTTGCGAGCCCCGGTCTATTCGCTGTTCTCGTTTATGTATTTTCACGGGTTACCCTCTCAAGCTCTACTGTTTTTTCTGATTTCAATGATTAAGTTTTTTATCACTACATTTCTTTTAGCCCTTGTGGGGCTCGTTTAATATTGGTTACATGTGGGGATGCTCGAAAATGCGGCCAAGCTTTTCGCAAAAGAAAAGAGTTTTCGTGCAGAATTTTTCTTATGAGTCTTTATTTGATTACCCTTGCCACCCCTCCGTACTTTTTAACTGGCGTCGGAGCATAGATATCGCTGCTGAAGAGAGAGAAAGAAAAATGTTTTGAAAACTTTCTGAAAAGATATGAATGAGCCCTATAAAACTTCTGAACTAATTGCGAAAGGCTGTTGAAAAACGTTGACAAAGTTCTCCCATAGAATTTCCATAAATGAGCAGCGATGGACAATGGCAACGCGATAAGAAAAAATATTATATTGCGGATTGCGGAAAGCTGTTGTAAAACGTTGACAAAGGGTTCTTCCATAAAATCTATACGAATGAGAAGCGATGTACAATGGCAACGCGATAACGAAGAAAAATGTTATATATCGAAAAAACCAAGGCAGAAATCGAAAAACGAAGCTCGCCATGTAATATTAGAACCCCTAGTGGACCAACCCGTAAAAATTGAGCCAAATAGGACCAGCGGCGTGAGAGGAGATACTGCTCGCAAAACAATGGCGATCAGCAGCAATATCAGCGTTTTTAGCTCATTTGCATATTCACATATTAGTTATAGTAGATATCTAGCCCCATGATGGCAGCCCAGCAATGTCCATTCCTAATTGAATAACTAGAAGATATTTTTAATTCTGTTCCCGATCATATTAAATCTATTTTTAAGGTAAATCTATATTTAAATCGATATTTAATGTGTGAGGATAT
>NW_027020025.1:10649617-10665107 GCF_013076305.1 Rhopilema esculentum
AGAACACGACCGTCGACAACCGCTTCGAGTTCGAAAAGGAATGCCAAGCAGCAGTGCACGTAGATTTATCCAATTCCAAATCACCGAAATTATCGGCACACAGTAGCTTCTTTGTGGAAAGCGAAACGAATTTGAAAAGCCTCCGTTCAAATTGAAGGGTTGCTGGAGGAAGAAGTTTTGAAACTTTTTGTAGAGAGCAAGAGAAAAGAGAGAGAAAGAACCTTTAGAAACGCGAACGCAAAAGCCAGTATTTTACCCATCAAAGGGAGGGAGGAAATGTTTTGAAAAATCCTTTGAAAAGGTACTCGATCTCTTTCAAAAAAGTTAGGGATGAAAAGGGATATTCGCTCTAGAATCAAAGGTCAAGGTTTTCAATCAACAACTACTGACTGGATGACAATCGACGTTTTCAAAACATCCAGGAAAGCGCTAGAAAAAGTCTTTGAAAAGACAAACAAAGAGAGCGAAGCGTTAGCAAAGAAAATGGCCTCGTTGAGCAAGGCCCATTGAGAGAAGACACGTCGCAAATTCGGAGCGAGGGAAGCGAGCAAACGAAGATTCGAGACCTTTCCACACAATCGCAACCCCAGAGGAACCGAACTACCGAAGCTCAGTTCAAGGGGTGTAGCAGTTTTTGCGGAGTTCGTGCAAGAACTTTCGATGGGAACGGACCGATATCAGATGTAATCGGACCGATATCAACGGAGCGAGCTCATTTGCATATCCGCACATTAGTATTATTGTAGAGACTACGAAGCCCGCTACGCGGGCTTGCCAGTGACCCTACGGTCGAGTACATAGATTAGCCTCGGAAAAGACAAGAATTTTCTTAAAACCCCCTGTGAATGATAGTAAAATTAGCCTCGGCAAAGACAAGAATTCTTTCGAAACCCCCAATGAGTATGCAGATTAGCCTCGGAAAAGACAAGAGGTGTATCAACCTCGATTTGAAAAAAATTGGCTCCGCACAGGTCACGTGATAAAAAAATTACTCGCACTCCTGTGACTATCGCTAGTCAGGGGGTCGCCTGAAATAGAGAAGGGGTAGAGGCTCCCCCCTTCCTAGCGATAGTCACAGGAGTGCGAGTAATTTTTTTATCACGTGACCTGTGCGGAGCCAATTTTTTTCAAATCGAGTTTGATACACCTCTTGTCTTTTCCGAGGCTAATCTGCATACTCATTGGGGGCTTCGAAAGAATTCTTGTCTTTACCGAGGCTAATTTTACTATCATTCACAGGGGGTTTTAAGAAAATTCTTGTCTTTTCCGAGGCTAATCTATGTACTCTACCGTAGGGTCACTGGCAAGCCCGCGTAGCGGGCTTCGTAGGGGAGCTAGTCTTCCGTTAATTGAAAGTTGCTTCAAAACATTTGCAGCCCAGGTCTATTCGTGTTCCTCGTTTAAATATTTTAATGTGTTACCCCCTAAGTCTCCTGTTTTAATTTTCCATAAAATTTCATGTTAAGACTTCCCAACCTTACTTATCTGTTTACTCCTCTGACAAATCAAATTAAAGTTGAATCTATCTTGCAAATCAGAATAAAAAAACAATGTCCTCCTACATTCTTTCAATTTAATAAGGAATGCAAGCAAAAAGTGTAATATCATACAGCAAGCAGGCAAGGACACTTTAAACGTGACAAAAGGCAAACATAATTAATCTAATCCATAGTCACGCCTACTGTGAGTAGCATATACTATTGGCAAGAGCAGGAAATAATTGCTCGAGGACAAAGTATTATTTACTTGCAGCAACAACCCAATTGAGATAAGAGCTATTTTCGTGTAGGAAGATAATGCCTTATTACCTTGATTGTAATTCAGTAAATCCTTTTAGAAAAGTAAACCCAAACTTAATTACTTGCTGGCTCCAGATACCGATACTTGCGAAATTCCTAATAGAACCAATCCAATGAGTAGTTCCTCGATTATTACGATTACCAATTAGCAATATCATAGCTTTCATCACCATCTGAACCCCTTTGAAATCAAGGTTAATAGCACTCTTGACTTTCAGAGGCTAATCTTACTATCCCATTTTGGGGCCATAGGGTGCCCGCAGAGCGGGATTTACTGGGAGCTACTCTTCCGTTTATTAAAATGTGCATATCAATTTGATACATAAACGGTTGCAATATCAAGGCAATACAGAAAGTTGCTGCAATACATTTTGTAAGCCACGATCTATTTGGGGTCCTTGCTTAAATACTTTCACGGGTTACCCTCTTTATTTCTCCTGCTTATTCTAATTGCAATGTTTTAAAACTTCCATTTTCTTTTATCTCTCGGTGAATCGTGGTGCTCGTTTAAATATCTTGCAGGCTTATCTAAAAGCTTTGTTTAATATTCTGAATTCTACTTTAAACTTGACAGCTACATACTTCTGCCAGCCCCCATCATTTTCATGAGTTAATCCTATAATTTCTCCTATTTAGTCAGAATCAAATTTTTGAGTTTTCCAATCATACATTCTTAGCCCTCGTCGACTTATAGGGCGCTTGAAAATATTTTCTAAGGCCATTCTTAAAGCTGTAATGTTCATTTTGAATCCAACGTGAATATCTTTATCAGAGCATTTCGTTCAATTCTTGTTCACTTGTGATGCTGTTTTAAGGTATAATTTGGGGCCACCTTTAAACTTCCTCTGTTTATTTTGAATCAAACATTAAAGTTTTCCAACAATAAATTCCTGTTAGCCGTTATTGGTCCATGGTGCTCGTTTAGATATATATCATCTAAAAATTTCTTAAGAATTAATGACTCCTCTTCTAAACTCTAAAGAGTTATAGAGTTATTACGCAGTTCTATACATTTGAGGTCCACATATCACATCTTCGTCACAATTAGCTTTTGAAACACTGCAGGAACAAAGCAGTTAAGAGATAGAAAGATAAAAAACGGCCAAGTTTCGTGCATCAGAAAGGAATCTTACTCTAACAACAAATTAACAAAATACAATTTACGGACAACAGCTAATCTATATTATATAACTTTAGTCCTTTTCTCCACAGTCAAGTTTTTTCTTGTTTCATCGTTTGATTTAACGCCAGCATAAATGCCATAAATTTCGTTTCGAATGTCCAAGAAACACGTCTGCGTCGTAATTATTGCTTGAAACGCTCTTTGATCTAGATGAAGAACAAAAAGATTAATGAAGATGTTATTCCATGGTTAATGAAAGCACGTTTCAAAGAAATCGATATACAGCCAATCCATATTCTTTTAGGCACAAAACTACGCAAGAGGTAAAAAATTCAGAGAAACACGCTTGTGGCGGGTCTAGCGACTCCTTTCAGCAACCTGTTTTTAGTGTAATTTCACCCAAATAAGCATAAAGTCATTTGAAATGGTTTCTAGAATGATTAATTTACAATTCCGAAAATGATGCAGGCACAATCTACCGTAACAATCCAGCTTCCTTTCAGTACAAAACCACGAAATGAGGTAGAAATTCGCCGTTCGCGGCGGGGGTCTAGCAGTAAGCGACGGGTTTTTAGTGTAATTTCATCAAATTAAGCATAAAATCATTAGAAATTGTTCTTGTTAAGCGAGCAATACAGCAAATCCATTTTCCTTGAATTACAAAACTACGCAAGAGGTAAAACATTAAGAGAAAAACGTTCGTGGCGGGTCTAGCGACTCCTTTCAGCAACCGGTTTTTAGTGTAATTTCACCCAAATAAGCATAAAGTCATTTAAAATGGTTTCTAGAATGATTCATTTACAATTCCGAAAATGATGCAGGCACAATCTACCGTAACAATCCAGCTTCCTTTCAGTACAAAACCACGAAATGAGGTAGAAATTCGCCGTTCGCGGCGGGGGTCTAGCAGTAAGCAACCGGTTTTTAGTGTAATTTCATCAAATTAAGCATAAAGTCCTTTGAAATGCTTTCTAGAATGATTCATTTACAATTCCGAAAATGCTTTCAAAGCTAGAAATAATTTTCACTCAAGAAGCAGGCAAATCCCATTTGTTTCAGCGGGAAAATCGCACAAAAAATGAAATTTTAATCGAAAAATACTCACTTGTTGTACCAAAAAGACAGCGAATCCGATCGTTTATCTACAAAAAAAGAAGGCGGTTAGGAAAAGTTGCTGCAAAGGATTCTCGTTAGGCATAAAAAGTTGGGGGCTGGCGGGATTACAAAATTCGCATTACAACGGGTTTCCTAGAAAATCAAATTTTCTTGCATCAAGAATAAACAGCAGGAATAATCTACCACGATTCTTCATACTTTGATTGCAATAAAGCCAATCCAGTTTCCTTGTAGCACAAAACCACGAGAAGAGGTAAAAATTTTTCGTTCGCGGCGGGGGTCTAGCGGCCGGTTTTTAGTGCAATTTTATCCAAATGAGCAGAAAATCATGTCAAATAATAAATTTCGAAAACACGTAAGAACAACAGCGCTTACCTGTATTCACATGCCATCGATTCTGATGCCAGTGAAGAAGGGGAACAGCCAGCAGCCATCGCAGAACAAAAAAAACGGGCAGCAGCGGGTGAACATAGCTACTAAAACGAAGAAAAGGAAGATCGTCAAAAGCACGAATTTAATGGCTCTTGCAAACGAAATAATAACAAACGGGGTTTCAATCGATCGATCGATAAAAAGGAAAGGAAAATGACGACGAAAAATTTTTAAAAAGCTAGCGAGACTCACCTGTAGCTGTAGCTGTAGCACTGTAGCACAGAACACACCGTCGACAACCGCTTCGAGTTCGAAAAGGAATGCCAAGCTGCAGTGCACGTAGGTTTATCATCCAATTCCAAATCACCGAAATTATCGGCACACAGTAGATTCTTTGTGGAAAGCGAAACGAATTTGAAAAGCCTTCGTTCAATTTGAAGGGTTGCTGGAGGAAGAAGTTTTGAAACCTTTTGTAGAGAGCAAGAGAAAAGAGAGAGAAAGAACCTTTAGAAACGCGAACGCGAAAGCCAGTATTTTACCCATCAAAGAGAGGGAGGAAATGTTTTGAAAAATCCTTTGAAAAGGTACTCGATCTCTCTCAAAAAAGTTGGGGATGAAAAGGGATATTCGCTTTAGAATCAAAGGTCAAGGTTTTCAATCAACAACTACTGACTGGATGACAATCGACGTTTTCAAAACATCCAGGAAAGCGCTAGAAAAAGTCTTTGAAAAGACAAACAAAGAGAGCGAAGCGTTAGCAAAGAAAATGGCCTCGTTGAGCAAGGCCCATTGAGAGAAGACACGTCGCAAATTCGGAGCGAGGGAAGCGAGCAAACGAAGATTCGAGACCTTTCCACACAATCGCAACCCCATAGGAACCGAACTACCGAAGCTCAGTTCAAGGGGTGTAGCAGTTTTTGCGGAGTTCGTGCAAGAACTTTCGATGGGAACGGACCGATATCAGATGTAATCGGACCGATATCAACGGAGCGAGCTCATTTGCATATCCGCACATTAGTATTATTGTAGAGATAGTTGTTTTAATATCGAGCACGTTCATTGATGACTTGATGACGTTCTTTAGTTGAAACTAAACTGTATAAGCTATAGTGACAATAAGCTCTTTTTGGGTGAGCTGCATATGGTCTAATTCTATAAAACGAGTCCTTGCTAGTGTAATTTTCAAAGTCAAATTAGACTGGACTCAAAATTTCCTTCAAAATGTAAGAATGAACTTCGATTTGAACTGATTGGCTTTTTGTCAAATAAAAAAGCAAGCAAAATCGTGAGAAAACTTCATTAGAACGGTTCTAATAAAGAATGGTTTTATCAGAACCGACTGGAATCTCGAAGGCACTTGACGCCAGTCTGAAATTTCACAAAATTCAAGTCGTAGATCTCCCAACCAAGCGGCCATAAGTGAAAATTGTACTGGCAAGCTCATTGCTTTTACACTTCCAACTTTTATACAGGAAGATTGCGAATAATTTGAAAGCTCTAATGATTACGTAGCAGTAATGAAAAAGTTGCGGCTAGGTAGAGATTTTCACTAGGTTAGATCAAACTATAGCATTTACAAATATTTTCATAAAATTCATAGCAAATAATGTCCATTAAATAATAACACTAGCTTGCAAACTAAAATATGAATAAAATTCTAGGCTGTACAAACGTACTGTCTTTTGCTGTCTTCTTTTTGGCCGGCTCGCTTTCACACTTTCCTTCATTGGTCCAGGCAGCTACCTGAAAAGTTAGGTATAAAAACGATACCTGTCAAGAATTCAACATACAGTCACGCAAATAGGGGGTGAGAATTCATACCTAACATCACAAAGAAAGCGAAGAACACGACACGAATGAAAAATAAAGTGAAAATCGTACAATTTTGGTGGTGTGGCAAGTAATTTCCATTCCCTTTTTGTAATTTGCTCTAAAGATTATAAGAATATACTTACTGTAAATGAGTATTCCGTGTTTGGCTTTAGCCTTCTGGATGTGCAATTTCTTTCGATGCCCGAGTATATCACCTATGGCCGACGCAAAAAGTTCAAAATCTCCAAGAAGTAGCAAAGTTGTATTGACTTAGTTTCCACTGGTAAGAAAGCTTTCCCTAGGTATAGATTCTGTCGGGATATTTAAATGGTTTGACAATCATTTAGTATAAAAATTCAACTTACATAACTAAATATACCATGGTACAAGTGATTTCAAAATGAAACATTAGAAGCTTAGAAGAGTCCACGTTTATCAGTACCTAAATGACACATTTGCTTGAAACTTTAAGTTTATAGCCAGGTCATCGTGGCTTCTACCTACCTCTCCGTCTTGTTTAACTTCATAAAAATTTATTCTTCCAAGAGGCTCTTCAGGAGGATTCCACTGCACCAATATTTCGTTGCGGCCTAATGAATGGAGAGTTGGACGCGGTGGGGCGTGCTCACCTGCAAAAAGAAAAAAAATTTAAGTTTACATGGTAAAAAGGATATAGAAAAACCGCAGCTAAAAATGAAGCTCCTTTAAAATAAAGTCTTATTATTCCTTTTTCATGTACCATTGATGTATTTCGAAAAATACATCATTATCTTTTAGAGAGATATGGATAACATGAGTGCGCACTAGACAAACCTAAAGAAATTCATAAATAAATTTTATGAAAATCCTAAACAGAATATCAAATATTGATAATTAACAACAGCGAGTTTGGCCTTGGAAAGATCCCTTAACAAAGTAAGGTATTTTGAGCAACAAAGATTCAAAGGGCGAATCTCGAAAACGTGAGGCGACTCTCTTACTGACACGTGTTACAAATTAAAAAACGCACGCAAGGGACGTAAGTCAGCTTGACTGGGTACTTACGAAGATCAACAGTTGCACATCTGATATCAGCTTTATCCCCGCGCCCTGCTGACGTGAGAGCATACACCTAAATAGACAACGGTGTTGAAGAAATTAAAACCGCCTCTCTGTCTGACACTTCAATGAAGATACACTTTCAAGAGGATACAATAAAAACATATGAAATGACATAGAAAATGAATTTTAAAAGAAAATGATATTAAACAGACTATATTGTTTTTGAGAAAAATGAAATTTGTTGCTAGTTTTAACGCCTCGGAAATTTACAGTCTCTCAAATCTTTGAAGCGACAAAAAGTTTTTGGAAGCAAGTATCGACCAATGAGTTACTTTTGGCCTGGGGTTGTAACATTAATTCATCAATTGACTTTCTTAAGAATATGGAAGTTCAGTTCAGTTTTGCAAACAAGCTTTGGTGGTGAAAAAGTGAAAATGGCTTTGAATAAAGCAAATATTTCAAGACAACTAAAAGCTTCTGTCAGATTCTTTTCAGAGAATAAAATGTCAGAACATTTCCAATAGGAAGCGGCACTCATTGGACAATCTTCTTTTTCAAGTGCTTCATTTCTGATTCGCCCAACTTGATCAACAATATGGAATCTAAATTTTCGAAAAGTAATATTTCAAATAATTGTTTTGGCGTTTTATACCCTAAAATTTGTTAGACAAAAAACATTAATATGTATCGAAATGTTAACATTTCTCCAAGACACCAAATGTTCTAGTAATCGTAAATTTAAACTTGTCTATGTTGTAGCCACTTCCTAGAGGCATTAAATTAATCTATTTAAATACACTGAAGTAGCTTAAAGCAAAAAAGGCAAGAACTTTGTATGAAAAAAGAAAACACATGTGGCTGAAAATGCATTTTGCAAGGTTACAAAGTTTTTCGATGGGGTCATTACCCACCGCACCTAATGCAAAAAAACGGAAAATCACCTATTTTATCTGAAAACCTTTAAAATATATGAAAACTTTGTTAAATTTTATTCTCGTTTAGATAATCAAGACTAGATAATAGACCTCAAGTCAGTTTAGATAATTCTTCGGATATTAAATAAGAACTATGTCATCGAGAACAATGATAAAATTACCTCGAAAATATATTCAGTTCCTGGAATAAGATTGATAAATACGTTGGACGTGTCACGTGTTTCTGTGAATCCGTTTCTTCCTGGAAATGAATTAAACAAAGGGACAATATCAGTTTCTTTAGTATTTAGGTTAAATCGAGCGTTCATACAGTAAGCAACTAAATACTTTTCAATTTTTTCAAACTGTATTATTTTTTCTTTATAAATAACTGAAGCAGAAACATGTCACATCTTCAAAGTTTATTGTTTTTTCTTCTATAAAATACCGTTAAGGACTTCTGTAATTTCAAAAGTGATGTTCATTTGGTGTTTAAAGGTGCATTTTGATATTTGGATGTTTTTAAATATTGCGTTGCATGTGTTTAAATATTAACATAGTAGCGAACTCGTGAAATATTGAAATGCTGAAAACAATACTTTAGGCCTAAATGAAACGTCACTTTTGACATAAATCATCGTCATATTTTGAATTGACTATGATGTGTGAACAAACCTTGTTGATAAATGTGGTACCCTTTCACAAGTCCATTGGGTGACTCAGGAGGATCCCATCCAAGTTTAAGTTGTGTTGTCGTCCTTCCTAAGACTCTTGCATTCTGCGGTGCACTTGGGACTACGAATATAAGCGTATAAACTATTTTATGCTCTTTCAAAAAAAAACCTTATTTTAATGAATTGCCTCAGATTTGCTCCGGAAAATAATAAGACCGCTAGATAATGAATTAGTGGCTTTGGGTCATTTTGCTACCGAGAATCAAAAAAAAAAAATTTCACAAATATTTGAGAAACAAAAAAGATGCATAAATATCCAATTTTCTTGATGTGAAGATTGAATTGTAAAAATCTTTGATTAGAAACTTTGAATCTGCAAAATATTTCACGAAACCATTCATCATTAAGCAAAGTTTGCTCTCCTGAAACAAAGACCCTTTTTGTTGCAGTGACCTCCGAAAAAGGTTTGACAAAACAGAATTTCTATTTTTTTGGGGGCACAATTGACTTCATATCAGCAAAGTTCAGCAGAAAACATCATTGAATCATTAAAATGAAAACAATACATGGAAAGTGCTTAGTAAAACATCAAAATTCCAAGATATTTTCTGGCGTTTACCTGATTCTGGCATTGCAAATGTGGCAGCATCGCTGATAGGACTTCGATCACCTTCCGTTGATGTTTGCAGTCGACAAGAGTACATCTTTGTGGGCTTCAAGCCCTGCAGCTCAAATGACGTCTCCAAGCCAGAATATGCAATTTTCTCCTCTTGTGCAGCTGAAAAGATAAACTTTTCATATTAAAAATTGGTAAAACAAATGGTCACATAGTCGTTATTAAGAGCTAAATCTTTGTGGTACTATTGTGAATAATCATTGACGTTTGACCTTTTACAACATTCTTTCGAGTTTAATCAACATTATTAAACACGTAATTCCCTGATTCATATGCCCTGATTCAAGGTATACACAAAGGTCACTGTCGGTGCTTGAGGGGTTTGGACTCGTTTTGACACAGTGACTCATTTTGACAGTGACTCGTTCTGAAGGTAGTTAAGGTTTACTTACCAATATATAAAGTATACGTGACTTCGAGGCCACTCTTGGGGTTTACCGCGATCCATTGCACATTAGCAGTTGTAGAACTTTCAACTAGAGCGACAAGTGAGATACTCAAATAATACCACACGCACAATATTATTTGCTCAATACTCAAATAATCTCACACACTAATAAGAAAACCCTTGGTTTCATGTTCAAAACACTCTAAAAAACATTTTCAAAACACTCTCATTTCTCATTCATTGATTAAATCTTTAACATTTACTGCGCGATAAGAGACAACTCAAGTCATAGTCAAGTACCTGAAATGGAACTCATTCATAAGTAAACAAAAATATGTGACTGCAAAACAGCACAAACTTATCTACATGATCAGGCTTCAAGTTGCAATTAACTGAGATGTATACGTGCGAGATAAATATAACGCCTTTAAAACGGTAAAATACCAGCACTGCCTTAGGTCTTGGAAAACAAACGCCAACATGCTATGTGGTACTTAATCAGCCCCGCCTCCTTCCTCCAAATAATGTTGATTTATTGATGAGTAACATGTGAAAACATTTCTCCATATGTTATCAGTCTTAGCTATACACAATCTTTTGAAGGTAGGAGCAAGGGAATTTTAAATAACGAACTGGAAAATGTAAAAACAAGAAAGAGGTAAGAAAATTGGAAGGAATGTTGATATGCACTTCAAGTAAACGCACTCTTTACGACTGGTCTTTCCGGCTTGCTCAAATGTTTTAGTATTTCCAGAGTAACAGCGACTTCTTCCTTGATATCATCCTTCACTCCAAACGCTTTGGTCCTTTCCTACAACAGACATCTACCGCATAAACAAATAGGCATTCAGACAAAGTAGCGAATTTCTAGTTTTGGCTTTTCATGCACGAATTATTTTTTATAAAGAAAACCGAAACCGAGTCCTCAAATAAAAGTACTTAAAAATTATGATTCAAAAAGTGAAGATTTTGGGTAACCATGTGACTTACAATATAACCTTAAATAACTTATTCACAAATGTTGACAAAGACCACACCAAAATTTTTCTCTGTTAAAGAGATAAACAATTAATAAAATACATATAGAAATTTGAAATACGCAACGTAATTCTATCCGTGGCTTGGAGAGGGGGGGGGGGCGATTTCAGCAATACTTTGTGAATAATTCTGCTTCAATTATTTAAGGGAAAGGATAGACCTGTTCCGTTAAAAGCCCCCGTCAGTTTTAATGAAGATTAGGTTGATCATTATACATCAGTGTTGCTCATATTGCTCATTGACTGGTCGACAACAAAGATTGATGGTTTGTTTTTTAATAAGCCTACCTTCAAAGCATCTTTGACAATTTTATGATCACGAAGAGCCAGGCATCCTTGTTTTTTGCTGGATATTGTACGAAGCGTCCTGATACGAAACAAATCATACTCACGAGATATTCACGATTTCCTAAAATTACTTGAAAACAGAGCTGTAAACATATGATTTACAGTGTGTTAATTTCATACAATATTAGTCTCATCAGAAAAATCGTATGAAAAAGTTACTGCTTTCAGTTAGAAACAAGGCTAAACAATGCGTCCATTTGCTGGAACGCTTATTTACTTTATCAAAAAAGAGCTGAAATTTTCCCTTTGAAGATAATCAAGGACCGAGATACCGGGGGGTGGGGGCCTTGCCCCTCCCAAAAAACTTAAGTAGTATAAGTAGAATACTTTTATTTTGTAAAATAATACACTTATCAGGGCTGCCCCCCCCCCAAACAAAAAGTTGTATCTAGGTCTTTGAAGATAATATCCCAAAAATTAAACTCGTAGATAATATATAAAAGCTACAACTACTTAGACACAGGGTAACCACCATGTAGCCATTTGGTAACCACTTGTAACGACAAGGTAACGACAAGGTGGCCACTGCATAAGTAAACGACTACGTACTTGAATCAGACAAACACTTTGCTACGAAAATGAAAGCAATAAGACTCACAGTGCCACAGTTAAACAACACTTCTTTGGCAAGTTAAACATAATCGATACCAGGAAAACCAAAAGTCAAGGTTATCCGTTCATTTTTAAATTTGGGTAATTACTACCCTTTTTGGATTCGTATTGTCCTGTCATTGAAAACATAGCAAATTAAAAACATAGCGAATTGAATACACAGCAAAAACATAGAAAATAAAAGTCAAGTGAAATATATCTTACATAGCAGCAAACCAAGCAGTTTCGTCATCCTCAGTTGACAACAAGGTGGCCAACCTTTGCAGCATCTCCTCCCTTACTTCATGTGTAAGCAGCTTTGATATCCCGTCGGTGCTACCAGCAATGCAACTCAATGCAAAACAGGCATTTTTGTTGCAGCCACCGTCTTCCGAGCCAAGCATCTCCGTTAATTTTCTCATCTAAAACACAACAAAAATTGCATTAGAAAGAGACAATCTATTGAAACTTTGAAAATTCATTTTGCGCTATCTTTATTGCTTTATGAGAAACAAAGGTACGAAATTGCATTTAACATTTGAGGCCTTATATGTGTTCCTGTATGCTTGGAAAAGGTTTTTTTTTGTCATAATATAGTCTTGAAATTCGTTGTGAAGAATTAGGTGAATATTTGCAAAATTGTATTGTTTCTAATTTTTGCTTCGGAATATTTTATCAAAAATTAATAAAAAACAGCTTTCGGAAAAATTCATAAAACTCTCAAGGTAAATTAAATAAATAACATGAGATAAATTGAATAATCAATATGATAGCATGGAATCTAAAATATGTTGGTCATTGCTCCCAGCCTCACTCTGGACCCAGAGCCTCAGCACAGGATAGTATTCTGTGGCCTCAGTGTAAAGCAAGATGTGTTAAAAAGCGTCTAGGAAAAGTCAAGACTCAAGACTACAACTAGAAAGAACTGAAAAGTAAAAGCAATTAAAATGTGAACAGGCTAAGCTTTAGAAGGAGCAACTTCAAAAATTCAAAAGCTTTGAAGCTTCATGCAACCTTTTTTCTTTAGAAGCAGTTTTTTCTTTGGCATTTTTATGATCAATGGCACTAATTAGCTGTGAAGACCAAACTATAACAGTGTCTGGTATTAACTACGTGCTGAAGGTTTAATATGGATGGCTGTGGTTAACAGAGTTATTTCTATCCACCGCAGTTGGTTCGCTTTGACGCCAAAATGTAAACGGGAAACGCTAGCCTGATAACCAGATGATCAGGTAATGATAACCAGAGTAATGGTAACCAAATAGCCTGATAATCAGAGCAAGCACAACTGACAACGTGAAAACAACTGACAATGTAGCACTTTCATTGAAGCCAATAATCTTTACCACTAGCCCTGCTTGATTAACCAACATAATTCATGTGTGGTTTAACTGAAAACAAGAAACTTCAAAGGGACAAAACTATTTCATACTGGCTATTACAAATTCTTATAATTTTACAACTAGATATCTCAACAAGTCACTTGGAATCCCATCAAGAGCTCAGAATTTAATTGACTGCTGTTTTTAAACAACATACAAACTAAGCTTTAATATTTAATGGATTGAGGTTCTCGTTACAACATTGCATTATCTTCTCCACATATTGTTAACACATGCAACTTCTCAAAGAAAAGTACAAAGAAATACCATTTGATCTGATTTTTTTAACATCAGCATATGTCTTCTGCCAGATTCCATGTCGCAAAGCCTGCCTATTGCAAAAGCTGCATTCATACCTCGACCTAAAGATGAGAAAACAAAATAGATACACAATTTGCATATAAAAATGGTTACACTTCGGACCATTCACAACCAAAATATCTACTTCATGTAAAAGTATGCATTATACATTAGCTTAATAAATTTTTCCTATCGTACTGTTTATAACGAAAAGCAATCGCATCGTTTGTTTCAAATTGCCTCGTGCATTTGTTCTTTCAATATCATTAAGGTAATGTTTTCATGAAAACACACTTCTTCGTTTGCAGGTTGGGTGTTCGATACTTGTCTACTAAAAGAAAATTTGAAATCTTTTCAACGACTTTGGTACCATACAGCATCCGAGATTGACCACGTTTTTTTAGCTGGTAATGTTAGGGAAAAGCTCAGGAGCTTATAGGTAAGCCCTAACAAGGGAAGGGGAGGCGGGATTTGGAAGAGAGTAAGATAGATCAAGCTTATCAGTTCTTTAATAAAGTTAAGTTGTGAGAGTGTTGGAAACAATTATCATTTATTATTATCTGTTTATTTAAAGTAGGCGAAAAAAAATCGCTACAAGATAAAAGCTAATTCAAGCCTACTTCAAAGTAAAATTGTTTGAAAATAAAAAATAGCAATACATATATATCTATCATAAAAAACAAGAACCCAACCTGAGCCACGAAAGGTCTACACAGTTTACAGTTGCATTCCTCTCCTTTCCAAGATTTTATTCTCCTTTTAAAGCAGGAGAGGGTATCTGATTGTTTTATGTCATTGGGAAGTGCCTGCCACAATCTACTCCCTAGAAATGATATTGTCTTTAAATCATAGCACGTAGTGCGCACTTGTGGCAGTAGTAGATTGTGGCAACTTCTCAATCCATACGTACTGTGTTTTTCAATAAAGATATCCTTCATGAAAGTAGGATTGAGCTCCCATTTTGTTTTATAAATTTCAATCATCAACAGTTGTAAATTCCTGATGTGGATTGGGACCACATTGCTCTGAGTAACATATGTCAAAATCTGATTTCATATCTTTGTAAGTTATCCGCAATGCCCGTTTGTAAATACGATTAACTTTACTATTAAGTGTCCTATCGCAGAACATCCAAACAAGAGGACAGTAGTTAAACTAGGACAAGATAAATGCCTTCATTATTCTCTTTAGTTGTTCAGTATCAAGAAAGTGAGAGATTCTCGAGAAACCATGTATCTTTTGGCCAGCCTTTTTTTGCAAATGGACCTCAATTGCTTTTTTAAGCATAATGTTTTGTCCAGAATCACTCTAAGTAGCTTTTCTTCCGTGCTCCCTTTTATCAGGAAGATGGTAGAGCATCCTGAAGTTTACAAGATCTAGGGAGGAAGGAAGAGTTGTGCGATAGAGTTCGCAATTAAAGTAGTGATAAAAGGGTTTATCACTACTTTTATCTAGCAATCCATGTACACTGAGCAGGTGGTATACAGGAAACCATACAAAGAATTGGGAATATTTGACAAGTATTGTTAGCCACTGGGCATATATCTAATACACATTCGGTATCTAATGAAGTCGTTAGAATGAGAACTTGCAATTAATGTGATAAATATTTAGATACATTGACAGCTAAGTCCTACAGCTTAGTAAAACTATACGAAGGAAGCAAAATGCAAAAAGTTCTTACTAGTTTAGGACGCGGCGAAAATTTGAATCTCTACAACCTTCGTTTGAAAAAACATGAATATCTATTGATTTATACTTATGCGATAATTGTTATAGATCGCAATCTATCTCATTTACGCTGGCTCGAAACATATATACTTCTCCACGAACCAAGAAATCTCTTCAAATAAAACTCAAATGTACGCCTTGTCTCATCATATCTCAATTTTTCTACACGTCTTTCCTCAACACATT
>NW_027020025.1:10674883-10719035 GCF_013076305.1 Rhopilema esculentum
ATACTTCTCCACGAACCAAGAAATCTCTTCAAATAAAACTCAAATGTACGCCTTGTCTCATCATTTCTCAATTTTTCTACACGTCTTTCCTCAACACATTTTACGCTAACACTGCCCTACTGTACTTTTATGAACTCAATTTACATTACTCAGCTAATCAACATGTCAAATCAGAGAACCTAAATTTGCTTATACCGATACAAAGGTCTTACGTAGGTTTTAAATACATCACGAATATCAGTTTCCTTTACCTTGTTCACATACACATTAACAGGAGACAAGTACGTAAATTAATATCATAACAAAACAAATTAAGCTACTTCGAGTCCTCAAGTGAATAAAGCAATATATAATTAATAGAGAAAATCCTGTTGTCTTTAAAAAGCAATATATCTAAGAATATAACATAACTAAATGGTTGCTATGCGCGCTGTAGAATCCCCCACAATAATCAACCACAGACCTATCAGGTCAATTTTTGATAACATTTCTGCTGAGCATATCCACCTTCAAAAATCCACTTCAACTTAGGCTATTGGTCTGAACTAAACACCATCTAAATGTTGGATGTAATGTTCTAGAACCGTTCTTCCGCATAATACCAATTAGCAAAAAGGCATTTACAACAGATACGATTGTCATTCGGGTTAAAGCAGCTCAAGCCATGTTTACACTATCCTATCCAACCAAGGTTAAACCCTATTTTAAAGGCAATAGACAGATACAAAAGTGGCGTAAACATCTTTTAATCAACATTAGCCAATGAACAAGAGAAATGAGTGGGATCACGCGCAATGATTGGTCAGTTCTTGATTGCTGTGTTTTATTGCTGTGTGACCGCAACTTGCACAGGTTTGATCCCTGGTTAAGTTAACTCTCCTCGAGAGAGGGGGGTGGAACTATATTGAGCATAGGTACGATTTTGCACTCGTTGCGTAAACGCGATGAAAGTGGGTATATTTTCTATCAAACAAGCGTAGCAGCATTTGACACTTCTTTTGCTTGAATATCCAGGCGCATTTCTTGAATATCCAGGCTTGATAACTTCTTTTAGAAAACAGATGGAAGAAGAACCAAAGGGAGAATCTCAATTTATGAACTGAAAGTGAGCAAAGAAATGCAAAATGGAGTCATAACAGCAATATATCACTTGCGTAGCTGGCAATCTGCCATGCTGAGAAGCACTTTGATAGGCAAAAGAAAAGGTAATAACATTTTTGACTAGAGTATGCCTCACCTATTAATTAAAGAGCATTCTAATCAACTGTTAACTTAGGTAAACATGTAGTCAGCTATGTGTTTTTTTATTATACCCATAAGAGACCATCGCGGAGAGCAGCATATACCCGATGCTGATAGATATAGAGGCAGAGAGAAATAAGCCAGACAACTAACGAGAAAAACACTTGAAACAGTTATACACTAAATCAATCTTTAAAACAATTTCATCGATTCTGTACAAAACAGTCAGGTGTCTAAAGCTTAAGAGTAACTGTAAAATTTTAAACGACAGCTGATCAAGGATTTTCGGTGCCAATGTCTGGTACGGTTGCAATGTTGTTATCTTTTGTACGGGAATGACTGCAAAAGTACATTCGAACGCACGTTCTTACCCAAGTGCGCATGTCTTTGTTGTAGCAAAGGACGATAAATGGACTGGCAAGTCGGCTTACAAAGAAGACTGGAATTATTACGTCATTGAAAATACAAACCAGCGAAGAAGCACTCTCGATCTTTGAGAAAGTATAAACACCAACAACGAATTTGTGCACCAGAAGCGGGACGTAGCCAATGATTAAGGAAATTATCAAGGCCATTATGTGTCTGTGCAATCGAGAGACATACTGCGGCCGATTTGCACGATTTGTTTCATTTTGGTACACAGGACTATTATCAACGAACTTTCTTATGCGGAGATATCCATGAATATAAGAAAAAATGAAATACAACAAGCATGTCATCAACACAACAGTATCAATAAATTTCTTTATAGCGGCCTGGCAAAAACGTCTAGCCACAATCAAGCAGAAAAACTGATAAGTCAGTGAAGATGCTATTACCAGTGTCACTGTAACGTACAAATAGGGTCTTTTGAATATCCTGGCGCATTTCGTTGGTCTCTTTATGCTGGGGTTCATATGAATGTAGCGATCGGTTGCTAGAACAACAGTCAGAAGAAAAGTAGTAGAAGAAAAAAATGATAGTATCGCCTCATGTTCCGGTGGCATGTTACAGCCCGGTGGTTCGCTCGTGAAGTTATAATAAGAGACCAATGGCACAGCAATTGCTCCATTCAACAAATCTGATGCCAAGATGCACATGATCAAGAAGTTTGATGAATTAGACATTGCTTGTTTCGTCTTGAAAAACGCCACGATTAACAACAGGTTTACGGAAAATATAACAGGAGATAGAATCGCGTGAAAGATACCAAGGGATTGGTTTTTCAATCTACAAGCACTCTCTGAATAACTTGATGAATTTACGCAATTGAACATCTTGAAAGAGCAAACGGCTTCCCGTGCAATCCTTGTTGCAGTCTCTAGGTTCCCGACAGTGATAAGTTTCGGCCAATGAATGACCTTACCAAAGGTTTTCAAGCTTTTCCCAATTATTCTTGCAATATTGACTCCGTTTTATCTTTCAAGACAAATTTTCAAGTTATTTATAATAGCGCAATCCTACAGTCAACTTTAAGACAATACACGTGAATTGAAGCATAAGCAATTGCGACCGGGTAGAAGAAAACCTTCTTTTCCCCTATAAATTAAGACGATTTTGTAATTAGAAAAGTCAACTGTTGACTTCTTTTCTATTCAAAATCATAAGAAAAAGATCTCCTACGTACTCTGCAAAGGACGATATCACTAACTTTAAATAATGAATTTAGTAAACACATTTTTGTAAGACAGCTGCATTCACTGTTAATTAGTTATTGCCATTAAATCAATACCAATGTCCTACCTCGTAAGTGCATCATATAACCTCTCTAAATGAAAACACATTGAGTCTCTAGGCGTTATGACTAATTGCTTGATAGTAATTATCGCTAGCCGGAACTTTCACAAATAAAATGGACAGCGACTTTTCTAAAAAACTAAAATGAACTCTATTAGAAGCCTCAAATTAAGTGTTGCACAAGAAGCAGCTCTGGGCCTATTTCTACTTGATATGCATTTGAAAAGACGGTATCTTTGAATCTGTAGTGTATTTCATAAAAAACACTAATGGAAACACATATCAGTTACTTTCATTACTGATAAATATCTTCCAAGCTACTATCTTCCAGGCTACTATCTCCCAAGAAAAGATGAAAGAAAGCTGTTCGGTGTTCTACATACTGTTATCAAAGGTTTTCAATATTTTGGAAATGAAGAGAATACTTTGGCATCAAAATATGCAGTCTCTATCTCACACATTATTTGAATTTTTTCAAAATAAATTATTTTGCTAGTATGGTTGTTTTTCTTCCAAATGCAGTAAACAGAATGCAGCGGTTTCTGTCAATAGTATATGTTCCTTTCATCGACAAATGTCACCCGTCATCATCCGATAAAATCATTATAGGCTTAGATTTTTTAGTCTGCTGCCAATCCAAACTGGAAGAAATTACCTGAAGCTGCATTCTCAAACGTCAAAGATATAAAAAAGGGAGGCAACAAAGCAAGAAAGACATAATCAGCATCATGAAGTTAAGAGGAGAAATTTTGTTCTTTAAAATGAGATCAGCATACTCCTGATTCCGAGATAAAATAAAGGTCGTTTGATGGTTGTGCAAGAAGGTATTCCTCACCGTATCTCTAAGTAGAATTTCTTTGTAAACCATTTCTAACCTTCCCCAGAGTTTTCTTCCTTGCTCACTGTTAAGATACTTATGAAACTCCACTTACATTTTGGGTATGAATTTACGTAAAATCTTGTAAAATATCTAGAGTATTAGGGCTTTTTCTTGTAGAATATCTGGACAGGGAAGTGAATGCACAGCTGGACAAAATCAGTTTTGATTATAATCTAATTCAAAGCAATTAAGCAATTGAAGAATTTACCAGTCAGCTAACAGAATTAGGAAAGCCATCTCTCAAAGATACAATCAAAGATAGTTACAATTTATGGTCAAATTACAATTAAAAAGTTAGCTAAAGATAAATAGCGTTAAACAATAGCTTATACTTATACCAACTTGAAACGCCGCGACTAATTCAAGTAAATTCAAGTAGATATAGTTATGTCCTGAAAAATCAAGAATAGTCTGTAGAGTATGGGAGAAATAGCTGGAAAATCTATCGATAATTTCGAACTAAAAGTTGGAAAGCGGGTGGGCTTATATATTGTTATCGATTTGTGGCACAAGCGAACATGTTACAAAATTTAGTAGAACAAAAAATCGATTTGTGGCCGTTTGGAGTCAACCCTAGTTCACATATGTACAGACCTGGAAAGAGTGTATTCTTTTCATACTATCAAACCATCAAGTATCATAATACATTATCCCAAGATAGGCAAGATTTATGCTATCCAGTATTTCTCAACAGGCTTTTGAAATCAAATATTTGTTGCAATTGTTGTTGTATGTTCTTTGTGCAATGGCCATGAGATGGTCATGGTCATTTGTTCCATTTGGATTCATCCTTGTAATGCTGCAAAGTAATCTCACGAGTCTATGGTAATTTCTTTCTTGGCAATAAAAACCAGCAGCTTCATAAGATTATCAAAACTGACGAAAAGAACATGAAGAATAGTCTGCCCTTGACCCAGTCGAAATTCACATAGCTAGTTAGATGTCAGTATCTTGTGAGGTTCTGTTTTCTATTCGCCCTCCAACTGTCTGTGCACCGTCGGCGTTCTCAGCCCCATGGCAAGCACAGCGTAAGAAGCGACTCTTCACCCAGGCACGAGCTTCCTCGTTTTGCCAAAGAATGATAATTGGGCTTGTAAGAGGATACGACAACAATAGTGGAAATGAATAGTGAATATATGATGTGACAACGCGATGCTTTGCTCTTAGGTTAAGCAAGTCGTAGACAGCTTTCAACGCAGTTGCAATTGACAATGGCATGTAGGAAACAAATGCTATAGCAACGAAGGCTAAAACAGTTTTGTACAAGCGATGTATATACTGGGGCCTAACAGTCATTCCAGTCTCGTTTTGATACACAGGACTGTTATCCACAAAATTTCGAATTCGGAGATATCCGCGAACATAGGCAAATGTCATCGAAATGAGAATAATCACAAAAAACATAGAGAGGAGAAGCATGAAAATTCCCCTTGCTATTGCAAAACCGGCAGTCAGAAAATAGATTGTGGAGTTCAACAAGGAGATGGCAATTGCTACTGCAATTAGCACGTAAAGGCGTGGACGCTGAAAAAAGCGAGCAAGTCGTGACGGTTGCTCAATGTTAGGATTCATGTGACTGTAGCGATCGAGAGTTAAAATCACTGTAAGGCACACAGAAAAAGTTCCAAAAATTCCACCAAAAACAAAGGCGCCCACTATCATACCGCATCTTATCCGTTCTATTAAAGTTGCAATGGCAAATGCAGGCATCATCAGCAATCCATTTAGAAAGTCTGACACTAGAATCAATGTTATCAAAAAGTTTGATGTGTTCAATGTACTTTGTTTTGTTTTCAAGAAGGCGACAAAGAGCAGGCCATTCAAAGACAACGTGACGATCGAGAGAACCATGAAAGCAAATCCAGTCAAATCTCTGCGCCATTCATCTTTGAAATTGAAAGTCGACAATATGAAGTTACAAAATTGCATCTTATTAAATAAAGCATACAAAGTATTCTGCTTTATGTAGGTTACCTATACGGTGCTGATTGTTGAAAAGTTTACGACCGAAAACTTCAAGCCAGCTTCAAGAACTTGTCATTCTACAGCTCCTGGACCTTTAAGCACTAACGTATAAGCAACTGTTTGTCTAATATAGGTTTCAACACAGCAGTATACCAGTAGAGAACGCTGTATATTCCACCTTCAGCAGGGTGAAGATATATATGCTAAAATTACCAGAGTACAGGCAAAATGCATGCATGTTCTTCCAATCTGATATGTGTCTATGAATTTGTTCGAAACACAATACACTTCATGGTCCGCGTCATTAATATCGTCACTTTAGGCAAGCTGTGAACCAACAGTTGAACCTTAATTATGGTTTTAATTGAACAATCCAAGTCTACATAACTAATAATAAGAACGGGCAATTTACAAAAGTTTCATTTAATTACCATATCGGCAGAAGAACATTGCTTGTCTAGAACAAATAAGCAACGAACGATAAGACGCTCTCGCTCAAAACAAGTTCATTAATTTAAATCAAAAGCAAACAATCTGCTGGCAAAAGCAGATGTTGTCCATTTATTACCACTTAGTAAGCAGCCTTAAAATCAGTCTTATGCGGTTTAATCAGTTTAGGATTATGCTAATCATTTGAATTCGACAAGGATCAGCGCTGCGCCGCTGCTGTTGAAAATTGACATAAGTGTATGCAAGTACCATTTCAACTCTATCGTCTCAACCTGCCTTGAATTTGATCTGTCAAATTGATATTCAAACAGATGGCAATAACAAAGTGCTCTTTCTCGATGCTAACAATGCATATATTATTTCCCCGCTCCTTTTTTCTTTGCTTCCCAACATCAGCAGCCTAAGACTTTTATCCAAACACAACCGATAGCTAAATATAGTCTTATATATTTTACTATGATGTTAATTATTTCTAAAAATTTGCGTTGGAACTGCGTTTTGAACAATGTATTCTAGAGAATCTCTCACCAGAAAGTTTAAAATCTTTCATCCACCTATCACTAACCTTTAAATACGCAGATGGTTGGTTAATGGGTATAAGGTATCGCACTAGCGACCTGAATATATAAGCATAAATGTTCCATTAGGCAAAAACACTAAAACTTCATATTAAATTAGCAATGTTCTTTGCAATATTATGAAGTTCGAGAATGATTGAGAAGCAAACAGATTTTCAATCGCCTACCGAAAGCAACAACAAACGGTAACTTGAAAGGGCACGAAACTCCTGAAGAACATGTAGATAAATATCAGCTAGACATTAACTGAAATTCGTTGTCTTCTCTTTGACTGCAAGATACCATAAGCTTTTCAGCGAATGAGTTTATCGTAACCATTGCCCAGCCATTCCCCCTTCAAAGTGAAAAGAAATTTGCAGACTCATATAACTCGTTATATACTAGTATCTTGTGACGTTCTGTTCTCCATTCCCCTTTTAGTTGTCTCGGAACCATCTACCTTTTCAACCAAACTGAAGGAACAACCAAAAATACAACTCTTGAGCCAAGAACGAGCTTCGTTATTCTGCCAAAGGATGATAATCGGGCTTGTAACGGGATACGACAACAATAGTGGGAATGAATATTGATTGAAGGCCGTTAGAATGCCTTGCCCTTCTCTAAGGTCAAACAAATCGCAGACAGCTTTCATCGCAGACCCGAATGATATTGGCAGGTAGGATACCAAAACTGCAGCAACGAAGGCTAAAACAGTTTTGTACAAGCGATGTATATACTGGGGCCTAACAGTCATTCCAGTCTCGTTTTGATACACAGGACTGTTATCCACAAAATTTCGAATTCGGAGATATCCGCGAACATAGGCAAATGTCATCGAAATGAGAATAATCACGAAAAACACAGAGAGGAGAAGCATGAAAATTCCCCTTGCTATAACCATGCTGGCAGTCAGAATATAGATTGCAGGTTTCAGTAAGGAGACAACGGTTACTACTGCAATTAACACGTAAAGGCGTGGACGCTGAAAAAAGCGAGCAAGTCGTGACGGCCGCTCTATGTTTGGATTCATGTGACTGTAGCGATCGAGAGTTAAAATCACTGTAAGGCACAAAGAAAAAGTTCCAAAAATTCCACCAAAAACAAAGGTGCTGACAGCCATAACGCATCTCATCTGCTCGATTAAAACTGCTATAGCAAGTGCAGGCATCATCAGGAGTCCATTTAGAAAGTCTGACACTAGAATCAATGTTATCAAAAAGTTTGATGTGTTCAATGTACTTTGTTTTGTTTTCAAGAAGGCAACAAAGAGCAGGCCATTCAAAGACAACGTGACGATCGAGAGAACCACGATGGCAAATCCAGTCAAATCTCTGCTCCATTCGTCATTGAAATTGAAAAGCGTCACTATGTAGTTACAAAATTGCATCTTGTTAAATAAAGCACACAAAGTATTCTGTTTTATGTAGGTTACCTATACGATGCTAAAAGATTACGACCGAAAACTCCAAGCTAGCTTCAAGAACTTGTCATTCGACAGCTCCTGGACCTTTAAGCACTAATGCCTAAGCAATGGTTTATCTCAAATAGGACTCAGCACAACAGTCCACCAGTAGAGAACGCTGTATATTCCAGCTTCAGCAGGGTGGAAATATATATGCTGAAGTCAGAGCAGTAAACGTAAAACGCATGTATGTTCTTCCAATTTGATATATGTTTGTGAATTTGTAGAAATCACTTCATGGTCCGCGTTACTAGTCTCGTCACTTTAGGCAAGCTGTGAACCAGCAGTTGAATCTTAATTATGGTTTTAATTGAACAATCTATGTCTACATTGCTAATGATGTAAAGGGGCAGCTTACAAAAAGTTTCATTCAATTGCCAGATTGGCAGAAGAAAATTGCTTGTTCACAACAAATAAGCAACGAACCATTAGACGGTTTCGTTTACATTAGATTCCTCAGTCTCAATGAAAAACATTTTTTATTTGGCCATAGCAGAAGTTCTCTTTATGTCAGCACTAAACCGTCTTTTATTAGCTGAATTAGGGTATGTACAGTTACGAAATTCTTGTTGTTCTTCCACAAGTATCAACTCTGCGCCTCTGCTCTTTATAGTTGACATAACTGTATTTTGGTACTATTTCTTCTGCAATAAGTTTTCTCTATTTTGTATAAACTTCAATCAATTCTAATTGATTATTTTCCATCCTGATCACCCTTAATCTGACATTCATTACCTTTGCATTACTGATATACAAGTTCCAACGTAAGCATTAGTATCTTCATCAGTTACACTTCGCTTTATTTCGAATAAGTAGAATAAGTACGGGAGAGACCCAGCCCCTTCCACCCCACAAGATGATTGTCAAAATAATGATTAGGAGCGGAACTAGCTGACAAAAAGTAACAGAGAGGAAACTGGTAGTAGATGAAAATGGGCAAGCAAGAAAGGTGTCATTTGAGGGGAGACATTTGCACACGCAAAATATTGTAGTGTCCGAACATAACACGTAATTCATGTAATTTGATGTCAACCAAATCTTTTTCTTTAGGCAACAATGCAACATCTCCACTCCATTTCTTCTCTTAGACCTTTTCCATTTCGATAGAGTTGGTGGATTTTGCTACCACATTATTATTGGACTGTCTATGCCAGCTTGGCACTGTCCAGGTTTGCCTGCATATCCATTGTCGGGCGTCCTTGTTTTGCCAAAGCACAGTTACTGGGGTCAAAATACGGTTTAGGAATAGAAACATCAGTGTGCTTCGTAACAAAGTCAATACAACATCTTTCCCGTTGTTGATCTCAAAGAATATGTAAATGGAAATAGTAATATTTCCAACTAAAAAAGGAATAAATGATACGATTATGACGATAAGGAGAACAAAGACGGTCCTATAGAGACGGCAGAGATAACGTGGCCTGGTAACAGTGCCGTCTTCAGCTTGGTAGATTGGGCTATTTGCAACAAACTTGTGTATTCGGTAGTATCCTCGTATGTACAGAAACGAGACAACAGTGACCGTCACAGAGGCAAAAACAGCCACACCCAGCGTATATATTCCATGCATAACAGAGCTGTTGCTGACCAGTAGATTAGCTGCTGGATTAATGAGAGAAAAAATCCAAGTGAGAGTGATGACCACGCTTATATACGGCTGTTTGAAAAGCTTCTTGAATCGCGATGGTTGCTCTTGATTTGGGTTCATGTGGGTATAACGGTCCATGGCTAAAATCATTGTAAGTGACGCTGAGACTGCCCCTAGGCCTGCGCTGAAAACAAAACCTATGGCTTGAGGTAGGCAGTCTTTTGTACTCTCATTTATCGTTGCATAAGATGCCAAGGGCAAAGCGAATGTTCCGCTTAGCAAATCAGATATCAAAATACAGGTTATTATCAGATTTGCAGTGGTCACATTAGTCTGTTTGGTCTTTAAAAACGCAACCAAAAGTATTAAATTTAGAAAGGTCATTGTAACGGCTACAACTGCCAAAAGTGTTCCTTGCAATAATCTTTCCCAGTCCTCGTTAAATAAAAAATAAAATCTCATCTTCCAGCATACCGACATCTTTCCAATCGCGGTTTGGTAATTAATGAAATTTGACGTTTCTTCTTTTCCCTTATAAATTAAGACGATTTTGTAATTAGAAAAGTCAACTGTTGACTTCTTTTATTCACAATCATAAGAAAAAGATCTCCTACGTACTCTGCAAAGGACGATATCACTAACTTTAAATAATGAATTTAGTAAACACATTTTTGTAAGACAGCTGCATTCACTGTTAATTAGTTATTGCCATTAAATCAATACCAATGTATTACCTCGTTAGTGCATCATATAACCTCTCTAAATGAAAACATATTGAGTCTCTAGCCATTATGACTAATTGCTTGATAGTAATTATCGCTAGCCGGAACTTTCACAAATAAAATGGACAGCGACTTTTCTAAAAAACTAAAATGAACTCTATTAGAAGCCTCAAATTAAGTGTTGCACAAGAAGCAGTTCTGGGCCTATTTCTACTTGATATGCATTTGAAAAGACGGTATCTTTGAATCTGTAGTGTATTTCATAAAAAACACTAATGGAAACACATATCAGTTACTTTCATTACTGATAAATATCTTCCAAGTTACTATCTTCCAGGCTACTATCTCAAAAGAAAAGATGAAAGAAAGCTGTTCGGTGTTCTACATACTGTTATCAAAGGTTTTCAATATTTTGGAAATGAAGAGAATACTTTGGCATCAAAATATGCAGTCTCTATCTTACACATTATTTGAATTTTTTCATAATAAATTATTTTGCTAGTATGTTTGTTTTTCTTCCAAATGCAGTAAACAGAATGCAGCGGTTTCTGTCAATAGTATATGTTCCTTTCATCGACAAATGTCACCCGTCATCATCCGATAAAATCATTATAGGCTTAGATTTTTTAGTCTGCTGCCAATCCAAACTGGAAGAAATTACCTGAAGCTGCATTCTCAAACGTCAAAGATATAAAAAAGGGAGGCAACAAAGCAAGAAAGACATAATCAGCATCATGAAGATAAGAGGAGAAATTTTGTTCTTTAAAATGAGATCAGCATACTCCTGATTCCGAGATAAAATAAAGGTCGTTTGATGGTTGTGCAAGAAGGTATTCCTCACCGTATCTCTAAGTAGAATTTCTTTGTAAACCATTTCTAACCTTCCCCAGAGTTTTCTTCCTTGCTCACTGTTAAGATACTTATGAAACTCCACTTACATTTTGGGTATGAATTTACGTAAAATCTTGTAAAATATCTAGAGCATTAGGGCTTATTCTTGTAGAATATCTGGACAGGGAAATGAATGCACTGCTGGACAAAATCAGTTTTGATTATAATCTAATTCAAAGCAATTAAGCAATTGAAGAATTTACCAGTCAGCTAACAGAATTAGGAAAGCCATCTCTCAAAGATACAATCAAAGATAGTTACAATTTATGGTCAAATTACAATTAAAAAGTTAGCTAAAGATAAATAGCGTTAAACAATAGCTTATACTTATAGCAACTTGAAACGCCGCGACTAATTCAAGTAAATTCAAGTAGATATAGTTATGTCCTGAAAAATCAAGAATAGTCTGTAGAGTATGGGAGAAATAGCTGGAAAATCTATCGATAATTTCGAACTAAAAGTTGGAAAGCGGGTGGGCTTATATATTGTTATCGATTTGTGGCACAAGCGAACATGTTACAAAATTTAGTAGAACAAAAAATCGATTTGTGGCCGTTTGGAGTCAACCCTAGTTCACATATGTACAGACCTGGAAAGAGTGTATTCTTTTCATACTATCAAACCATCAAGTATCATAATACATTATCCCAAGATAGGCAAGATTTATGCTATCCAGTATTTCTCAACAGGCTTTTGAAATCAAATATTTGTTGCAATTGTTGTTGTATGTTCTTTGTGCAATGGCCATGAGATGGTCATGGTCATTTGTTCCATTTGGATTTATCCTTGTAATGCTGCAAAGTAATCTCACGAGTCTATGGTAATTTCTTTCTTGGCAATAAAAACCAGCAGCTTCATAAGATTATCAAAACTGACGAAAAGAACATGAAGAAAAGTCTGCCCTTGACCCAGTCGAAATTCACATAGCTAGTTAGATGTCAGTATCTTGTGAGGTTCTGTTTTCTATTCGCCCTCCAACTGTCTGTGCACCGTCGGCGTTCTCAGTCCTATGGCAAGCACAGCGTAAGAAGCGACCCTTCACCCAGGCACGAGCTTCCTCGTTTTGCCAAAGAATGATAATTGGGCTTGTAAGAGGATACGACAACAATAGTGGAAATGAATAGTGAATATATGATGTGACAACGCGATGCTTTGCTCTTAGGTTAAGCAAGTCGTAGACAGCTTTCAACGCAGTTGCAATTGACAATGGCATGTAGGAAACAAATGCTATAGCAACGAAGGCTAAAACAGTTTTGTACAAGCGATGTATATATTGGGGCCTAACAGTCATTCCAGTCTCGTTTTGATACACAGGACTGTTATCCACAAAATTTCGAATTCGGAGATATCCGCGAACATAGGCAAATGTCATCGAAATGAGAATAATCACGAAAAACATAGAGAGGAGAAGCATGAAAATTCCCCTTGCTATTGCAAAACCGGCAGTCAGAAAATAGATTGTGGAGTTCAACAAGGAGATGGCAATTGCTACTGCAATTAGCACGTAAAGGCGTGGACGCTGAAAAAAGCGAGCAAGTCGTGACGGTTGCTCAATGTTAGGATTCATGTGACTGTAGCGATCGAGAGTTAAAATCACTGTAAGGCACACAGAAAAAGTTCCAAAAATTCCACCAAAAACAAAGGCGCTCACTATCATACCGCATCTTATCCGTTCTATTAAAGTTGCAATGGCAAATGCAGGCATCATCAGCAGTCCATTTAGAAAGTCTGACACTAGAATCAATGTTAACAAAAAGTTTGATGTGTTCAATGTACTTTGTTTTGTTTTCAAGAAGGCGACAAAGAGCAGGCCATTCAAAGACAACGTGACGATCGAGAGAACCATGAAAGCAAATCCAGTCAAATCTCTGCGCCATTCATCTTTGAAATTGAAAGTCGACAATATGAAGTTACAAAATTGCATCTTGTTAAATAAAGCATACAAAGTATTCTGCTTTATGTAGGTTACCTATACGGTGCTGATTGTTGAAAAGTTTACGACAGAAAACTTCAAGCCAGCTTCAAGAACTTGTCATTCGACAGCTCCTGGACCTTTAAGCACTAACGTATAAGCAACTGTTTGTCTAATATAGGTTTCAACACAACAGTATACCAGTAGAGAACGCTGTATATTCCACCGTCAGCAGGGTGAAGATATATATGCTAAAATTACCAGAGTACAGGTAAAATGCATGCAGGTTCTTCCAATCTGATATGTGTCTATGAATTTGTTCGAAACTCAATACACTTCATGGTCCCCGTCATTAATCTCGTCACTTTAGGCAAGCTGTGAACCAACAGTTGAACCTTAATTATGGTTTTAATTGAACAATCCAAGTCTACATAACTAATAATAAGAACGGGCAATTTACAAAAGTTTCATTTAATTACCATATCGGCAGAAGAACATTGCTTGTCTAGAACAAATAAGCAACGAACGATAAGACGCTCTCGCTCAAAACAAGTTCATTAATTTAAATCAAAAGCAAACAATCTGCTGGCAAAAGCAGATGTTGTCCATTTATTACCACTTAGTAAGCAGCCTTAAAATCAGTCTTATGCGGTTTAATCAGTTTAGGATTATGCTAATCATTGGAATTCGACAAGGATCAGCGCTGCGCCGCTGCTGTTGAAAATTGACATAAGTGCATGCAAGTACCATTTCAACTCTATCGTCTCAACCTGCCTTGAATTTGATCTGTCAAATTGATATTCACACAGATGGCAATAACAAAAACTGAAATTCGTTGTCTTCTCTTTGACTGAAAGATACCATAAGCTTTTCAGCGAATGAGTTTATCGTAACCATTCCCCAGCCATTCCCCCTTCAAAGTGAAAAGAAATTTGCAGACTCATATAACTCGTTATATACTAGTATCTTGTGACGTTCTGTTTTCCATTCCCCTTTTAGTTGTCTTGGAACCATCTACCTTTTCAACCAAACTGAAGGAACAACCAAAAATACAACTCTTGAGCCAAGAACGAGCTTCGTTATTCTGCCAAAGGATGATAATCGGGCTTGTAAGGGGATACGACAACAATAGTGGGAATAAATATTGATTGAAGGCCGTTAGAATGCCTTGCCCTTCTCTAAGGTCAAACAAATCGCAGACAGCTTTCATCGCAGACCCGAATGATATTGGCAGGTAGGATACCAAAACTGCAGCAACGAAGGCTAAAACAGTTTTGTACAAGCGATGTATATACTGGGGCCTAACAGTCATTCCAGTCTCGTTTTGATACACAGGACTGTTATCCACAAATTTTCGAATTCGGAGATATCCGCGAACATAGGCAAATGTCATCGAAATGAGAATAATCACGAAAAACACAGAGAGGAGAAGCATGAAAATTCCCCTTGCTATTACCATGCTGGCAGTCAGAATATAGATTGCAGGTTTCAGTAAGGAGACAACGGTTACTACTGCAATTAACACGTAAAGGCGTGGACGCTGAAAAAAGCGAGCAAGTCGTGACGGCCGCTCTATGTTTGGATTCATGTGACTGTAGCGATCGAGAGTTAAAATCACTGTAAGGCACAAAGAAAAAGTTCCAAAAATTCCACCAAAAACAAAGATGCTGACAGCCATAACGCATCTCATCTGCTCGATTAAAACTGCTATAGCAAGTGCAGGCATCATCAGGAGTCCATTTAGAAAGTCTGACACTAGAATCAATGTTATCAAAAAGTTTGATGTGTTCAATGTACTTTGTTTTGTTTTCAAGAAGGCAACAAAGAGCAGGCCATTCAAAGACAACGTGACGATCGAGAGAACCACGATGGCAAATCCAGTCAAATCTCTGCTCCATTCGTCATTGAAATTGAAAAGCGTCACTATGAAGTTACAAAATTGCATCTTGTTAAATAAAGCACACAAAGTATTCTGTTTTATGTAGGTTACCTATACGATGCTAAAAGATTACGACCGAAAACTCCAAGCTAGCTTCAAGAACTTGTCATTCGACAGCTCCTGGACCTTTAAGCACTAATGCCTAAGCAATGGTTTATCTCAAATAGGACTCAGCACAACAGTCCACCAGTAGAGAACGCTGTATATTCCAGCTTCAGCAGGGTGGAAATATATATGCTGAAGTCAGAGCAGTAAACGTAAAACGCATGTATGTTCTTCCAATTTGATATATGTTTGTGAATTTGTAGAAATCACTTCATGGTTCGCGTTACTAGTCTCGTCACTTTAGGCAAGCTGTGAACCAGCAGTTGAATCTTAATTATGGTTTTAATTGAACAATCTATGTCTACATTGCTAATGATGTAAAGGAGCAGCTTACAAAAAGACTCATTCAATTGCCAGATTGGCAGAAGAAAATTGCTTGTTCAGAACAAATAAGCAACGAACCATTAGACGGTTTCGTTTACATTAGATTCCTCAGTCTCAATGAAAAACATTATTTATTTGGCCATAGCAGAAGTTCTCTTTATGTCAGCACTAAACCGTCTTTTATTAGCTGAATTAGGGTAAGTACAGTTACGAAATTCTTGTTGTTCTTCCACAAGTATCAACTCTGCGCCTCTGCTCTTTATAGTTGACATAACTGTATTTTGGTACTATTTCTTCTGCAATAAGTTTTCTCTATTTTGTATAAACTTCAATCAATTCTAATTGATTATTTTCCATCCTGATCACCCTTAATCTGACATTCATTACCTTTGCATAACTGATATACAAGTTCCAACGTAAGCATTAGTATCTTCATCAGTTACACTTCGCTTTATTTCGAATAAGTAGCTGCTTCGCCTATTACGTAGCGTCCCATTCGTGTCTCGAATGCTCTGTGCTCATAACACAGCACCGCTTAGAATTCCGTTCTTTTGTCCTCTGGATAGCCCCTCGTTAGTATTGTATCATGTTGTGTACTCTTTATTCTATCAAAGGTAACATTTAATGCTAGGTTATGCTTTTCTATCATTTTCCTTTTAGCCATTGTACATATAAATGTGCGTGGTAAGAAATTCAAAGAGTTAAGAAACGTAAGACTAAGCAGATGAAATGAAGCTAACTGAATAGCCCAAAAGGCTTGCGAAAGATCTTGTGGCAAAACCTATCACTGCATAAGATGTAAGGCAAATTTAGGACAAGCAGTGCTTGCAAAAAATTGTGGAATATTCTAATAGAGCTCTTGAAGAGGCGTCGTTCGTTTCTACGTTGGCCGTTTTGATGAAAGTTTAGTCTTGGAATGTTTACAAGATGGGTGCGGAAAGGAAAGCCTGGTCCCTCGCAGAAATCGTTATTCTTTAAAGTTCCATTCTTCGGAGCATTTCACCTTTACACCTTCAGTTCAAACATTGACCCCTCTACAGGTGAAGTACGGGAGACATCCAGCCCCTTCCATCTCACAAGATGATTGTCAAAAACATAATTAGGAGCCGAACTAGCTGACAAAAAGTAACAGAGAAGAAACTGGCAGTAGATGAAAATGGGCAAGTAAGAAAGGTGGCATTTGAGGGGAGACATTTGCACACGCAAAATATTGTAGTGTCCGAACATAACACGTAATTCATGGAATTTGATGTCAACCAAATCTTTTTCTTTAGGCAACAATGCAACATCTCCACTCCATTTCTTCTCTTAGACCTTTTCCATTTCGATAGAGTTGGTGGATCTTGCTACCACATTATTATTGGACTGTCTATGCCGGCTTGGCACTGTCCAGGTTTGCCTGCATATCCATTGTCGGGCGTCCTTGTTTTGCCAAAGCACAGTTACTGGAGTCAAAATACGGTTTAGGAATAGAAACATCAGTGTGCTTCGTAACAAAGGCAATACAACATCTTTCCCGTTGTTGATCTCAAAGAATATGTAAATGGAAATAGTAATATTTCCAACTAAAAAAGGAATAAATGATACGATTATGACGATAAGGAGAACAAAGACGGTCCTATAGAGACGGCAGAGATAACGTGGCCTGGTAACAGTGCCGTCTTCAGCTTGGTAGACTGGGCTATTTGCAACAAACTTGTGTATTCGGTAGTATCCTCGTATGTACAGAAACGAGACAACAGTGACCGTCACAGAGGCAAAAACAGCCATACCCAGCGTATATATTCCATGCATAACAGAGCTGTTGCTGACCAGTAGATTAGCTGCTGGATTAATGAGAGAAAAAATCCAAGTGAGAGTAATGACCACGCTTATATACGGCTGTTTGAAAAGCTTCTTGAATCGCGATGGTTGCTCTTGATTTGGGTTCATGTGGGTATAACGGTCCATGGCTAAAATCATTGTAAGTGACGCTGAGACTGTCCCTAGACCTGCGCTGAAAACAAAACCTATGGCTTGAGGTAGGCAGCCCTTTGTACTCTCATTTATCGTTGCATAAGATGCCAAGGGCAAAGCGAATGTTCCGCTTAGCAAATCAGATATCAAAATGCAGGTTATTATCAGATTTGCAGTGGTCGCATTAGTCTGTTTGGTCTTTAAAAACGCAACCAAAAGTATTAAATTTAGAAAGGTCATTGTAACGGCTACAACTGCCAAAAATGTTCCTTGCAATAATCTTTCCCAGTCCTCGTTAAGTAAAAAATAAAATTTCATCTTCCAGCATACCGACATCTTTCCGATCGCGGTTTGGTAATTACTGAAATTTGACGTTTCTTTGGAGGTTATTCAGTATCTGCAAATAAGAGCTATTTCATCGTTCAGGTTCAGATAAAAAACAAACTCCATCGAAACAACACTTTATAATATTCTATAATCGTTGCCATAACAATGCTAAGTAAACAATGGACTTTCTACAGTAATTAATTACACTTTTCCTTGCAAATCAGAGCCGTGTTATGTTTAGCCAAACGATTCCTTCGTCTAAGATGAATTTTAATAAAAAAAATTTAATTACCGAGACTGCTGATTCGCTAACGAACAAATTGTTTATTAGACCTTAATCGTGTGTTGCTGGAAACACTGAATCTTATAAAAAAGTCACTGTGGCCTTTCACATCATAGTCAATTCACTCATTACGAACTGCGCTGTCTGTAATAAAGAATACATTTTCTTTTTTGTGACACCTGCAATGCCGCGTAGGCTTCGTAAAGTCAAATCAAGTTACCCAGACCACCTTTGATACAACAAGCTAGAGCAACTGTCACGAAATATACTTGAAATAGCTCGATTAAAGGGTTCTAACTGACTCGTGTTTTCTTAGAAAAATGTAAGAACTGAAAAAACCTTTGACTTGGATGTCTAAATCATTTTGCTCTCCGTAAATGTTGTTGTTTTGCAGCAAACCATCCTTTTAGAAGAAGCCTCTCAAATCTTGCTAGGAATAAGGCTGTTCCAACTTCTCCCTGAATATTCCTAGCCTTAAATTCACCAGGAATACACAGTTTTAAAGAAATCCATCGTTAAAACTTTCAGATTTGGTTCAAATAGTTTAAAAATGAATTTGACTGAAATTATGAGGTTCATTGCCCAAAAGTATTTGAGATCTATGGCAACAATACACTCTTCAAAACTTTTACCCTAGTTGAAATCTTTCTATAAAAAATATGTCGGTCAAATGACAGAAAATGCGATAGGGACGAAAAACAAACACAACATATTGCGGGACATTTGACAGATGAGCATAAAAATGTTCAAATTTTCGTTGACCATGTCTCTTGAGAACACTGGAAGCTACAATTCTCCCATTACCCAGTTCTAAAGCTTTGGGTTGAAGGTACACTCCACAAAGATGGCATGAATTGGTTTAATGGCCTACGAATTCATATGATGCCCATTCCTCAAGGTGTTTCAGATATACAGAAGCGTTGTCAAAGAATTTATCCCCAGCCAGATAAGACACTTGCCTTCCTGTCCTCTTCACTGATGGATTTAGAAGACCAAACTGTATCGTCTTAAAGGTTCTGATGATGACTATACACGTGATAAAATCAAAGGAAACATGTCTAAATTTGGAAATTTTGCGTAAAGACCAGAACTAAAACAGATTACAAAGAAGCTCGATAAAAACGTGGGTGTCCTAATCTGCAATACTCGGCAAATTCAACACCATTGCTCCCTACGGTATTTTTAGAAAAGCCGCCGTTGTACATCTAATAGATTTTAATTTTCAACATTGAAATGAACAGATCTTCTAAAATACTGTTGATAAGAATCGACTATAGCCATGACTCGCACAATAAGACGATTAAGAAACTGTGATCAGCACCTTATACTCACGGAATGAAGATTAAGGCGAGGATTAGGTGAGCACAATAATTTATCTTTGACGAATTTATATAATTAGTAAGCAGTCAAATTCTGCGGAGACAGATGGAAAGGTGTTATCACTTCCTCCTGTAATGTTGGAATCATTAGTTTTGACTTGAAAAGGAAGTCTTATGTAGTTAACCTAATAAAATGAAACTACAGCACATCAATAACAGTCCCAAATACGCAATGTGACACCAAAAGCAACTGCTCTGGTAAGTATAAATTATAAAAACCAAAAAAAACTTGAACGGGATTATTGTTTGAAAAGAAAAAGCTTAAGCAGAAAATAGGTAAAGAGATTGAACACTCCACTCAACTCAACTTGAATAGATAAAAAAGTCATAGGAAAGGCATCTCTATTAAAGCAATTGCGGTGTTTCATATTTGCTACATTTTTATCGACTTTTCGCCGCAAGAACTTCTTGGAGCCCGTCGAGCACCCTGCTACAGTGGCCTTTTCTTCATTCACACATAAGAGCACAACCTGTCTCTTCTGAGAGTTTATTGAGGGGTTACCAGGGCCCCCACTTTTTTGCAAAACAATAGAGTTTTTTTCAAAATCTTTTGTTATGGTTGTTAAATTTTCCCTTGCCCCCCCCCTCACTTTTCAACCTTTGTCGGAGCCCATGTTTACAGGGGTTGGATTGCCGGAAAAAATCTTGGCGTTACCGATGCATCATTTGGAATAACAACATATGAACTATTGAGGCTGAATGTATTTTACAAGAAAAAAATGTAGCTAAAAATGTTACCTGCTTCGTCGGTTCCAAGGCAGTTTACAAGTTGTACCAACAATTTTCTTGTATCTCGTCTATTCAAAATTCGTGCACAGCCCTCTTCTTCAATGGTTAACCTTTGAAAAAACACGTAACTCAAAACGATGAAATTTCATTAAAAGGGGCTAATTTGGTAGCAGAAAGCCAAAAGCTTACAAAAACATATTTCTATTTTCAGCTATTATTTACATATAACGAAACAAAGGCTTTTCCAGCGGAATACCGTTTGAGAATAAGAACGCAACGGCTCTAAAGATACGTTTCTTTTTGTAAAAAATACGTATAATAAGACTACTTAGAATTTCAATTTTTTTATACAAGATCTCATTGTTATTTTTCTATCTATACATTCGATAAGATAAATTTTTTACCCAATAATCAATTTCTTCTTTCGTTTATTCAAGTACGGGTCAAAAAAAATTTTTATGAAATATAACTGTGTAACGTAAAAACGTAAACTAAAATGCATTCAGTTAATTTTTGTGTATAAAACTTTTGGGGAATAGCGCAAAATTTTTGAAAGAGAGATGTCAGCGGGTATAGGGTTTCACCTCCTGGCCCTTTTCACTATTCCTTGTCACAATAAAAGGTACATAATCTTAGGCTTGCTTCACATCAACGAGAATTGCTTATGTACGATAAAATAATTTGATTATTGTAGTATGTTATTAAAAAGAATTCAAATCTTTTTTACCTTCAACACTTCTAAAGAAATACAAACCCCATGTGGTATTTCATTGTAAAACATGGTGATTTAAAACGTCAAGATAACGATTACAAAGTAGAAGCAGAACTATGAGACAAACTGGAGAAAACGTTGATTAAAAAATGTGGGTTTACTTGAAACAAAAACCAACAAACAAAACATTAATTACAAAATATACCTGGCTATAATGAGAGCTGCATTGCTAGCAGTCCAAATGTCATCATTTGCCAGTAGTACCGAAATTCTTGTCAAAGTTTCATCAAGTGTCCCTTTTCTCAGCATCCATGATCTTCCCTCAATTGTTTCAGCCTACAAATGTAAAATTACCTTTGCTAAAGTGAAACAAAACTGTAAAAGAGGATTTGGATTGAATTAATATCAACATTTATAATATTAACATCTATAAAATTTTGAAATAATCGCAAAAGATATCATTCCTTTTTGGTAGTAAAGATCTTAGGTTTTAGAATTCAAAACAAGGGGTTAAATACGAATTCCCTACCAGTTTTCATATATTTTATCAGAACATTACAGTCATAGATGTCGGATAAAATTGTACAAAAAGAGCTTCTATTCATGATGCTTCAAGCATAGACTATCATCACGAGTTTTCACTTGAATAGCAGCTATGCTCCAAAGGTTATCAATACAATTAGCTCTTTCTTTGTACATTTCTATCATAGATCCAAAGTTATATTGTTACATGAAAGTGTATGAAACCCATCTAGTCTATAAATATATATTTAGAAAACTGTGGAGCTCTATGATATATATATTTAGAAAACTGTGGAGTTTGACGGTATCAATTAAATTGATCAGAAGTAAAAAATGAGGGACAAGCAAAGAACAATCCAATACAAATAAATCTAATTTAAAAGAATCACAAATTAAAAATTAAGTATGTAATGTTTTAAAAAAAAATTCAGCATGGGGGAGGGGGCTTCATGAGAGTTAGTACAATGGACTGGTAAAAGAATTTTGCAGTAAAGGATGATGATGCTAGATTGATGGTTTTGACCATATTTACTTATGTCTTTAAAATACAAAAGTCTCAATTCATTCCAGTTATGGCCAGAAAAAATCTACAGACATGTGTAGATTATCTTATTAGCTTATAAATTTCTTTGGTTGGAAAATTTTTCTCTTGCTAGCAATTTAAATTTTAATGAATTCATTTTGCTTTAATTTCAAAATGAAATAATTCCTATGAAGTCAAGACTATAATCTCTTATTGATCTGCTTAGCTGGACTAAATATCAGCTTTCAAAATTAGACTGCAATGGGATTAAGGGTCATGGAAGGAAATGTCAACTCCATAAGCCATGCTGACCACAGACAAATGATTTTCGCTTTCTGTCAGACTTATTGAGAGATCTGAGATAGTAGATAACAGCATATGTGCCTGAATTCCTGTTACAAGCCAAAATCCTTGTTCATAACTGAGATCTAGATATTAGAGTAATACATGGAGAAATAACTGAGTTTAGCAAAATAAGAACAATGTAGATAACTGATGTTGATACAAAACTTAGCCTAAAAGGGAAAACAATTCTTTAACAGTAGTTCTCACAAATAATGCAAAATTCACATAATGTCTATGGAGACAGTTAGGTAAAGGAACTGGGAATGAGACATAAAATGATATTAATCATGGAATCAAGGGAAGGGCAGCAGAGAAAACAACAAACTAGTGCAATAGTATTTCAAATATTATTCATTAGTTAAATATGCTGATATTTGGTTAATATTCAAGATTGGTTTACCAATGTTCCTATTGTTCCTGATGCATTCATGACACTTTCATTATCTCTGCAGTACAAAATTTTGGTCAGGTTTGACAGCACATCAAATCCTTCATCCTTGTAGGTGACTATGATTTCTAGAATTCTTCTCCTTCCTACCTCCATATCACAGAGGCTACCAATAACATATGCTGCATGACCTGCAACACTGCAGAAAAAGAATGCAACTATCAATTCAATGCACAGTAAGCTATTTATTCTCATCTCTGAATTAACACTCAAGTCACAGTCAGAAAAAAATTCTTAGCAACTAACTTGTACAGAGCATTGAATAAATGTATAAAGGATGCATAGTTGTCTTTTGTGCTGGTTGGAAAAAACATGATATCACTCTTGAATTTCTAAATAATAAGAAAACTTTTTCCAGGGGAAATTCAGCTGTGATATCACTCTTGTTTACTTATAAATAGGAAGTTCCAAGGTGTTTATAACTTTCCAAACTGAATACAAGATCTTTTAGAACAAAAAGGTATCAAGAAAAGTTTTTATCCAACCAGGCATTTTTTCATTGGGTTACATACTTCCATGAGTAATATAACCCATATAACCCTTGCCTTTTTCTGTGGTGCTTTTCAATCCCTGGCAGGTGGCTAGGAAAAACTAAATTTCTTACCTAAGCCTGAAGGGGGTATATAAAGGGCATTCATGTCTATCCTAATAGGCTTGAGCAGGAAAGGAAAGAAACATTTGCAACATATAGTGTATTGTTAAGACTCATTTCTTGTCTTAGGAATTACTAGTAGATCATCGTGTCCTTGTATGTTTGGAAATTTGCATTCTCTACAATAGCCTTGGAGGAAGTTTTTTGCTTCAACTTCCCTATAACCTTTGTCATGAAGATTAGCTGAGGACCATACAGGGTTTTGAAGTTTTCAAATGGTTAGCCTTTTCTATGGCTAAGCTAAGCACTGGTTTGAAATAAATCAATAACGTTCAGGGTAGCCGTTTTCTTTGTTTCAAAGAAATTGAAAGTGATAATTACTTTAATTGCTAGCAAACAGCTCCCAGAGGAAAAGACATGCATAACAAATAAAATTCAAGACAGAGCGATTCGTTCTTGTAAAAATAAATTATTAGTCGAAAAAATTTGCAACCATTATCAATGAAGACAGTGTAGCGGGGTCCCTACCAACGTTCAGGGGTCAACGAACTTCCTCGATAATATTTTTAAAGAAATCATTCTATCAAAAATATGTAGCTTGTTTACCTTGAGTCTTTGCTAGCAAGTAGTCTGATAATTCCCCATAATATATCTTCTGATCCAGGATGATTGAGTAATTGGTAGCAACATAATTCTTTGTCATCGTGCATCTCTGCAACAAGTCTTTCAAGTGATTCTGGAGTCTTTTCGCCATGGTTTATCAAAAGTTTAAGGCCGCGGTTCAGGTGTCTTCCAGCGTGGAGAAACATGTCTGCTGAAAGCTAATCATTCTTTTGTGTCGTTTATCATCGATGAAAGGGATTTTGTGCTTTTGGTGATTTTGTACTTCACATGTGCAAACATTTAAATCGGCGGATTAAATGAACAACACTTTTGAGATTTCTCATTTCACGCACCAATCCGAGGCGGTTGTTGTAGCAACCATTTAACTTGAAAGTCACAAAAACGGCTAGCAAAAACTTTGCCGGAGACCTGAAAGACCTCGAATTTTTTTGAAACCTAAACACCATCTAAGATCGAAGAAGACACAATAAAATTTACAAATTTTGCCCTTCTGGTAATCAATAAAGTGCCGTGCTATTTTTACAATGAACAACAAAAATTCCATCTTTTGAAAAAAGGAAAAGTGTTGAAACGGTACAGAAATTGTCCGCATCCGCAACATAACCTAAAAAGGCATTTATCTATAAGGCAGTAAAATAACATCGAGCAAAGCCTGCCCCGCTGGTACTGGCATAGGGTGATCTAAGGTCTGGGCATATAATGAGATAGTCCCAAAGTTTTGAGGGAAATGGCAACGATAGAGAGAATAAAAGTGAAACTGAATGAAACTGTACTTATTTTGACAAACATTTGCCTTGGTCTTCTATATTTGCCTTGGGAATCCCACTGTTGGCCAGACTCGATGTGCTAGAGGCGGGACAGGATATCCTCCTCCGCTGAAACTCTGGGACAGGGTACAGTAACTCGCATCAAAAAAATATAGGATTGAGTATTTTGAAGCATATCTCTTCAAGCTACCGTGTGGCACGTGAAGTTGGGGAAATTTATAGTCACTTGATAACCAATGTTGCTGTGTGTTTCTGCTCTTTTCTTGTTTTGTGAATTGATTAAAAAGATGCAGGTCATCAATTAATTTAATCGATATTTGTACAAATTCATATTATATTCTGTATAAAGATTGTGAATAACGCTTTGGCATGCCATACCTTAGTACTATTATGATCAACAAACGGGAGAGAAGAACTTACTCTGGGCTCTGACGCAGGTTGAAAAGTTGGGGGGGGAGGGAGATTTTAACAATCATAACAAAATAATTTTTAAAAAGCTCTATTGTTTTGCAAAATAGTGTGGGGACCATGGCCCCCAGGCTCCCCTTCGTCGGGGTAGTGATTACGTTAGCTATGCTAAGGTTAGCAGTGTTTCTTATGGGAAAAGGTCTACTTTTTAATGTTTTCTTTCAGGGAAGGGTACACTTTTAATATATTTTCATGTGCCAAGGTCAGGATGTAGAACTTGAAATTTTGTGGAAGCCCTTTTTTATAAGTAACTTGCTATTTTATAAATTTGTAGCACAACCTTCATCCCAATCCTTGTTTGGAAAGATTTCATTGAAGCAACTTATACTCAAACATAGACTTGATGCGACAGCATGCAAAAGATTGGGTTTTTCTGCAAACATTTTAATCTGTGGATTTTTCATGATTGTTGTAGTGTGCTTTTTCGAGCAGGAACAATATATTTGAACCTCGTCGTGGTATATTATACTTACGACACTTTCTTTTGATCGCTTATTCTATTGAAAAAGCGGCGCCTTTTCGCATTGTGGCCAAAGTATAAATTACAGAAATTTTCAGATTCAGGTACACAATTTATTTCAATTGTGAGTTTTCTTTAAATATTTGACAGGGTTAACCAAAAGAAGAAAGCTGCAAATCAGTCAAAATTTCTGTTTTAAGACACACAAATTTCGTAAAATGCAGAGGCTGCAATCAGTTGAAAATATTGCAAATCTGGCGATCCCGTCCAAAATATTGTTTAGTGGGGATTAAGTGTCACTCACTGCCTAGCTCATCGTATACTGTATCTGCTCAAAACTGGAAGAGTGATCAATATACAGGGTATTAGTGAAAGAAATGATGATCAGATGTTAGAAAAGGTCTTTCTCACACATGAAGACCCTCAAAGCAGAAACCCAGATGAATAAACATATGATTTATGCATAAAACTAAAGGTTTAAGTTTACCCACTATCTGTCTGATGACACAGCGATCCATTCTTAAGAATATCTCATGCAAACATATCGGTTTTTGTGAATACTTCTCAAGAAAACATTTGGTTCTTTTTAAAATAACGAGTAAACAGCGTAACTCAGTTTGTTTGATGTTGACTTGGAGACTATTGTATGAAGCAGTTTAATTAGTTTAAACAAAGACGGCTTATGACGGCCTAACGGCAAGATCAAACCTGTTCCAAATGTGAAATCAACTAAAAAAAGATATAATTATGATACCTTCGGAAACAGCAGGATGCCCTATTTCATTCTTTATTCAAGCTCCTTTTCTCCTGAAAATAGCTCTTCTGAAACCCGTATCCGCCGAGAGGTTCCTCTTGAAGCAGTCAAGTAGTTATAGCTATTCATGGGAAGAGCCCCTAGTCTTAGAGTTTATCTTAGAGAAGAATGACGGTGTTGTGCCTGCCAGAAAATGTTTTACAAACCTGTCCTGGAATAAAGTTCTAAAAGCATATCAACTGTCCTGGAAATATATATTCCTGAAACATAATACCTGAAATCACGATATCTTCAATCGGCATTATACCTTTGCAAGAAAGAAGAGACAAAAGGTACAACCCTTTCCTGGAATTTTCAGCCGAAAATTAGATCCTGTTAGGAGGCACAATTCCAGTTTGTCATTAAAACAAGTAGCGAGCCCCCGTGGGTGACCCAAATTGAGGGAGAGCCATACCTCGAGAGAGCAGGGTTTTAAACAATAAAAACATATAAAAACAGCATTATAAAATAAGGAACTTGAAGCGTCTACTTGAAATGAAAAAGTGTCCAAAGTTGCTTTGAGTCATGAAGGGAACATATTAACTACAAAAGGCTAGTTTTTATTAATTTCTTTACATCTTTTATACGATTAGACTATTTTCCACTCATTTTTCACATTTCTTTACCAATCAACAATTTTCATTATTTATTTAGTTTTTCCACAGTTGACAAATTTATATCTGTTTTATTTCTATTATTTTACGGTTGACTAACTTTTATCAATTCTATTTGACTTTATTCACGGCTGAATGAGTTCTATTAATATTTTTACTTTTTTACGGTTGATTGATTTTTATTAATTTGATTTTATTTCTTTTCATGGTTCAATGATTTCTATTAATTTTATTTGATTTTTTCACGGTTGAATGATTTTTATCATAGTTGAATGATTTTTATTAATATTATATTTTTTCACGGTTGATTGATTCTTATAAATTTCATTTGAGTTTTTCATGATTGAATAATTTTTATTAGATTTATTATATTTCTTTTCATGGTTGAATGATTTTTATCAATATCAATTGATTTCTTTTCATGGTCAAATGATTTTTATTAATCTTATATTTTTTCACGGTTGATTGATTCTTATAAATTTCATTTGAGTTTTTCATGATTGAATAATTTTTATTAGATTTATTATATTTCTTTTCATGGTTGAATGATTTTTATCAATATCAATTGATTTCTTTTCATGGTCAAATGATTTTTATTAATCTTATATTTTTTCACGGTTGATTGATTCTTATAAATTTCATTTGAGTTTTTCATGATTGAATAATTTTTATTAGATTTATTATATTTCTTTTCATGGTTGAATGATTTTTATCAATATCAATTGATTTCTTTTCATGGTCAAATGATTTTTATTAATTTTATATTTTTTTACGGTTGATTGATTATTATAAATTTTTTTTTATTTCTTTTCATGGTTCAATGACTTTTGTTAATTCTATTTCTTTCATGGTTGAATGTCTTTTATTGATTTTATTTGAATTTTTTTACCTCTTAATGAGTTCTCTTAATCTTTTTACTTTCTCACAGTTGAATACTTTTTATTAATTTTATTCGAATTTGTTCATGGTTGAATGATTTCTATTGATTTTCTATTTGATTTCTTTTAATGGTTGAGTAATATCATTTGATTTGTTTCACGGCTGAATGATTTATATTGATTTTAATTTATTCTTTTCATGGTTGAATGATTTTTGTTAATTCTTTTTTATTTTTTTCTTGGTTTAAGGATTTCTGTGGTACTCTATCACCCAGGTATATGAACTTTGTTGTTTTGCAAGCTATCGAATCATTTATTTACAAACATATTTAATTTTGAAGTAGGAATTCAAATTTTGCTTTGGTTTTTGGATGTTGTACATCGTAAATTGAAATTTTACGCTTTCTGTAAAACAATGCCTCATTTTACTGAAGAACTTTTGGTTCACATAATCTCATATTGACACAATCCTTGTTAACTGGTAAGTGCAACAGTGTTTGTTTCTAGTTTTCCGACATTCCCATTTGACTGGTTTGAAAGCTATTTAAACACAGTTTTGGAAATTTTATTATGTCATTATTCTTATAGACCATGTTTTGAAAGTTTATTTTGAAAATACTGAAATTATCATAAAATGAGGCAGTGACCTAGTCTGGAAGTTACACAGAAAACAGATTCCAACAAAATGACTTCTAAAAAACTGGATGCAAAAAACAATGCTAAACTAGTGGTATTTTGTAAAAAGTTCAATACTATCTATGATTTTGATAATGTTGAGGTATTTTAGTTTGTGTTAAAGCTTTTTGTTGGTTTTACTCAATCAATTAATTATCATTATAGCAGCAAAAACGAAACTTCAAACATGAAAGTCAATAAAGGTTACCATTTTACCTACAAAGTCACCCGCGGAATACTGTTCTCCTTCTAGCTTTTTCTGCTGAACTTCTTTTGCAGTAGACCCTGGACAGATTTTCTTGTGAATGCTTTTCTTATGTGTACTCCAGCCTCAATACCTAAACATTGGCAAAGAACTGTTTTCAATGTTGCTCTCATTAAAAAATGGCGAGCCATTGATACAGCTGTTTGCAGAGTATGCCTTCAAAAAGAAATAACTTATGGGCAGATTCGTTGCTGTTTTGCGTTGAAGCCCGTTACATCTTTTCAATAAATTCTCATCCGAAAGTCGTTGAAAAATTTGTACCAGTTTCTTTGCTACATCTGGTGACAGTGTAGCATGAGCCTTGTGATTGATTACAAGGGATGTTGCCTTTTGCAAGATCTCTCTGCCAGAAACACCAAGATGTAGCACCTGGGGGACAATGTGTATGCTTTGGATTGGTATCTAAAGAGGCTAAATGAAAAAGAATTGCAAAAATTAGATTCTTCAAGAGTGGCACACCATCTGAGTGTTCCTTGACAGCTTTACCATAATAGTTTTTGATTTTTTGCACCTTTCATTGCTGTATAGCTACAGCCAATTCCTCTGAACGCAACTGTTACGGAGATACTTATTTCAAAGGGCGAGCTGACAGCCGAAGAATTATTTAGCCTTTTGTAGAGATAGCCTTTAAAAGTTGAAATGTTGCGGTTGCGACAGACTACCTTCGCAGCAGCAGCAAATGCTAAAGACTGATTTTCATCAATTTCAATGGTCATGGTAGGCGTCAGACATTGCTAGCACAAAGTCTGACTGAAAACCTGGAATAAAACTAACTTTTGAATAACCAAATAGCAGTCGCTATCCTTCCTATAAGAGTTGTCTGCAGTTGATATATCGAGATCAATTCCGAAAAAGTTCTTCTTCGCTTCGGTTTGAGATAAGGGAGGCCTAGTCAAAACATCACATTGTCTTTGCAAGCCTGTAACAGTGCTAACGTCTTGTAAAGCTTGATCATGTCCTCGTATAGGAGTGGCAACTTTTGTCTGCAAATTTTTATTTTTTCTTCAACGCAAAAAATAGCTTGCGACTTCTAAGTTTCACAACTTATTCCATTTCACTTAGCCCCCCTGTCATTTCTAAAATGTACTTAAAACAATACAAAGAATTTCCTATCTCTTGGTTTTTAGCATAGTTACCCTGCCCCCCTAAAACGTTTTAGCCCCCTAAATCTGTAATATGCTTTGCGGTCCTTGGTAAATTCCATCAAATCAGATCATGGCTTCTTGTTCCAGTACGACAACGGCGACAACATCAGTGGAACCAAGGCCGTTCTGCCGCGCTTCATCGATTCTGTCGAGCATAATCGGGTTAGAGTTCCTGCCTTTCGTGTGCTTTATACAGCAAATAGATCTTGCACTTGAGAAGCACGACGTATATCCCGGGCCTAACTCTTAATTCTAGCGGGGGATGTTGGTTCCAGTACTTTTCGCATGGGTAAGTCTCACACCAGATTTTAACATGGGACCCACTGTAACGAGATTCTTACAGATTGCAACTGTGATGAAAGACTAAGGAGAGTAATACAAATGTAAGGAGCTTTAGCTCAAACAAGTCAAACAATCTTAGAAAGCTGTAGCACAGGGCCGTTTTTAACATACTTACTGCGGGGGCAATTGCCCTACCATCCCTCGACTTTGCCCCCGCACTCAAGAGATTTTTGACCCCAGAAAATAGTCCCTTGTTTGTCACCACCACTACGTAGAATTGTGAGGCACACCTGCAGGAGCCATAAGTAATAGAAAACGATTGCAATACGATATCATAGGTGTCTACATGGCAGTGATTTCATAAGTTTACATGGGAGACTTTTATACAGTCGAGAACTAAAAAATTGAAGGAAATTAGGGGATCAAAACTAAATGAAGATGAATATTGGCACTCTTTAGTATAGGACTCAAATCTTTAAAGAATAAGGCCCTTAAAATTACTGTTTAATTCCTGTATCACTGTGGTCATTAATTTCACTTTAGTAAAAGCAACGGCACAGAAGATGTAAGGGGTCAGACAGCAAAATTAGCTGTGGATTGTGTTTGTCTACATTTAGGTACAAATTGTGCCACAAATTTGATTGTGTTTTTGGTTTGCATGATTCATCCCAATTCCACTCATCTTCGAACAGTTCCGTTGCAAAGAGATTCTTAGCATAGTGAATTTTTGGCTACGTTCCATCTTAGAGTGTCTGATTCAACTGAATAATCCAGGCATATCATGGGATCAAGTGAAAGAGTTTTCAGATAACGTCTTCGATTTCAGGCCAAACAAGACTTTTCAACGAGGATTTTATACATGCTTAGAAGAAGTACTGGACTTGTTCAAAGTTTGCTGTCTGCCATTATCGTCGTATCACCTGACAGTATGACCTTTGAAAGAAGTGTTTCTGCATACAACATTATATATTCATAATTAAGAGAATCAACATTAACAAATAAACTGTTCATTGCATGGAATGGCGTCTCAACATCCAAGTTTGACACATGGGCAGCCATAACAAGATTTTTTCAGAAAAAAGATCGTCATGAATCAAAGCCAACTATAGAAACTTACATAAATAGAACATTTATTTCTCAGTTTTTTAATGGATTTTCTGGGACTTTGGTCAGAAATATTTTCAGTTTTGAATAATATCTTAACTTCAAGTGTCAACACAAAGCTGTTTCATTTCATTTGAAATACGAAATGAATTTCTTTGAAGTATGGGATCATAAAAGCTTCCTAGAAAATACCCCTTATCTCCCGTTTATGCTTGTTTATCTCGTCCTTTTTCAAAAATTGCCCCCTACTTAAAATTTCTTTAAATATGTACTGCTGTAGCAAATTTAATGAAATTAGGAAACAGAATTTGTTTGGTATGGGTTACAAAAGTGTGACAGAAAACAATGACGAATCGAGGAAAATAGAGAGCTATATAAAACGAGACCAAAACATAGGTAAGTAGACACTTTTGCTCTATATAGTTTAAACTAAATAACTAAGCTTTATACCGGAAAGTTCACATAAGTGATAAGTGGTACATAGAATTAGAAGCTAGATTGTTTCCAAAACACTAGCCTTAAAACTCCAAACATTACGGGACTCAAATTTCGCGCCAATTGAAACCTCGTTGTCAAGCTGTCAAAGTAAATACGTTCAGACAAGCTACACGTTGTGTTTAGTCGTGAGAGTGCGGTGTTGCGGGTTGTTATGGGACTCCAGGGTGGTTTTATTCTTTTCATTCAATGATGGATTATAATTAGCAGTGCATTGAAAGAATGAATTACCTCTCCATAGATGTGGTTCAAATGTTCTGCTTACTGCTCGAGTCAAATTCCAGATAATGGGGCCTAAAATTGCAAATGGATTAATAATTTGCCTGTTATTTCATTTTGTATTCTGTCAAGAGCCAAGCAAACATGAAACCGGAGAAGGTCATGATACTTTTGGCCCAGATAATGAGATTCCAATGCAGCAATTTTCAATATTGACTCCTCATAATGAAAGTGCCTCGAGCATTGACACGCGTGGATATGTTTTGTACTGTCCATGTATGGGTGTGTATCTGAATGCTATTTTTTATAACTTGATGGTTCGTATGACCGGAGTGTAGGTTTGTTTTATGATATGCCAATAAAAGGCTTTTTCAAAAATTTGTTTCTTTGGCAGTTTCTTCTAAATGGGTTCAAGTAGTTGATTTTCAAAAAGCTATTAATTTAACCTGAGTGTTCTTTTCCGCAGGTAGATTTGGAAATCAAGCTGAACAGCTACTTGGATCTTTGGCGTTCGCAAAGGGGCTAAACCGGACCCTTGTCTTACCACCCTTTATTGTTTACCCAAGGAATAGCCCACTAGGCTCTGTGAGTATTGACAGGGTCTTGATTTATTGCATGATTAATATTTCTTTACGTTTATTTATTAGCTACGGGAGAAGTTTTAAACTTTTCAATATGTAAAATATTTCTTCCTTGTTTGAATCAAACATTTTTCTTGTATTTAGGAGAGAGTAAGGTTTTCAAAATGGTTTGCTATCAAACCACTAAAGGAGTTTCATAGAGTAATGACAATGGAAAAATTCATGAAAGAAAAAGCTCCAAAAATTTGGCCAGAAGGAAAGCGCTATGGTAGGTAACTTTAAGAATTTGAATTTTAAATGTCCTAAAATTTATACTGAGAGGCAGCAGTTGAAAATCCAAACAACATTCTTAAGGAAATAATGATCCATTGATTACAGATTGACTGGACATATATGGTTTACTATTCACAATGGACAAGAGTTTTACCTTTGAATTCTTCAGGGGGGTTCAAAGAAGTTAGAACAAGTAAGTTTAGGCTTGGGTACCATGGCAGGGGCACTACAAAGGAATTTTTGTAAAATAACGGGTGCACTCTTGCTCACCCAAAAGATGGGCATGGTTGGGCATGTTTTTGGATGTGGCTCAAATTAAAAAGTTTTTTTTCAAATACAGCAAGATGACTTTCTTAATTTGTTCACAACTGAGATTGTCATTCTAAATTGAGTGATCCACTTGAGATCAGGGCCACCAAAAAGTTTTAGTGAGCCCGGGGCCAAACTGAAAATAAAGCTCTTTGCGAGCGGAGGGAGCAGAAAATTTTTGCCACCATGTCTTTAGATTAGTTTCAAATACACTTCAGAATATTCTTTGCGGTCATTTTCTTGCAGTTGTTTCAATATTACTTTGTTTCAATTGTTTCATTGTCACATTTTACTATAATTTCCATTCTATCATTTAACTATATATACCTTCCCTAGACATCTAGGCCCTTAGGCAATTTGGCCCGTTATCCCCCTTTTGCTCTTGGTAGTCCTTTGGATCATCCTCGTGATACTCTTAGGAATATCAAGTTTTGGCCTTTTTATTTAAATTATCCCTTCACTTGCTAAACCTTTGCGAATTTGGATAACAACCACTGATGGTAGTGGTAGGTAATCATAGTTGGTCTCTCAATCATAAAATTCCCTGAGATGTAAAATTGATGTAAACAGGAAAAGTGCCAGACAAAATATGCACACACTCAAGAATCACTGAAAAATTGATGCACACTCAAATGTGCACATTTGTCACAAATGCACTCTTGCACTCCCAGTAAAAACTTGTGCACTCCTGAGATCTTGCTGAAAATTGCCATGAAATCCAGACAGGCCAATCATTAACAAAATATCTTACTTAACATTGAAGGGACTATGATTCCCTAGTCTGCCCTTTGCTGTAGCCCCTTGTTAAGAGTTTATAAATTTCATGCTGTTTTCCTACAAGTTGTTTTAAAGTCATATTTTTTTAATTCTTTTAATTTTTAAAAAATGTCAAAATGTAGCACCATTTTTCAGGTTTTTGCTATTCCTTCAGAGATGGCAAAAAATGTGCTATGAAGGATGGCAATCCATTTGGGCCATTCTGGGACCACTTCCATGTAAGTTTTGATGGTTATGTTGACCATCCTGGCATCTTATGGAGTTCAAGCCTAGACTATGTTGCAGATCAATGGCACAAAAGGTAAAAACATTTAACAGATTTCAGTATGAGAGACTTCCACTAAGAATAGGTTATTTAAGACAACAAATAATTAATATTCTTTGATCTTAGCAGTGTACTAAGAGCTTGTGTATATTTGCAGAGACTGACCAAATTGTAAACATTCTTTGAAAAGTTTGAATCAAACAGCTGCTACATGAAATTTGAATGCTTCAGCTAATATTAAAAAGTTTGTCAATACTTTACAATCACGTTGAAATCATCGTTTTGCTGTTATCTGCTGTTATATAATTTGGGGAGTGCTGGACGAGAAGTTTGTCTGATACTGCACCATGTTTTTGCTTTTCATGCCATTTTCAAGTGTTATATAATCATATAATCTGGATCAAAGATGAATCTTTATAAACTCAAAGTTCTCGGTTTTTAGATTTCCACCTTCAAAGTATCTTGTGTATGCATTCCAAGGTGCCCCTGGGGATTATCCATCAAAACAAGAAAATCATGATATTCAGAAATACATTAAATTTTCAAAATACATTGATCAAAAGTCAGATGAATTTATCAAAGATGAGATGAACAGGGATCCATTTGTTGCTATTCATCTTAGAAATGGTGGTGACATGGTGAGTTAAAGTGATAGTACTGAGCATGTCAAATACTAAATTTGTGCCCTCAAGGGCTTTATTCAAACAGCATTTACTAATGGTCAAGTAAAGGTTGTTTAATTGAGCTTGATTGACCCTAAATTGAACTAAAGAAAAATTTATATTGGAAAAAGACCCTTTTTCAATTCCAATTTATTTTTATAAGGGTCATTGATTGAAACCATGCTAGTACAAAGTGATGTGGTAGAAAGAACAGGTTTTTATAAGCTGTCAACAGGATATTTTTTAGGTTTATTTGCTATGAGCAATCTTTAGCTACCTTTGATAGGTCAAACATTATGAATATTTTTAGCCTATTTTATCTTGGAAGAAGATTCTGGAACCTTGTTACTAGCTTCCACTCTTTTATCCTATAAAATGCACTTGTGCAGCCCATCCTTAAAAGTAACATGTCTTGTCCAAGGCAAAGTCAAATGGCAAATATCTATTATGTAGGAATGTTACTTGTCATTGTACATTCTCTAAGCATGCAGTTACAAAGCTTGCTGGACAATGTAAATTCAAAAACACCTTTTTAAAGGCCTGTTTCCATCACCTACAAATTTTCTTATTCTTAAAGACATTTTATATTACAGTGAATTTTCGGTTTAAAACTAAACAATTCAAAGCATTAAAAGCAATGATATTTGCAGAAAAATCTGTTATAATTGAAAAATTGTGAATTATATCATCTACTTTATTGTTGGACTAAAGATGACAGAATAGCCAATCAAAGTGATATTTATCCTAAAACACTATGTTTGAAGTGATCTCTTGATAAACTTTTCATCAAATCCTCTTAAGTTGCTTGTGTTCTTTTCACCAGAGGAGTGTATGCGATGAAGTTAAAAATGGCAAGATAAATAAACTATTTTGCTCAGAGCAATGTACTGGATACAATGGAGAACGCGAGTTGACACACGAAATGTGTGCTCCGTCAAAGAAAGAAATTATCCGCAAGACAAAAGAATACCTAAAGAAGATTTCAGCCGATTCAATAAGATTGTTTATCGGAACAGATAACAACTCAATGATTAAAGATTTCCAAAAAGCACTGAGGAGAATGAAGGTAGGTATTTTTACTAAAAAAAATTTATCCATACAGAATAATGAGAGATTCATGGGAAGATGATTGAGGGGTATCAATGTTTGGAGCTGGAGGTTTTAGTTCTACAGCAAAGGATTCCTAAGGTTGCACGTTTCAAGACCATGCATAAAAGAACATTGGCAAATGGCTAAGGGAAATTGCTTTCAAGTGTAGCAGGTCCTGTGGTGCGAAGCACAAAAACATTCATCATAACAATCTTTCTTTTCGCGCGACACTGTTTTTAAAACAGCTGGTTTAAATGATTGGGTTGGCTAGAGGGCTGGTTAGCCAGGTGGTTGCGAGGTTCCTGAATTTAAGAACACAAAATGCCACTCTGATGCCTATTTAAAGCCTCTTCGACCCACAGGCGCCTTTCATATCGAGCTTGCAATTAATTTGTCACGATTAACCAGCATTTGTGTGCCACATTCCCTACATCTCCTATACATTCACCAACTAGTAAATTTCTCTCAAGGGTTGTTCAGTCGATAGTATTGGAAAATGATACCGTTTTATGATCAAAATTTGATTTGATGACCTCACTAAGAGTCGTGCTGGTGCTGGCTCTATTCCTGCAAACTGAGGCCTGAGTAACCATGGCAATTTACGTTGTATATGCAGCCTGATCAAAACGTTTATTTCAAAATGATATCACTGTGATGATTGCTTTGTAAAGGAATATACAAGCTATGCAACTGCTATCACATTGATACATTTTCTCCTAGGTAAATATTCATGTCCGTGGAGAAGATGACGAGAAAGATGACCCCATTATTGATATAGCAATAATGTCAAAAGCGGACTATTTCATTGGAAATTGCGTTTCATCGTTCTCAGCTTTTGTCAGAAGACAGAGAACTGTAGCTGGCAAACCAGTTGCATTTTTCGGCCTAGATTAAAGAGGCTTTAACCACGGTATATTTATTAAAATTTCTGTCAGAAAATATGTAAATAGGAGCACGTAGCAGACATCAGCTACTTTGTAACAATTGTAAAAAATATATGTTTAATGCCACCCAGCTAGACGTTCGTTGCTTTTACTACCTTTTCTAGTGAGAGACTTGAATATTCTCAAAATCTTATCGTGGTTTCTTTTCTAAGAATCAATTGTAGAATTTGAAGCCATATCCTTACAGAAGGATGTAGCTTCCTAACATGATTACAGCATAGCAATTGTAAATATTTGGTAAGTGCTTTGCGAAGCCTGTCACTCACTGTACTCAGAAACGCTAACATCATAAGCAGCTCTCACATTGCCATACTAGCAAGAAACGTATTGGCCAAGACTGGGGTAGTGTATCCCCGGCTAGTCCTAAAGATTTGACAAGAGATATGCCTGTTATTCAACTGATTAGAAATGCGATTTCTACGAAGAGGCAATTCATTACCTGGCCCATTTCTTTAGCTGGTTCATGACTTCTCCTTAAGCGCTCTTGTACAGTTCCTTCTTTAACTTTCTTGTCGAAGTTATCTTCAATAGCTGTTAGGATTCTGTCCTGGAATAAAAAAATGCTATAATGTTTGAATAAAATCAATACAGAAGTACAGAGAATCCCAGCATATTAGATCCTAGTGGATCAAGACCCTACAGCTTGCGGTTTTGAAATGTGGTCCAGTTCAGCCTGAAAACTGGAATTGGTTCTAAGTTGAAGATTACTAAAAATTAGAAATGGAAAATTTTTCTAAAACATTCCTTAAAAAAGCCGGATGCCTTGTGAAAGTAGATGGGTAAAAACAATTTGGCTTTGAGGGGGACCTTTGAAGAGACACTTAAAATTAAAAGCATTTTTTCGTTCAACTCCAAATATAAATAACCTATTCAGACTGAAAAGAAAAGCTTTAAGTTCTTAAACATGGCTGTTAACTGTATTCTAAATTTCTACCGTCACCTCCTAGTTGAAAATTTAAAATTAAAGATCCAGCAACTGCTTAACGAATCAAGAAACTCTTAAAGGTCTCAGGATCCTTACAAAATTTATCTTTTATGAAAGAAATCTAGAAAGTATGTCATTTACAACGTTAAAATATTCGATAATATTTTTAGGTCATCGTTGTAAAGATCTCAAAATACTGGCCCCATCTCTACAAAGAACACCAAGAAACTCTCTTTGACTGTTTATCTATGTGTTTGCAATACATAGCATCAAACAAGACCCAAATAACTGCATTTCTGAAATGCTAAGCTTGTATAGTAACGATTAAGTTCTCGACGATAAGAGAATTATATGCCCCCTTTTTTGCTGTTTGAGTGAAAAATATGAATATTTCATACCCGAAATTTATCATGAAGTTTGTCAAATGTTGTTTTGAACAAATGCGATATGCGAATCGACTTGGTGGGGTGAATGCAAGGTGGCAAAATAGAATTGATACCTTTCCTTTTTTTTCAAAAAGAAAGAAATCTCTGCCATAGAATTAGCATTGACAATATTCGTTGCAAATATAAATCGACATAAAAAAACACCAATTTCTTAAATGCATTCTTTTCTTGCTATATGGCTATTAGAAACAAATAGAGCTTGCGTTCTTTCATCTGGCCAACATCAACGAGCTCTACGTTACTTTATAACATTGGTGAAATATTAAAAAGTTTTGTCTCAGTGTCAGAGATACAATGTAATAATTTCAGTAACAATCCTTCTCCCTGGAATCAAAAACATCCTCTTAACAATGTCACTGAATACAAATAAATTTTCAAGTTTCACTAGAAATCGAATTATCACTGTCAACTAAGCAAGACTTAAGCAGTGTTTTGGTTTTCGTGAAATCCAAACATTTTATCAGCTTAGTAAAGTAATTGTGAGATTGCTTGCTCAGCTGTTTCTTCGCTTCTTTTCCCCACCAATGATGCAAAGGAAAAGTTTCTTTGATCAAACAAATTGAGCATTTTTTTAAATATACCTGGGAGACGGGGGTGCCCATTATGTAATTGTCAATGAAATTTTGTTTTTGAGCCTAATCATATAAGGCCTAATCATAGAAGATTTTTCCATGAAATTAAATCGTCTTGATAAAAACTGTTCTCCTTGGTCTACCGATTGTGTAATACATACAGACTTTCTTGTACATACGGATCAACAATATAATCAGTTATACAAATCATTATCATGTTAGCCTTATTTTACAGTCGTACATGATTTATTTGATCACGTGATTACGTCTGCCCATGAAACATCATACTACCATCATTACTTGCTAAAAGAATGTAAGATATTGAATCCGCCATGAATACCTATAAATAAAAAACCAGCTAGAAAACCTCAATTTCCAAATAAATACTTCGTATTCATCCGGAAGTGACAATTGCAAAAACTACACTGGAAAGCCATTTCTTTCGACAAAAACTCTTGTCTAGTTTCGTATCTGCTGATAAAATGTATTGAAACTATATTTCCTGGCCAGCTTCCAAGCGTTTTCATTGCCAAGTTGCTTGTGCATAATTTCTAAACATGTATAGAATGCCAAAAAATATACCAAATTAAATTTTCAGGTAGGCCATGAGATCTTACTTCTACTGATACCCCCTGGAGAAAGTTTTCCTAATGAGTAATTAGCATACTTAAGCTAAGGTTCGTGATTAGCAAATGTTTGTAGACCTATAGGTAGTACATTGCTCATCTGATTGCACAAACTTCGTTTTAAACAAAGTGATTTTAGCTATGGAAGTTTCGAATCAACTAAGGCTGTTAATGATCCTAATTTTTTATGTAGTTAGCACAAGAAATTCAGACGCGCTTGAGTGCGATTTAGAAAATTGGTTGAAAGGAGAGTCAATACCAGCTTTAATCAACTCATTTGAGAATGGGGAATGTGAACAGCACTTTATCGGGGAAAGAAAAGCTTCAAAAGAGTTACATTGCGTGGATCATTGCTACAGAACTCAGAACTGCCAGTCCGTGAATTACGATGGTGAATCACATAAATGTATGCTGATGGCAATACCCATAAACCCTCTGTTAGCAAATCGATGTATAGTCACGAGTGATAGTGTTCATAATTCGAGTCCGATGCTCATTAAATCAATGCACATCGATATAAAAAGGACCAAGTTCATGAAGGTAAACCCACTTTTGTTCACATTTTGTAAATTGACTTATGCAGAATTGTGAAAATATATTCTTTTGGTGACAATTATTTTGCTTAAAGTCGAGCAAATGTGGGTCGTGATTTGGTGCAGCAGATGAGGTAACTCTGAGTTATTGTGATTGTAAAAAATTATCTACTTGAAGCATCTAGCATATGAGCAAATGTACGGTTGCAAATTAAAGAATTTTATAGTAATTTCAAGAGAAACTTCAGGTGCTTGAAGAATTAAATTATTTTGATATCCGAAGTAGATAGCCAAGTAGATAAAGTTAGTGCTGTTTAAGGTAAAGTTCAGATTTTATTAGATGATTTGGGTAAGATAAAAAACTAGAGTTTAATTATGTGAAATAAACATCTTTGGAAGATTTCAATCTGCTACTAAGCGAAGTCATCGAATGGTTCTTAATCCAGTGACGGGACAGATTGGATAATAATTTACTACTTGATGTTGCTCAGTGGTGGGATTTACGGGGACATAGAGGCAGTCCCCCTCAACGAAATTCGAAATATACAATGAGTGCTGTTCTAACATGTATTTATTTATGTTTGGAAAATACACTAGAGACAAATTTGTTCCTCCTTTGACACCAATTGTTACCATCATTGCTAACAAATGTTACCAAATGTGTCCACCCTTCTCCACACCCAAGGATTTTTGCATTCCTCAATATTGCTCTATTTTAAGTAAATGAAAATTTTGAATAGCAAATTTGTCAATTCCTTACCATAAGAATCGAGACTTTCTCGGCTCACTCAAATACTTCTATCATTGCAGTCATGCAAAAAAAGTGAAAAATGAAGAAGAAAGCCTTTATGAAAACAGTTCACAAGCGAATCGAAAAGAAAGAAGATCAATCAGTTGCAGGTCAGATGCTTAATGGAATCAAAGTAGCGAAAAGTTAAAGGTTCAAGATGCGCTGATCCAAAAACTTACTTTTCTACAAGCAAAATCAATTAACGTATTCCTTAATGTTTGAAATTGTTTTGACAGACACGATTCTCCTTAATAGATTACATGAAGATAACAGGTTCAATTAGAACAATAAGAACGTTCTGTTTGTTTTCTACATGTCTCTTTGCTTTATTTATGTTAATTTGCTTCAGCTGGGTGGCTGTTGTGGGGCACCAAAGGTATCAATTTTGGGAAAATGACACTAGGACAGAAGAAGGTGACTTGTGATTTATGTCGGTATGTGAATGGTTGAGAGTCTAGACTTCTTAGAATACAATGAAAATTACTGTTAGGATTTTGCCCATGATGAAAGTGAATTCTTTTTAGTTCGGTCCTAGCATAATCCCTTTGATAACAAATGTTTTAGATGCAAAGCTTCAGCTTGTATAGAAGCATCAGCTGATGTGCATACAGCGTTGATTTGATTGCTCTGCAACCTGCTGGACACAGTTATATTGCTTTTTGAAATAAATCGATTATTTATTTAGCTGCAACGTTACAGAAACAAAATGCAATCGCCACTTGAGTGCAATTAATTAAACTTCTTTTTTAACGAAGCAATTTTAGCTGACAAAGTTTCAGGGGATTGGAGGTCTCTTATCACGAAGTTCCTGCAGTACCTTGAGGAACAGTGTTTGTTCGGGAGGTATGGCATTAAAATAAATGGAGAGAGGAGTAAAATAAATGGAGTAAAAGTTGGAATCAATGGAGAGAGGAGAGTTCAGGTAGAGGCTAGGTGCAATATCATCGATCTAAGTTTCAAGAGAGAAAACATTTGCTCGAGTATTTCATTCTTGCCCCTGAATCGAATCACATTCCAAGTACAGAATTTGATGTGTTTTGCACAGATTAAAAGTACAAGCGTCAATAAAAGAGATGCCAATGAAGAAATCACAAGTAATCGCTATTAGCTTGGCCATGATAGTGCATACCCTGAATAGTGAGGAGAAGTGCGACTTGGCAGCAGGCTACGACGTGCAGGAGCAGTACATTTTTCAACAAAATCATTTAGTGGAGCTAAATAAAAAGCATCTGCACACAGTGTTGCAATGCCGTGACATTTGTCTTAGAGATAAAAAGTGTGAATCCATCTTTTACAGCGTAAATGATGCTAAGGTTATTTGTCATCTCCTGGCAAGTTCATTGTCCGAAACTGGAAATCACAGCTTCCAAGAGTCCATCAGCAATATAGTCTCTGGACATAGGGTATTTGAACGAATTATTGGCATAAAATTTGGAGAGGTACGTATATTTTTAAGTATCATCAGGAGGGGGCACGGTAGCCTGCGTCCCAGTCCATAAATACTGTGTTGTGGCAGCATTTGTGGACTGGAGCGCAAGCTAAGGCGCAGGGGTACATATCCTAGGCCAAAACCTGAGAATAGGCCAAGAAGAACCATGATAGGTTTTACTCGTTGTTTTGAGTCTGAATAACTCAAATTTATTGTTTGTTTACTTTTTTCTTTATCGACGAATCAGATCACAAGATAAATGATAGATAGTTCTGTAAACGAGGGTTGTTAAATAGAGAGACACACTTCATGGGCAGAGGCTTTGAAAAGGGACTTACCGAACCGTTATCTAAATGGTTAGGTAAAGAGTATGAACATCTCTTAAGATCCTCTCGTCAAAAAACACGGTGGTGGATAGGGGCGTCTACCTCTTAAATGTCTCTACATGGAAGTCAGGTTTCCCTGGTATCATTTGCCAACCAATTGATAGATTTAAATTTACTTTCAGGCTTTGAAAGGCAGAATATATCCCAAATTAAAGAAACAAATGAAACATGGGACATCAAAATTATTTCTCACAATACAAATTAAAGATTAGAAACAATTTTGCAAAAAAATACCGTATTTGCTCTAATATTCCCGCTTCTCTTTTATTCCCGCCTCTCTAGTAATCCCGCTTGTATTTCATAGATTGTAAGAATAATCCCGCCTCCCCAGTAATCCCGCATGCGGGATTGAAACTTTTAATTGGCATTTGCTATTCTTTACACACTTTGTATGGGTTGAAAATCAAGGATTGAAACTTATGCTTGGAGTGAATGGGTTTAATCACATGATAATGTCTTAGACGGGAGAGGTCCAAGAGCTGTCTTATTTTGCAAGTTTATCAAACATCCAAGTCTCGCAGCATAAAAAGACGTTTGATCCTTTGACTTCGTACTACTGTCTATAAAGCACAATATCTGCTCTGTCTTGTCTGTGAAAATAAATATCCCACCCCCCCCCCCCCCATTAAATTTTAACTCCCCATACATATTGAAATTGCAATTTTTTTTCTCTGATTTGCCACAATCATGTTTAAGAGACTTTTTTTGTTGAAACGGTATCCTCAAACTAGACTACAAGGCATTGAAAAGATAATCCCGCCTCTCCAATATACCCGCCTCTCCAATATACCCGCCTCTCAAATAATCCCGCCTTTTTTTGTTAGGTTGAAACGCTAATCAAATTTCTCAAGTTTATCCGAGAGTCACTTCAAACAGACTTTAAAGATTTTAAGGTTCCAGGAAATTTTATGACCTTAAATTTGAGGGCCTTATATGCGAAGCAGCACTTTTGCAGACGACCTTTTTCGATTACTTGAAACTTTACGACAAAATGCCTGTAAAATGGGTTGTTTTCTCTTTCACTCCCAGTTCAGTTCGAAATGTAATATTGTCAATGGATAAGAAATTGTCTACCAAAAGTTAAAAAAGTGCGACTTTTGAAAGGAAAGTTGTAGGAAAACTGCATTTAGCTATTTACCAACAAGTTCTTACCGTATTTTTACTCTAATTTTCCGTCGGCGGGATTT